>JANAVB010021600.1:26542901-26652901 GCA_029216955.1 Iris pallida
TTTTTCCATGAGTGCACCAGGAGCAGGCAAAGAAAGGCGGGTATTCAGAAGATTATTCGGGCTGATGGATCAAAAATTGGTCTACCGAGGAGGTTGTGACGGAGGCTTCTTTATTCTTCTCGAAGCTGTTTAGAGCTGAGCCTATTTCTGATGAGGACGCCTTCCTCGATGTCATCCCTAGCATTATTTCTAGGGAGGATAATTCTGATCTGTTCACAGCCCTGACAGAGCGGAGCTGCTGGAGATTGTTCGGGGATGGACCCGGCTAGTGGCGCTGGACCGGATGGTTTTTCTGGGAGATTCTTCTCATTTTGTTGGGACATTATGCTGCTGACGTGGAGGAAGCCATTGGTTCGTTTTTCTTGGGTGCACGTCTTCCGGATTCCGTTTCGGATACCTTCTTATTTCTTATCCCCAAAGTCGAGCACTCGAGGAACCTTTCTGATTTCCGCCCTATTAGCCTTTGCAATTTCTGTAACAAAATTATCTCCAAAATTATTGCATGCAGGTTACGGGAATACTTTCCCAAGATTATTTCTTCGGAGCAAAGCGCTTTTGTTCAGGGGAGAGAGATTGTGGACAACATCATTATTGCTCAGGATATGGTGGCTTCGATGAGGGAACCCAACCATGGTGGAAATGTCGCTATTAAGCTGGACATGCAGAAGGCCTATAACAGAGTCAATGGCATTTCCTCCTGAGGGTTCTTCGGAGATTTGGTTTTAATGAGGTCTTATGTGATCTTATTTATCGTCTCTTGGCGGATACCCGGTATGCGGTTCTACTCAATGGCGCTCCTACAAAAATTTTCTCGGCGTCTAGAGGATTCGGCAGGGGGATCCTCTATCCCCTGCTCTCTTCATTATTGCTGCGGAGGTACTCTCTCGGAACCTCAAGCTTCTTCAAGAATCCAATAGGAGATCTTCATTTCATACTCCGATTGGGGGACCGCGTATCTCGTACTTGGCTTATACGGATGATGTTCTTATCTTTACTTCGAGGGATATTACTGGATTACGTGCCCTCCAGCAAGTACTGCATAGGTATGAGGCTGTTTCTGGACAGAAGATCAATTATTCTAAATCCGCCTTTTATACTGCGACACCATTGGTGTGGATCGTGCTCGGACTATTTCTACTCTCTTCGAATTTAGTACCGGTACCTTGCCATTCTCTTATTTGGGTTGCCCGTTATCTTACGGGAAAAGGAATGCGGGGATGTCTACCTATTTGCTGGATAAAATCTGCTCTAAGCTGACGGGTTGGCAGAACAAGATTCTTTCTCCTGGGGGTAAGTTGGTCCTTATTAAGAATGTACTTTCATCTATCCATACATTGGCTGCATGTTGTCCTTCCCGGGCCGTTCTCAGGACGATTGAGAGGATGTTTGCGACTTTTTTCTGGGGTAGCAGAGATGAGGTGGCTAAGAGGAGTTGGATGGCATGGCGGTTCGTTACTCGGACTAAGGCCGAAGGAGGCCTCGGGATCAGGTGCCTGAATGATATTATGGATGCCTTTTCTATGAAGCTGTGGTGGAAGTTGAGGCATGGGAAGGGCCTTTGGATGGAGCTTCTTAAATCGAAGTATTTTCGTAAGCGTCATCCTTGTGATGCGTTTATGACTTCCAAGTGCTCCCATATTTGGCGACGAATTTTGCGGGGGCAGAAATTGGCGGAACCGTTTATCTCGCTTAGACTTGGGCGTGGTAAGGGCTCAGCGAGGTGTGAGGCTTGGATTCCGGGGGGTCCTCGGCTGGATAGTATTGCTATTTCCACCGGCTGAGGGAGTGACTTCTGGGACCAGGCGCGGAACGGGGAGACGGAATCGGGGACGGATTCGAACACAGACGAGGGAGTCTGCTGATGTCGACCGAATGGGACATATTGTAGCTAGCATGGGGGACCGGGTTGGGAGGGAGGGTGCTGATTCGACGGCTTCACAGCGCTTGGGCACTGGGGAGATTCGGAGGTCGGCTAGATTGGCCGGAGAAGGGTGGTTCTTCCTCCACGTACGGTGATTGTTCGGGCTCTTTCGGATAGGGGAAGAAAGATCAGAGATTCGAGGGCGAGGAATTCTGATAATGGTGGTCCGGCTATTCGATCTTTTTGGACAGACACTGGTTGGATCTGTCTTTGTTTTTAGATCAGTTTGGAGTAGAGGCAGCGGGGCGGCTCAGAGAGGCGAATCTGACTTGTACTTCGGCTCCTGATTCTCTGGTTTGGGGTGAGCAGAAAGGTTCTTTCACGCTGGCTGCGGCTTGGAGACGTTGTCGGATTTCTCACCCTACATTATCACTCTTTTCTAATATTTGGGGCAAATGTATTCCGGCGAAGTGGAGCATTCTGATGTGGCGGGTCTGTCACAACCGGCTTCCTTCTGATGACATTCTTCAAAAGATTGGCTTCCATCTGGCTTCCAGGTGTCATTGCTGTCAGGTTGGGCATGGGAAGAACCTTCAGCATATATTTTTCCACGGGGATCTTGCTATGACGGTTTGGTCTGCTTTTCGGGGTTTCTTCAAGGCACGGATGCATAGTGACTTTCTGGTCTTTCTTCAAAGGTGGTGGCGGGGTCCGGGCAGTCATCATCGGAGATCATTGGCGGGTACGATCATCTGGGTGCTTTGGAAGAACAGGAACAAGCATCGATATGAAGGACGTGGTGCTGGACCGGACTTCTTGGTTCGGAGGTGAAGAGACAGTTTCGGAAGTCGCTTTCGAGTTGTCGTCATCTTCCGGCTATTCCACACTGGGCTTTAGAATAGTGCTTTCCATTTATTTTCTTTCTTTGTACTTGTTACCATGAGGTCGGATGTACTCATTACCCTATTTATCAATAAAGGTAACGGTTTTCTTCAAATATATATATATATATATATATATATATATATATATATAAAAATATATATATATATATATATATAATAATTATATATATGTATGTATGTGTGTGTGTGTGTGTGGGTGTGTGTGTGTGTGTGTGTGTGTGGTGTGTGTGTGTGTGTGTGTGTATTACCTTGAATGAATGAAATATATCTATATGTAAGTATTTGCTTGTGGATGTAACCTAGGGAGTATTGGGACAGATTAGGATTGGCCCAAGTGTCACGTCCCGCTCCTGTAGGAGCGATCATCCTCGCTAAGACGTGATGCCACACGGGCCTAGGTTGCGCCTGTGCAAGGCTGTAGCTCCCCTTCCTGAATTTTTTTTGAAATTATATTTTATTATTTATTTGCTTTAAATGGTAATTTTTAGATTTTATAAATAATTATTTAGTTAATTATTACGGTAGATGATTTTAATCATGATTAAATTTGGAGTACCAGACGACGAGGAATCATGGTACGGATTGTGCATGGCGTGCTTTGACTAGTGTTTAGCCATGGTAGGGGAAGGTCGAGCCATAGTGATGTCCTAACTAGAAAAACCAGGCCAAGTTACGATTTAACCACTATAGATAATTAAATTGTTATTTATTAATATTATTGGACTTTTAATTGACCTGGTTGTACCAAACCAGCCCAGACTGGACTCGAACTGAGCACAAGCCCATGTGAGCATGTAGTGAGACCAATACGGCTGTATTGACATATTTGATAAGTGCAAATATTTTGTACTTATTTTGGTTTTAGCAGATAAATTCATCAAAACTAATTATATGAATTATTGTATTAATATTTAATGGTGATCGGATTATTGCTTGGTTTGTATTTATAATTTTCTAAATATCTATTTATGGATATACATGTATATTATTTGTTATCATATATGTGTGTACGTATATATATGTATAAATATATATTATATGTGTATACGTATATGTATATATAAATATATATAAAATATGTGTATATGTTACGTATATAATATATGTGTGTATGTAAACGTATATATAATAATATATATATATATATTATATATATATATATATATATATATATATATATATATATATATATATATGTGTGTGTGTATATAAAAAAATATATATATATATATATATATATATATATATATATATATATATAAATATATGTGTGTATGTATACGTGTATATGAATATAGGTGTGTAGGTGTATATAACATATATGTGTATATATAAATAGCATATAATTATAGAGGAAAGAAATAAAACAAATGTGATAAGTAAATAATAAAAACTAATCTAAAACAAAGCAGCTAGCAGCAGGCCCAAGTCAGCCCAGGCCAGGCCAGCCCGGCCCAACCGAAGTCCCTCCCAGCCCAGCGCCAGGTTTTCCCCCCCGACCCTGTGTGTTACTATAATGACAGCAACAACAAAGAAAACCCTCAAAACCCTAGCTTCCTCTATGCCACCACACCCACGACGCTTCTCCCCGACCCACAGTGACCAACTCTGCAGTCGCGCGCCGTCGCGCAAGCGCCGGAATCGGCCGCGCGCGCACGATCAACAGTGACAGCCACAACTGTAGAGGCAGGAAACGAACGAAATCGAGGTGAGTTTTCTCCCACCATATTCAACTATTTTTCGACCTACAAGTTCCAACGAATAGACAACCTATAGTTCTCTAAACCTTATTAATTAGTTCGTACCAAATCGAATCAAAATTGCATTAAAAATTGACCCAAAATAGTCAAAAAAATGTCTCGAACGAGACAGAAATTCAATCCCTGGGACCTCATTTGGAAGGCATATATCTTCCAATCTAGATCGATTCTTCGAAATCTAGTTAAACCTATTTGAAGACAACTTGTAGGGCATCAAAATGTTGTTTATGGATTTTTATTTCATCCATTATGCATCAAGATAAACTTCCTTGAAGATCGAGAAAAACATGTTTTTTAAAACCTTAGAAAATAGAAAAATTATCTGATACGACGTGTGTCCCCCAAACCGGGCAACATGGTCGCGAACCGAAAGCATCGAAAGGTGTATAACGGCTTCGTGGACGTGTGGGCTTTGACGTAATTCAAATTGGTCGCGTATGTGCGATGAATTTGATACGTATCCGTCGAAATTCACTGTATCGGCCTCTGTGCAAATTTCCCAATCACTTCGTGCACGTTCGTCAGATCGAGACAAAACTTGCGCCAACAGGACCGTATCATTTTTTGGTCTTGTATGCCAAGTTTGGTCCGATTCTGAGACAGTTGATAAAATTGTCGTTTGGCGGGCCCCACGGTCCGACTCAACGGGTGATTTTGTGAACGGCCCGCCAAAATCCAACTCTGGACATACGGTTGGGTTCGTATCGGAAAACCAGACCTGTTAACATATAGTTTGACGACTTTAGAGACCATTGACTCTGGCATGATTTTCGGTGCAAAGCGGGTCCAACGACGGACATCGTTTTGGCCCAAAATTATCGTTTTACTCCTGTGTCCAGAATTGGACTTAAGGACAAGCAATCCTAGCTAATTTAATTATTCTGAGACTGTTGACATTGTCTGTTTCAGTTTCGGAGATTGTTGTGATGATTGGGACTTATTTGGATTACTGGTTGACGGTTTATTATTGGCTCTTCGTGCTACCACCAGGCAAGATACCTTGCCTCCCTCTACAGTTTATTTTCATGCTTATAGTTCTTCCGTTTTTAGCATGTTATCACTTAGTTACTCCAGTTGATATGGATTCAGATGTTTTCTACGTACCATGTTTACTAGTTTATTATCTTGCTTGCATATCAGTATTACCTGACTTGATAGCATAGTTACACCAGGCTTGTCTACATTATGGTTCATGCTAGAGTGGTCCTTACCTGTGTCATGACTGAGTTGTACCGTGTCATTACCTGTATCTTGACTGAGTCGTGTCGACAAGTATGTGTAATTGAACTGTTATTCCTGTATAGTTCCCACAACCTGCGAGTCTACACACGGGGCGAGGGTTGTCCGTTTGCACCTGCGAGTCCACATACGGGCGAGGGTGACTTATCTTGAAACTGACCTGCGAGTCCACGTCGGGGCGGGGTTGGTATTCCATTGATCTCTTGTTTACTTGTTCTTCCAGCAGTTCATTTACGCATAGTTGACCCCGTATCCGTGTTCATAGTTACCTGTCAGTAGCCACATGTCAGTCTTATGTCTAGTTTCTGTTTATACCTTATTTATTATTGCATGGTTAAACTGTTAGATAGGCATGTTTTTATGTATCTTGCTATGTCCCCTGAGGACCTAATGATCTCTTTAGGTAGCTGATTGCATGGAGTTAGTTATCGGCTGATGATGGTAGTGATTATACCTGCAGGGATACAGGTATTTGCTTGTGATATTTTTTTATTATCCTCTCGTGCTTTATATTCCATACCATGATAAACTCTGCTTAGTTTATAGACTCATATCATTCTTGGAGTCTAATCGGACAATATGCTAATGGGCTGCAGACCATGGCCCATACTTGTTCATTCTTGTTTTATTTGATTCTTGTGGATTGAGATACAGTTTAGATTAGACATGATACCCATGACCTTGACAGCTTATACGTACTCGAATCGAGCTGGAGTCCGCTCGATACGTAGCTAGCTTGCTCACAAGCTCGCGTCCAAAAAGCGGGTGCGGGTCGTGACAAAGGCTAATCCCAGAAATGGCCGATTTGAGCTAGGCCACAGAGTCGCACAGAGTGTCCCATTTGCAGCAGAAAGTAAATGAACACAATTTAAAGCGAATTCAAACTCTTTTTTGATTTTCAAGAAGTTTACAAGCGACGCTAGGCCGAGTTTACAAGTCTCTCAAGCTCTTTCTCTCTTTGAAACATAAAAGGCGTGCCAAGTGGCTTACAACATGGAATGATTTATGGCAATGTTTCGATACATTATGTCCTGTATATGGTGTTTCAGCTCCTTGCAACGCTCTAAGGCTCCAGAGTTAGCTCCACGCCTTAGCACGTTCGAGAGAAGCTCCGCACCCGACGACATCTCCTGCATCCTGCAAGCAAACTGTGGGGTTATCAGTACATTGTTATGCACTGGTGGGGAGGCTAGCTCGTCCACAATGCTATCATTACCAAATACGTTCTATTTACTTTTGTGCACCGTCTATCATTTATTGTCTTTCTAATCTTGCCTTAGGAACAATTTCATGGCATATTTTATGACCTATCTCGTGTTATCGATTCCAAGTGTTTGCATGGAAATACATGCCTGACTTATCCATACTTACCGTCTATCAAGGGCGTGTCCCTGCCTCAGGTCCTAGCGCATCGTAGGCGTATTTTCTAACTCATTTGTACGAAGTACTCTCGATCATTTGGTGTGTTACAATCACGCCTATTCAGAAGGCGCTTTATTCAGTTAACTTAGATTATGTTGTTTCAAAGCAAGGACTTGCACGTGGATTGCTACCAACAAAGCCCACTTAATCTATATGCACCAGTCGCTGGCATCACAAGCCAATTTGGACATATTCTCCTTTGGTATTCTCATCTATCATAGCGTGATGGCTGGTACACCTTGATAGTCTTTTGAAATACACCACACTTACGTCTACTTGGTATGTCCGAGCCCACCCCAAGCATCCCGTAAGCCATGATTCCGTCTAAGCCGACCACGATATCGTCGATCGTTGCCCTTGGAATCCCTTATTCTTTCTACCCCCCGTATACGAGTGGGTTGTCCGCAACCATTTTGTATTGTCTTGTCATTTTAACTTAACGTCTTATCCCTGAGCCGTAGGCTATCTGTGAGCCATAATGCGTTATCGACCAGGTTGGCGGCGGCGTCCGTGCAACACGGGTAGCGAGCCCCGATGCACGTCCCCGTCATACCTGTCGCTAACCATTCCTTTCTTTTTATCTTTTTTTCATTCATTCTTTTCTTTCTTTCACATGTTCGTTCGTTCATTGATTCATTCACGTATTTATTCATTCATTCGTTGATTCATTCATTCACTTATTCGTTGATTCATTCATTCATACATTATACAACTCCCCGTATGGGAGTCACCTTGGCGACCCATCGGTCCCGAAGTCTTCCAATGTTGTTATTCTCTACTCGGAACGACTATGTCGATAGTCTTCCCGTTTTATGTTGTAAACCATTCATTGCTTCATTGTTGAACGCATAAGAATTTGAAATATAGGCCTGTGCCTTAGCACGAGCGCGGAGTGCGGTACGAGAGTTCCTATATTTTCCGAGTTCTTTTCCATGTTCTAAACAAGCATACAAGATGGGATTATTCCTTAGCTAGGTGCGTTAAGTCATTTATTAGCATGCGCGATGTTATCGCCTAGCAATTCTAGCAATAGTGTCCGTATTGTTATGTGTCTAGGCTAAGCAAAGACGGGTTCATCGGAGCCACCCACCTTAGCGATGTTCGCATCGGCCGAGCGATACTCCGAGCGCGCCTTTGAAAGTCTAAGTCTGGATTCATCCTTGACGGGCCAATATAAGTCTTGCATCGATTCTTCATCGGGTCGACGCAACTCTTCGAGTCGACGGCTCATTTGAGTCGTCGTACTTGCCGTTTGAATTGGCATTCTGCAAGGGCGGAGCGGGTCATTATAAATACACCACTCAAAACAAGTCTCGTCCTCGAGACCTCCAGAGTGCAGGTCATCCTACCGTTCCCTAACTCATGTCGTATGTGTATCTTAGACAATCCCTATCGAATGACTTTATCGCTCGATGACATCGAACTATGCTCGATTATCCTTCCAAGTTTTATGTTGCATACGTTTGGCCAATTTTATTGAATGACTTTTCACTCATTTTAGAGTTGATGGTACTTATTCAATTGTCGTGTTTCTTCGACTTGGTTGCTATTGCATCCTGGCATGGGACTGAAATGGTCGCACGAGATAAGTTGTTATTCATCAAACACGAGAGTCATACGCTGAGGCAAACTCACTCATTCGTTCATGCGCATCTTAACACCCACTTGCAGATGCATTCGAGTTCATCATATCGCTGAGTTTGGATCGTGCACATATTCAAGGCGTCCCCCGAATATGTACATTTCAACCAAACTTAGCAATTAGCGAAGTCGGACAAGCTACTCATGATAGTTTCGATTTGCCGATCGTTTTACTTTTACTTCGATTAAAATTGAACTCATGTGTGTATCACTATCGTTTATCTCGGTCCTCGAGATGATCCGATTCGTTTCTCAAGCATTCTTGTCTACGAAATCAATACGATTTCTTCTTAGCAGAGTCGACCAAGTCTAAGTAATTCCCGTCCGATTTAAGACCAAGTATTTCACTATCGTCGAATACGTCTTCCTATCAATGATTCAATTCGTTATCCCGACTTTACTTGTGCGACATCGATTTCATTCATTCACTTCGTTTGAGGCTAATCTCGTTGTCGTTCATGCACACTCCCAGTTCCCCGTCCTACTCTAAGTCTTGTTGCCTAAAGTCTATCGTCCATCCAGACAATACTGTAATGTCAATCGCACAGGTTCAATCACTCGGCATAGGGTCGTCCGCCTATCCGCTAGGTCATCTCACAAGGTCGTAGTTACAAGTCAAGTTCATGGTTCATCGTGCAAGGTAATCGCACGACGCTCGCCCCAAGTCCTATGGTCAAACCATTTGTTCGTTTGTATGAAAGTTTCTACCCAAGTTCATTTCACTCAGATTTCTAAACATCAAGCAGTGTTCATCTTATTCGTATCAACACATTCTCCGCTCCAAGTCTGAGCTCGTTTAGGAAATTCATCCTACGATAGGTTGCCCTTAACCAAATCATCGACATGTTAATATCGTATGTCCACACTAACAATTATCGTAGACTATCTCTTCAAGTATGTTTGATATAATTCATCTATCCATCCTATCCAATTTACGTAGTCGATCACAAGGTCGTCTAGCCTTGCAATATGTCGTACCCCCGATCTCACGCAAGTCTGATTATCCACGGCGGACATGAATCACCATGTCAACGTTCCCGCGGAATAATCTTCCTCATCGGGACGTAACTCTTGCGTTGAATCTAGACTTACTCATTTTCGATACGCGGATTGGGTCTACTCAATCCTCAAGTTTTCTTATTCTTCCATCGCATGTCCTAACAATCCTCGAATTTTACTTAGTCGTCCATCATAAGTCTGATCAATCCCCAGATTCGCCTTCGCTTCAAACCACAAGTCGTAGCAATCAAAATTGACATATCATGATATTTCGAGTTCGATCATTCCCGCTGGACATGAGTCACCATGCCAACGCTCACGCGGAACGATCATCATAAATCTGACGTAATGCACGTGCGAGGCTGGAGTTGCGCTCGTACAAGACAAGATTGTTGTCGTTATGGTTATCACCGAACAATCAAGTCACTTCTCTTCTTCATCCAAACATTCATTTCTATAAAAATCCCCAACATAGCATCCTTTGAAACAATAACTTCTAACACGATCATTATTTATTGAATCAGAGTGTCCCCAGTTATCGTACATCGATCTTTGATACGTCTCAATACCATCGATGATGTACATAACCTGACGATTTTCCTTTTACAATGAATTCTGAGTCGTGCAACTTAATTCCTCAATTCGCATTGTCTCGTGCTAACTCGTCGTCGAGCAACATCAATTCCAATTCCTTAGTCATTCTCGTATCTCCAAACCAACGTTTTCCATGCACGCTATCTTCCAATCGTGCTAACTTCGGTTTTATCTGAGTATTTGTCTTAATTTAAGTTTCAATCCAGTCGACTATTTGAAATCGCGCATACGATCTTCTACGTTTCCTCGACAAAACATCCATTTATTTTATCGTTTCGAATCTCCATTCAATCGTTTCATAATTTGCACTACGCATTCTTGATTTGTCCGAACGATATCTCGTTTAAGGCTCTCGAAGTCGCAACCAAATAAGTGTTACTCGTTCTAAGGCTTTGCGCGATATTATCGCTTGTCGACATACTCGTTCTATCCGTAAATCCTTTAGTTTTGCTCGAACAATTTCTATAACGTCCATACACCACTCAGGGTTCGAGCCACTCGACTAGTCGTCGACACTCACTCTTATTCTTTTTCGAAGCTATCACATACACCACTCGGGGTCAAGTCATTCTACAAATCCTCAAAAGGTCATTTGACTCACGATCGACATGTTCGAAGGTGCATTCGTCCGTTTCCCCAAACTCTAAGAATCATTCTCGTGTTCGCTTTAGCGTTGGTCAAGTAGCGTCTCTATTGACATACATTCTAAATCTTACTTATTCTCGTCCGAGCGATAGTCGATCTCGCTCGCAAACTCGTTCGTACCAGAAGGTCTGGGTGCGTGATACTCGGCACAACTTAGCCGAAAGGCTGCGTACCTAACTATCCCGTTCGAACTATACTCCGATCTTGTGTATTCGTTCGCTATCGTCAGCGTAAGGTTATTCAAGCGTGTACTATATTTGCTAACTTTAGCATTGGTTCCTTCCAACTCAAGTCCGTCATAGTTTGGCACAAAGGCCTTCACCTACCGATCCTGTTCAACCGAGTACTTGTACGAGCTTTTGAAAATATTAGACTTATTGTATGGAACATCCCAAGGCACAACGAGAGAGAACGTATACTTCTTTTATTTTCGAACGAGCTTTCAAAACTGAGAGAATCGAAATAAAGTCCAAGGACGTAAAGCCGTGCTCTGATACCAATCTGTCACGCCCCGCTCTCGTAGGAGCGATCGTCCTCGCTAAGGCGTGATGCCGCACGGGCCTAGGTTGCGCCTGCGCAAGGCTAATCCCAGAAACGGCCGATTTGAGCTAGGCCATAGAGTCGCACAGAGTGTCCCCATTTGTAGCGGAAAGTAAATGAACACAAGTTGAAGCGAATTCAAACTCTTTATTGATTTTCAAGAAGTTTACAAGCGGCTCTAGGCCGAGTTAGAAGTCTCTCAAGCTCTCTCTGAAACATAAAAGGCGTGCCAAGTGGCTTACAACATGGAATGATTTATGGCGATGTTTCGATACATTATGTCCTGTATATGGTGTTTCAGCTCCTTGCAACGCTCCAAGTCTCCAGAGTTAGCTCCGCGCCTTAGCACGTTCGAGAGAAGCTCCGTAACCGACGACATCTCCTGCATCCTGCAAGCAAACTGTTGGGTTATCAGTATATTGTTATGCACTGGTGGGGAGGCTAGCTCGCCCATAATATTATCATTACCAAACACGTTCTATTTACTTTGTGCACCCTCTATCATTCATTGTCTTTCTAATCTTGCCTTAGGATCAATTTCTGGCATATTTTATGACTATCTCGTGTTATCGATTCCAAGTGTTTGCGTGGAAATACATGCACGACTTACCCATACTTACCGTCCGGTCTTTCCTGTCCAAAGTAAACCAAGTTAGTCAATAATTCGTATATATCAACTTAACGTAATTCACGTAAACATTCAATGTCAAGGGCGTGTCCCTGCCTCAGGTCCTAGCGCGTCGTAGGCGTGTTTTCTAACTCATTTGTACGAAGTACTCTCGATCATTTGGTGTGTTACATTCAAGCCTGTTCAGAAGGCGCTTCATTCAGTTAACCTAGATTACTTTGTTTCAATGCAAGGACTTGCACGTGGATTGCCACCAACAAAGCCCACTTAATCTATATGCACCGGTCGCTGGCATCACAAGCCAATTTGGACATATTCTCCTTTGGTATTCTCACTTATCATAGCATGATGGCTGGTACACCTTGATAGTCTTTTGAAATACCCCGCACTTACGTCTACTTGGTATGTCCGAGCCCACACCTAAGCAGCTCGTAAGCCATGATTTCGCCTAGGCCGGCCACGATATTGTCGATCGTTGCCCTTGGAATCCCTTATTCATCCTACCCCCGTATACGAGTGGGTTGTCCACGACCATTTTGTATTGTCTTGTCATTTTAACTTAACGGCTTGTCCCTGAGCCGTAGGCTGTCTGTGAGCCATAATGCGTTATCGACCAGGTTGGCGGCGGCGTCCGTACAGTACTATTAGCGAGCCCCGATGCATGTCCCCGTCATACCTGTCGCTAACCATTCATTTCTTTCTATCTTTTGATCATTCATTCTTTTCTTTCTTTCACTTGTTCGTTCGTTCATTGATTCATTCACGTATTCATTCATTCATTCGTTGATTCATTCATTCACTTATTCGTTGATTCATTCATTCATACATTATGCAACTCCCCGTACGGGAGTCGCCTTGGCAACCCATCGATCCCGAAGTCTTCCAATGTTGTTATCCTCTACTCGGAACGACTATCGATAGTCTTTCCGTTTCATTATTGTAAACCATTCATTGCTTCATTGTTGAACACATAAGGAATTTGAAATGTAGGCCTGTGCCTTAGCACGAGCGCGGAGTGCGGTGCAAGTGTTCCTATATTTTTCGAGTTCTTTTCCATGTTCTAAACAAGCATACAAGATGCGATTATTCCCTTAGCTAGGTGCGTTGAGTCATTTATTAGCATGCGCGGTGTTATCGCCTAGCGATTCTAGCAATAGTGTCCGTATTGTTATGTATCTAGGCTAAGCAAAGATGGGTTCAACGGAGCCACCCACCTTAGCGATGTTCGCATCAGTCGAGCGATACTCCGAGCGCGCCTTTGAAAGTCTAAGTCTGGATTCATCCTTGACGGGCCAATGTAAGTCTTGCATCGATACTTTATCGAGTCGACGCAACTCTTTGAGTCGACGGCTCGTTTGAGTCGTCGCACTTACCGTTTGAATCGGCATTCTGCTAGGGCGGAGCGGGTCATGACACCAAGGAGCCTAGATTAGTCGAGTTGACTGGCAAGTTGACCAAGTTGACAAAAGTAAACTTTAGGTCAAACTTGATCCAAATCAACTCAAACGAACTTGGAATGACTTGGAAACTTGTGTTTGACCTAAAAATTAGTAAACGGACTAGTTGACTTATAGTTGACCAGGTTTGAACAGAGTTGACCAAGGTTGACTTTGACATAGAAGGACCTAGAATCATGTAGAATTGCATTGTAGATCTTTCTTATGATATTTAGACCTGGTTGTGACTTATGGTTATTTTAAATATGGTTACATCACTCCAGTCAGTTACACTTCCTCATCAGCAGCTTGGATTGTCAGGCGAGTACATTCTCTGACCGTTTCATTCTTGTTTGGACATATTTACTTGTTATAGACTAGTTTACTTATTGTTGTCACGATGTTATCACGGATTAGTACTATATGGATCTCTTCATGCGATGTTATCCCCTCGGATACATCGGATATATTGTGCTCATGTACTTTATTATGTGCATCGTCTACTCTTTGTATTCGTATTTATTCATGTATACTCATGTGACATTTATGTACACTCATGATCATGTGAGCCTTCATGTATAACCCAGTGTTCATGTGGACTAGTTATCCATATGACACACTACTTTTATGTGCAATAACATAACCTGGACATATCCTTGTGTAATGATTGGGGCAGGGAGAGTATTTATTTGGTTATGTGATCTACACCCTTATCATGTGCAACTCTAAACTAGATTTAAGTCATGTACAACCTAAGCGAGTTTATATAACCAAATTATGCTCTACATCACGTAGTTAGTTCAGTTCTCTTATTATATCATGTATATCTATTTCTATATATCATGTTCTCTTTACAGTCTAATTTCTTTACAGCAGTTCATGTATATTATTCTATAGCATGTTTCATATTTTCTTTCATGTTATGATCTGTATGAGAGATATGTATTCGTTTCTGTCCTAACTGGACCTGTTAAAAATATTACAGATGATGAGGATTGCTGCGTACTTACTATGAAGCAGGCCTAGTTGACACAGGTGACCTAGACCCTCAGCAGGATCCAGTAGTCGCTGAGGACTTGCCATTAGCTTAGTCTAGACTTTCTTATTATCTAGTTCTTGAGACATTTGTGATTGTATTGAGATATTATTTATGGAGTTTTGTACCGAGACTTATTATTTATATTTGTGACTCTCTCTCTGTTGAGATTATCTTATCATCATTTCCATCTTAGTTTGTGATTGAGATTACTTATTATGTTGTTATCCATTCAGAGCGTATTCTAGATTGTGTTAGATGTTGGACCTAGGACAGCGTTCTACCGTCGATACTGCGGCGTAGGCTGGACGTACCCACTTCTCGTGCCCTTACACTGGGTGCGGGTCGTGATAAATTCTTGATAGTGGCCCATCGAGGCACACTCCTGACAATTACTCCTGACAAGTGACAAGTATACCTGACATGACATGTATAATCTTGGATGTTGTTGCGACAATTAATCCTGCCTTGCTAGTATAACGCTTGCCTTGATCCCGTGGTTGATTGTGCATGTACAAGCTACATATCTCGTCTTGCATCATATCTAGGACATGGATTTCTGGTTACCATGGTCAGAGATTCATAATGAATCTGACTAGGTTAATGACTAGATTGATCAAGTAGTTCATATAGAGAGATTTTCCAGTTACAGGTGATCCCGTTATCCCGGCCACACCTGTGGACTTATAGCCTGCCGACGAGTAGGGTACATTTCCAGTACACTGTCATGTGTTTCACTTCTTGAATCATAAGCACTAAAGTACACCAGTAATCTTGATAACTCTTGTAACTCTCGCTTGGATAACCTGGATAGTCTGCAGGGCTTGTGACTGCGGGAACATCTCATTGCATCTTGTTAGTAACTAAGCTTGTGATAACCCTAGTTAGCTAACAATATCAAGCCGTAGGATTTGATTGGCCGTGCTTCAATAAATTGTCTCATGATTAACATGGAAATTATATTCAACCTCTTGTTCCTCCTACTGCAAGCTTATGTTTTATGTTAACTCAGTCTTTCATGTTATTTAACTATGCTCTTTTATCAGTTCTTCTTTTATTATATGCTGGTTTTAGTATTTAAGTGGAGCCTCCCTTGTGGCACTTGCTTTTTCTGGGGTCTGACCCAGCTGGTTTTTTATGGCCAGATTTTGGAGTAGCACCCGAGGTGTAGTGCCCCATCCCTACATCGTGCCCCATACTCTGTCCGCGGGGTGCGCGAGAAAGGAACAATGTCGCTATCGATTCGGTCGGGATCGACCGAGTCGATCGAATGGGAACGGTTGAAATAAGATCCATTTCTCGTTATGGAATGTCTTTTTCGGAACCAAGTCCCATATTCAGCGGGTTGCGCCTCGAGGATTGACTCTACGGCTGAGTCGGGAGAGACCTCCCATTGCTCTGCTTTTTACGCCGCTTGCGTTGGTTTTGGCTTTGTTTTCTGAATGCGTTTTCGTGAATGCTTTCGATGGTTTTCATGGCTTGCATTTCGAACTCGCATTTTCTATCGAACATCCTTGAATAATGCAGTGTTCTAATCGGTTGCATGTGCGATTTCAGGTAATCGTGTAGGCGACGTCTAGCGCGACCAATAAGTTCTCTCGCCGAAGTAAACTCAAGGTGAGTGGCTGACCCTTCTCTTCTCGATCCCCTTTCTAGGTAAATCGATAATGTTGTACGAATGAAAGGATAAATGCAAGGGCACGAACACGGGAAACGGATTGAGTTTTCAAAGAGAATGTAGGCTATGTCTTAATAACTAAAAAAGAAAAAAATATATGTCTTCACACGGTTATGGACAACTTGTCGACAAGACAATAGTTTCCTCGAGCGGCAACCCAAGGCCACGGGACCGTTTCGGCCTAGGAGGAAAGGGTATAGTCGTGCATAAGGTTTCAGCACAGGTTAAGCGGGGACTTGCAACGGAGCTAGCTACTTACGTTGAAATGATCTCGATTAACAAAGCTATACGTCCAGGATGGCTTGTGATGCCAGTGACCAATCACACGTATATTTTGCACTTGATATGAAAAATGTTAACAATTGACAGGAAAGAACATGGTAAGTTTCATAAGACGCGGCGCGGTCCGCCGCGGGTAAGTTTCGACGTAAATTTCATTGCTTGTAATATGCTAGTTGAAATCCATTAGGATGGTTAAAAACATTCATACATTAAGTCATATAAACTCTTCAACCAAATGAGAGCTTGGAACTTAAATAGCCACGCACCAGTACAAAGTGTAATGTACTGATCCTCGCTCTCCACGCAGGTACCCCAAACTACGAAGGACGTGTCGCTTAAAACCTCAAGGCGGCATGGACACTTTTGAAGCCTCGTCCGCTCGTGAAGGCTTGTTTCTGGATTCCTTTTGAAGAAGACCCCGCACTCAGTCCAAAAGAAGATGACAACTCGACTCGCCTCGATAGCAGGTGGAAAATGTTATGTTTTGCTTGTAAAAAGGGATGTAATGTATGGAACGACTATCTCATCGGCGTTCGTTTTGTAAGTCGAGTCATGTTGTAGCCCGTGCGGCAATGAATGTAATTAAATCAATGTAAATGAAGTTTTATTATCAATGAAAAGTCTACTTCTATTCAAATGTGTCAATCAATTTCTCGGCGTACTCTAACTTGAAGTTGTGTTTCGGATAGCCTTATGAATGTGCCTTGTGCGATCGCAATTTAGGTTCGCACGGCATCACGTCCGGGGGACGACTATCGATTCTACGAATCGGGGCGTGACATAATGGTATCAGAGCACGGCTTTACATCCTTTGACCTCGCATCGATGAGATAAGTTGTTCCATACAATGAGTCCGTAATAATTTATGACTGATGTGTTTGCCTTCGTATCGCAGAAGTGACAGAACCCACGGCCGAGCGAGAGCAGAGCGCTTCTAGCGGCTCTAGTAGTTCGCGTCGTTCGCAGGACGGACCTTCTAACGATACCATTGAAAGAATGCTGCGCATGATGGAGGCGCAGCGGAACCAGTCCAAGAACCGACATCAACAGACGGAGGAACGACAGGCCCAGTTCGAAGCTCGCTTCTACGCATACGCGAAACTTCAACAAAAGCAGCTGGATACCCTGCAGAGATCGTCCAAACAATGGCGGCCAACAAAATTCTGCGACTGCGCCTACCGTCACCGCACCTACTGCCACCGTGCCGACGATCCAACCCATTGAAGTCGACACGGAAGAGCCCGAGCGTCAACCAGCGACACTGAAAAAGTATAACTTTGAAGTGTCAGAATTCAGGAAGGCGTGTCGCTCTTCCTTCAGCGGCACCGAGGGTCCCTCCATGGCAATCGATTGGTTGGAAGAGCTGGAAGATCACTTCGAGCTGCTCGACATTGAAGAATCCAAGCAAGTCGCCTGCGCACAACTTCAGCTACGGTTGAACGCGCACGACTGGTGGGCCGTGCATAAGCGAGCGATCCGACGCGACAACAACTCAGCACCGATCTCTTGGGCCACATTTCGCAAAGCTTTTGAAGTCGAGTACCTTCCGTCAGTCGTTTGTCAAGCGAAGGAGAATGAATTCATGCAGTTGAGGCAGGGAAATCGGACAGTAGAATAGTATGTCGCAGAATTCAACAAGTTGTCCAAGTTTGCTAGTGCGTTTCTGCCTACAGTAGTGCCGCGTGCGACGGTTCGAAGTGGGTCTGCGACACTCTATCGTGCGCATGTCGGGGTCCCGGAGTACAAGATCGTGGGCGAGGCTCTGAATTATGCTCTCCGTATTGAGAGACTGCATCCTTCCGGTGCTGACGATGTTGTGCGCTACTCCAATCACAAACGTCCTTGTTTGCCATAAATATAAAAGAACAGAACAATTATCGGAGGACCGGACTTTTACTTCATGTTACAAACTCGCTTGTACAAAGAAAGCCTAGGGACGAAAACCTAGGTACAGCAGTCTAATTTCTTTGCTAATTCCTAAAGTACCCCTCTTTTATAAATCCCTACCGCTCTCTCGACCTAATAAGAAGAGTCGGAGGCTGTAACCTAACCCCCAAAATCTCTCCTTTATTTCTTCTCGTGTTGATATTAGGGTTTACGAGAAATGGCGGCCTACATGTCGGGTACAATGAAATTGCTTTCGAAATATTTTCCTTGAACATTTTGTTTTGTGGTTTGCCGTTTGCTCCTCTCTATTCTCAGTCATTTTGGTGTTTCTTGTAGGAGAAATGTCAAATTTGCTCCAAGAACAACCACCTTGCTGATGAATGTACGTTCTTAAGCTCGCCTTGCAAGATGAAGAACTGCAAGGGGATTAGGCACTTGTTGAAGTCAAATACTAAGTCAAATCCTGGGAGAAAATTTTTGAAGTGCCTGTCTGCTCGGATTTTCAATGGTTGGATGCTGCTATTTTGGATTCAAGCTCTGGAAGTTCTTCTTCGACAATTCAAATGGAGGGATGTTTCACTTGTGGTGACTTAGGGCATTGGAAGAAACAATGCCCTTGGGAAGAACATAGTTGCCCAAATCGACACTGTGGAAGGAAGAGAGCTGTCTTCATTTCAAAAAGGAGTCACAGGAAGGGAAAGAGATTCTTGCAATGCATGAGATGCAACAATGCATTCCAATGTTGAATGAGGCTGTTGCTATAGACGAGAAAAAATGTAAAATTCCAGTTCAAATTGTAGTGAACACAACTTTAGACCAGTTGTGCCATAAATTTGGAAAAGATTGGGAATGTAAAGTTGAAATTATGTAGTTGAGTGGAAGTTTCCCTCTATGTAATGAATTGAAGTCGAATTTGTGTGCTTTTGTTACTTTGTGAACAACATCTTCTCTCTCTCTTTTATGAATGTTGAGCATGAACAATATATACAGTAACCTCAATATTCATACAGTTCATTCAAGCAATATATGTAGTAACCTCAACTTTCAATATATGCAGCAAAGTGGAAGAAGTAACCTGAAAAAGCTTAAATTTCAGAACAGAGTTTAAATTGCAGTAACCTCAAAATATGCAGTAACCTGAAAATTACAGTAACCTCAAAATATGCAGTAACCTGAAAATATACAGTTTAAATTGCAGTAACCTCAACTTTCAATTATTAGTAACCTCAACTCTCAATACAAGTAACCTCAACATTCAACAATATATGCAGTAACCTCAAAATATGCAGTAACCTGAAAAAGCTTAAATTTCATAATAGAGTTTAAATTGCTTAATCTGTAGTAACCTCAACATACAGTTCATATGCTTCAAAAAGCTTCAAGAAGCTTAAATTCCAGTAGGGTCAACATACAAGCAAGAATGCTTCAAAATACTGCAAATTCCTTAACAGAGTTTAAGGATTACATAAAAGTGAAGCAAGCATACAGTTAGTGATTCATACATTCATTACACTTAATCCAAGCAAGCAAGCATACAGTAGTTGCTGCTTCAAAAAATTGTAACATTAAACAAAAAATTGTAACATCAAACTCCTATTGTTGCTGCTGGCTCTTCCTGCTGTTGTTGAAGGAATCTTCAAAGATTGAAGGATTGTTGCTATTGTTGCTGCTGATGCTGCTTCCAATATTTACTCTGACACTAGTATTCCATGGAGGTCTAAACACAGAATTCATTGGCCTCCTTGGTGGTAGAATTGCTACAATGTTATTAGTCCTGACAGACATGCCCAGGTTTTGATGTATCCATTCACTCCCAGACTTGAAAGGAATGGTAGATGAGTGAGGAGGTGCAGGACTTGGATGCAGCAAAGTGGAAGAACCTGGAGTTGGATTGGAAGGACCTGGAGTTGGATGCAGCAAATTGGAAGAACCTAGAGTTAGATTGGAAGGACCTGGAGTTGGATTGGAAGGACCTGATTGTTGTGGTGAGGATGGTATTTGTGGTCCTCCTGGTAGATGTTGTGGTGTACCCATGGCCACAGCATCCTTCTTCTTACCCCTTGTAGTCTTTGGCCTCTTGTAAGTTGTGTCAGTCTTTCGTGGTACCCTTTGTTTTGGTTCTTTGGGTGGTCTTGGTGGCCTTGGTGGCCTTGGTGTTCTTTGGTTCCCTCCAACTGGTCCACCTTGACAACCTCTAGCATTATGGTTAGCTGGCAACTTGCACCTCCCACAAATCCTCTGTTTCTTGCCAGACCTTGGTAACTCATCAGCCTCCCTCCTCCTAACACCCTTGGGTCTTCAAGGTTGCCTTCTTGTAGCAGGTGGACCAACTTGATATGGTGGCTGCAATGGAACAAATATAGAACAAATGAGACAGTATCTGCAATGTTAACAGATGATTTTTAAGAAAATGTTAACAATGAAACAGTATCTGCAATGCTAACAATGTTAAGAAAATGAAATACTGGAGACAATCTTATAGGTAATAGTGCAGCTGAGGCAATGAGATAGTAGCCATAACAAATATAGAACAAATGAGACAGTAGCCATATAAAATGAGATACTTTAAGAAAACAATGTTAACTTACTTGCTCCCATAAGCTTTGCTGAGGCAATGGGACAATCTTCCCAGCATAAGCCTCCTTGTAGGTATTAGCATGATAGTAGTGGCTTGTGAACCTATACCAAAACAAGTATTTCTTCCTCCACTGGTGATTTGGCATTTTTTCTTCCCAGCATAAGCTAACAATGAGACAGGATTTTTAAGAAAATGTTAACAGAGGATTTTTAAGCATAAGCTTGTTAACAGAGGATTTTTAAGAAAATGTTAACAATGAGACAGTATCTGCAATGCTAACAATGTTAAGAAAATGAAATACTGGAGACAATCTTATAGGTAATAGTGCAGCTGAGGCAATGGGACAGTAGCCATAACAAATATAGAACAAATGAGACAGTAGCCATATCAAATGAGATACTTTAAGAAAACAATGTTAACTTACTTGCTCCCATAAGCTTTGCTGAGGCAATGGGACAATCTTCCCAGCATAAGCCTCCTTTTAGGTATTAGCATGATAGTAGTGGCTTGTGAACCTATACCAAAACAAGTATTTCTTCCTCCACTGATGATTTAGCATGCATAGCCTTGGGGCACACAATGATTTGGCATTTTTTCTTTCCAGCATAAGCTTCCTCTGCATCAGGTATTTCTTCCTCCACTGCCTTCTCTGTATCATGTATTTCTTCCTCCACTGCCTCCTCTGCATCATGTATTTCTTCCTCCACTGCCTCATCTGCATGTGTTCCCTCTGCATGTGTACCCTCTGCCTGTGTACCCACTGCCTGTGTACCCTCACTATCTGTTTTTGAACCATCACCCTGCTTTCCAGCCTCTGCTTGACCATCTTTACCACCAATATTGAAGACCCTTGATGGCATTGCATCCAACTCCTCCTCTAGGAGGTCCACATCACTATCACTAGGTAGAGGTTCAACATTCTCATGTTTCAATTGAATAACAGGTTTTCTAGGTGATTTATGTGCTACTCTCTTTACAAGTCTTCTCCTATTGTTAACTAGTTGCATGGTAATTGATGCTTGTGTCAGAATATGTTGTTGTTGAAGAACATGTGGCAACTCTAGAGGGGGGTGAATAGAGTTTATATAGAAAATAACCAATTAAAAATTAACTCTTTCACGAATTATAAACAATCAGAGTAAAATGCGAAAAGTAAATGAAGAGCAAGAAAGCATACGCAAACACAGCGATTTTAACCTGGTTTCCCTCGTGGAGGACTAGTCCAGGCCTGAGAACTCTAGCTCAGGATTAAATCCACTATTTGAAATAGTAGTTTACAACCCGTGCCTTTACTTCAGAAGAGCACGTCAACTTCTTACAGAGGATCGCAGTGGCGATTTGCTTGGAATTGTCCAAGCGACTTCTTCAACTCTTGCACAAGAATCCTAACTGAGAGATGCTGAGCACTCGAGACTTAGGAGGCTTGTGGCTAGCAGATGGGAAGGGTATGGCTTATTTGAGCTATAAGAGAGAAGAGAAGAGAAGATTGGATGATTTGAAATGAGAGAATTCATGGCCTATTTATAGTGTTTTTGTAGGCAGAATTCGGCCAGAATTCGGGTAGGAAATTTCAAATATTTGGCCGTTGGACAACTAGCAACCAGCTAACCCTAAAATTAGGGATGCTGATTTCTAGGGACAGAGTTCGGCCCAACTCTGTGTGGAGGCAGAGTTCGGCCCGAACTCTGTCTCCAGAGCACAGAGCTAGGTATTTTTCTGGATGGTGGAGTTTGAGGATTATTAGGTAGGCTATAGGTCAAGTCTCAAGAGCTCAGCATGACACAGTTTACATCAGTCTAGACTCAACAAAAGTGTAAAATACAGACTCAAATATAACTGAGAAGCTGAGACTGAGCAGTCGTCTGACTTGAGCTTAATGTAGACGTCGTGTGTCGTATTGAATTATTACAAATATTATTTAGTTAATGTTATCAATATCTGGTTGACTGTGACTTTGTGTCAACAATCTCCCCCATATTGATAATTGACAAAATAATATGTATATTCAATATTCATACCTGGACACAGTTGATCACAAAAACATAGCTCCCCCATAATCAATGCCAAGCATAAATAATAGCTCCCCCGTAAATAATGCATTGAACCTGTTGGCCTGATAAATAATATCTCCCAAAAGCACCAAATAGCACATATATACAAGAATACATATTTCTCCCCCTTTTGGCATTAGCAATATAAACTGCATATGAATAATAATGATGCAACCACACCAAATAGAGAAGAAACTATATATGAATGATCAAAACGAGCAACTAGCATAGAATAATGAACTATGATAAGCAGAAAATGTCATCACACATAACCAGAGTCATCAAACTACCAGAGTTTTAGTATAACTCAAGTACATAAATCCAAATAAAACTAAATAACTGGAAATCAGAAACTAGAATCATCAGCAGCAGCAGCAGATAGTAAACGCCATCTCCATCATGGAGCACGAGAAGGCCCAGCGGAATCTGAATGATCAGTGAATGAACGGCTGGGGTCCACAATAGCAGCATCCGGATCCAGGTAGCGCATGATCCAGGGGTCGTCAATGCGATATCCAGCTCGACCAGGATCCCGCTCTATAGAAATGGGCATGGAAGGGTGACGGGACATAGAATACCGAATATCGTGCAGCGAGCTGCTGAGGGCACTCATCTATAGGGTAGTCCGGTAGTCCATCTGAGTCCAGTGATCGTCCTCCAATGCGAAACGATCTCTGAGCATGGTTGGATGGAGTCAAGAGTAGCAGGAGGAGGTGGTGCATCCTGTCCAAGTGGAGGGGCGTCGGGCTCCTCATCATCAGAATGCTCAGAAGTCTCAGGAGAGGCGACGACTGCCTGAAGACGTCGTGCCTTGGAAAGGAAAGCAGGAGCAGGCAAGAAAGGACAGTCATGGATAGGGACAATGAACGCACGAAAAACCATAGGAAGATACAAAGGGTAAACCAGGGCTCGTGGTTTCTTCCTACAATTTATCATCCAGTCCATCATGGAACGTGGAAGATTGAACGGATGCGATAATGAAGATAATACAAAGCAGAGATCTCAAAATAGGTTACTTCATCGGTGGAGCCAGCTTTTGGCAGAATAGTATTGAAAATAATTCGATGAAGTTCATAGAAATACGGGTTGAGGTGTTTGGCCATAAGCTTGCGAGGACATATGTTAGGAGCACATAGTTCTTCCTTAAAGCTCTCAAGGGAAGTTTCACCAACAAATTGGAATTGGCGGGCTTCCACAAGCTTATCCCAAATATCGAGATCTTGAAGGTCAAGATACTCGCCCAACTCAGAAGCATCAAAAGAATATCAATACCGGCAACCCGGGAATAGATGTGAGTGGCATCGTGAGTCAAGTTGCAATAGAACATTTGTATGGCGCTACGATAAATAACAAAGTTTGAAGCAACTAACTCATTTAAGCAAAGATCTTGAAACATAGATTCATATTGAGAAAAGATGGTAAAATTAATAGGATGTCCCCCGAATACCGGACGAGTCCGAAAGTCGCTAAACCACTCGTTGGATGCGTCTAGCGATACAAACAATCGGTCGTCATATGTATTAGGGTCGCGGGGACGAGGTGGGTTGAACAACGGATGAAGGGGTTGTTGTTGTTCAACGGGTTGCTCAATGGGAGGAGGAGGATTCGAAGAGGAAGCACCCTCAGTTCGAATTCTCTTCCCACGATTGGGCAAGCGAGGAGCCATTTGCAAACAAATAGAGAACTTGAAATAGAGAGGGAGAAGGAGTTATACCTCAAATCAACAATGAACAGTGAAAGAGAATGAGAAAAAAAAGCCCTTCTCCTTGATTTTGATGAGCAATGGAGCACTTTGGAGAGAAAACTAGGGTTAGGGTTTGTGAAAATATGTTTGGAGAGGTGAAGGTGATGGTAAAAATGAAGGAGAGAGATGAAAACCCGAATATAAGAGGAGGGTTTTCTTTGGTCGGAGTAAATCTGGACCGTAGGATCACATTTGATCAAACGGCTGAAGCTGCCCCCGATTCTGGAATAGGGTAACCGAATTCGGCCCGAACTCTGTTGGGGACAGAGTTTGGCCCGAGTTCTGGGTCCTTGTTCCAGAATTGAAAACAGGCTAGAAAAAAAATTAAGTATGGGAAATCAAGTTAGATAAAAACAATAGCTTGAAAGATTCAATCAAATAGAATAATACCAGAATGAAATTGAAAAAATAGTGAATCAGCAGTAAGAAATCAAAACGAACCATATAATAAATAAGGAAATATATCATAATTCAATAGTTTGAAGTTGCCATGGGTTAGCTGCAGGGGCCGGATCCCAGCTAGCGGTAGTCCTGTGGACTAGTGCACCGTGTCGCTTAGGCTTTTACGCCTTGTTGTCAGAAGGGCCCTTTCGGCTTGTACCCATAGCAAGTTCATCGTAAGAGAATCATAATATAATCGATATTTATGCAGGTGAGTTTTAATTTATGACAGCTTCATCTAAAATTCCAAGTTCACGACAAAGAAAACTGAAGCGCTCTTCGGATAATGGCTTAGTAAAGAAGTCTGCTAGCTGATGATCAGTGTCAATAAACTCTAAGTTAATCGTGCCATTTTGCTGATGATCACGTAAAAAGTGGTGTCTAATTTCAATGTGTTTTGTGCGTGAGTGACAGATGGGGTTCTTAGTCAAGTTAATAGCACTAGTATTGTCACAGAAAATAGGAATGTGCATGAAAGATAGATTGTAGTCTTCAAGGGTTTGCTTCATCTACAGAATTTGTGCACAATAACGCCCAGCTGCGATGTATTCAGCTTCTGTTGTGGATAGTACGACAGAATTCTGTTTCTTGCTAAACCAAAAGACTAAAGCCTTTCCTAATAAATGACACGTGCCGCTTGTACTTTTACGGTCGACCTTGTATCCAGCAAAATCAGCATCAGAGTAACCAATGAGGTCAAATGATGTTGACTTGGGATACCATAGGCCCACTGTAACCGTACCCTTAAGGTATCGAAAGATACGCTTAACAACGGTCAAGTGTGATTCCTTAGGATTTGCTTGATATCTAGCACATAGGCAAACACTAAACATGATATCGGGGCGACTAGCAGTTAAATAAAGTAAGCTGCCTATCATACCTCGATACTTACGTTGATCAACGGGTTTGCCGCTCTCATCTGGTTCGAGTTTGGTTGAAGTAGCCATTGGAGTGCTGATTGGTTTGACGTTGTCAAGATCGAACTTTTTCAGCATGTCCTTTGTATACTTCGACTGACAGATGAAAGTTCCATTAGCCATTTGTTTCACTTGCAGACCAAGAAAGTAGTTGAGTTCTCCCATCATGCTCATCTCAAATTCTGTCTGCATACACTTGGCAAATTCTGACAGAGGGTTTCATCAGTAGACCCAAAAATGATATCATGAACATAAATTTGAATTAATAGAATAGTGTCTTTAAAAGATTTTATAAAAAGTGTAGTGTCAATTTTTCCTTTTGAGAAACCTTTCTCAAGCAAGAAACTGCTTAGCCTTTCATACCAAGCTCTGGGGGCTTGTTTAAGGCCATATAGCGCTTTCTTTAGCTTGAACACGTGGTCGGGAAATTTATGATTTTCAAAGCCAAGGGGTTGTTTTACATAAACTTCCTCCTTAATAAAACCATTTAAGAAAGCACTTTTCACATCCATTTGAAATAATTTGGAATTTTGATAATTTACAAATGCACAAAGCATCCGAATGGATTCTAGTCTAGCAACAGGAGCATACGTCTCATCGTAGTCGATACCTTCCTCTTGGTTGTATCCTTGAGCTACTAGACGAGCTTTGTTGCGTGTGACTGAACCATCTTCATTCACTTTGTTTCTAAACACCCATTTAGTACCAATTATCGAGTGATTAGCCGGTCTAGGAACTAGTTCCCACACTTGGCTTCTCTCGAATTGGTTGAGTTCATCTTGCATTGCAGAAATCCAAAATTCATCATTGAAAGCTTCAGAAATGTTTTTAGGCTCAATTTGTGAAATGAAGGCAGTGCTAGCAATAGAGTCTCTTAATGATGATCTAGTGGTTACTCCACGTGAAACCTCACCTATTACCAAATTTTCTGGATGTGAAGGCTTGAAAGAGAATTGCATAGGCAAGCTTTCCAGAGAATTTGTTTCGGTTGTGGTGTTCATTGGAGTAGACGTTGATGGCTCAACATCATCATCAAGAGTAGCTGCTGTACTGTTATCTTCGTCAAAAGTCACATTTGTAGACTCTTCCACAATTAACGAGCATTTGTTAAAAACTCTATATCCCTTACTCTTGGCAGCATAGCCAAGGAAAATACCATCGTCAGCTTTGGCATCAAATTTGCCTAAGTTGTCTTTGGTGTTAAGGATAAAGCATCTACATCCAAAAACTCTAAAATAAGAAACATTGGGGGTTCTCCCAAACCAAAGCTCATAGGGTGTTTTCTTCGTAATGGGACGAATAAGCACCCTATTCAAAATGTGGCATGCTGTACTGACAGCTTCTGCCCAAAAGTATTTCGGAAGTGAAAATTTATTCAACATGACTCTAGCCATATCGCCAAGAGTCCTATTCTTCCGCTCCACAACACCATTTTGTTGAGGAGTTCTTGGACAAGAAAACTCATGATCAAAACCATTAGAATCACAAAATCTTTCAAAATCAGAATTTTCGAATTCTCCTCCATGATCACTTCGGATTCGAGTAATCATGTAGCCTTTTTCGTTTTGAACTTTCTTAACAAAAATCTTGAAAACTGAAATAGCATCACTTTTATTTGTAAGAAAGAAAACCCAAGTAAATCTCGAAAAATTATCAACAATAACAAAGGCATAGAGTTTTTCGCCAAGACTGGCTACTCTACTAGGCCCAAATAAATCCATATGGAGTAATTGCAAGGGTCTAGAAGTGCTTACAGAGTTTATGGAATGAAAGATGACTTGGTTGCCTTGTTCAATTCACATTCGGCACATACGGTGTCCTTTTTGAATGTGATGTCGGGCAAGCCTCTAACTAGCTTCTTGGTTGATAGCCTGGATATATTATCCATATTGGCATGACCAAGACGCTGGTGCCATAGTAGCCGTTCATCTTTATGAGCATATAAACATCTACCTGCATTGTTAGTATTTCCAGACAAATAGAAAGTATAAATATTATCCTCTCTTACCCCTTCAAAAGTGATGTCTCCCGTTGACCTATCATAAATAAGGCATTTGTTTTGTCCCAAGTTAATGTCATATCCATGGTCAGCAAGATGACTAATGCTGAGCAGGTTATGCTTTAACTCGGTCACTAGGCAGACATCCTTTATTACGGGAGAGGGAGGATAATCAATATTACCATTACCTATAATATAACCTTTGAGGTTGTTGCCGAAGGATACATATCCTTCTCTCTTCATCGATAGTGATACGAAAAGATTTGCGTCTCCTGTCATATGCCGCGAGCATCCACTATCGAGAATCCACTTACTCTTAGTTGAGGAGGGAAGGTCCACCTACATCAAGAGTAGATGTGACCTTTGGTACCCAATTTCTTGAGGGTCCTGAAAAGTTAGTTTTTGGAAACCATGCATATATTTTCTTATCAACTAATCTTCTAATTCTATATTGTGGTGATATGTGTCCATACAAACCACAATAAGTACATGTAGCATTCCTATTTACATTAGGAGCATGCTGATGATGTCTATAAGCAGTGTAATGAGCAGAAGTATAATGATTAGCATGATGATGATGATTATGCATAGAGGCATGGTGATATTGTCTATATGGAGCATGGTGATGTTGTCTATATGGAGCATGATGATGTTGTCTATATGGAGCATGGTGATGTTGTCTATGTGGCATGACATTGTGATGTTGTCTATATGGCATGACATTGTGATGTTGATTGTGTCTTTGTTCAGCATGATGATTATATCTATGATAATTATTTCTACGTGTATGTGGTTTGTGTCCTTTGTGAAATTGTGTGTATATGAAAGCATGATTATGTGTTGTAGAAGGATGATATGAATGACTAGCATGAGAAGTGTTATGCTTTGTGGGTGTCTTATGAGATTGGGTTTGAGCAACCTGTTTACCCAATTTAGTCTCTAATCTCTTGGAGACAGCCTGCAGATCAGTAACCTTAGCATTTAAACCATAAATCTTAGTCATAGAAATCTTGTGTCTACTCTTTTCTTCAGCAAGCATCGTGTTGAGTGTAGTGATTTCTTGAGTTTGTTGCTCAATACGTGCTTCAGCATCATGTAAGCTTATTTTAAGCTTGGATACTTCATCAGTGATATCAGTGGGTGACGTGTCTCTAATGTTATCAAGTAATAGAGAAATTCTTTGTATTTCATCTTCAAGACTTTTGATTTTATCCTTGGCATGTTTGTATTTACCGATGACCTTTTTGTGATCATCAAGTAAATCAGTGAAGGCATCGCCAAGTTCATCAAAAGAGAAGTCGTCTAAAGTTTCGTTAGATACCTTGTTGGAAGTTGCCATTAGGCACACATTTGCTTTATCTTGAGGAGAGTCCTTTTCTTCCTCGGAGTCACTCGCTTCACTTTCATGCCAAATGCTTGTGTTGGCATATTTCTTTGATGAGGTCTTCTTGTATGGCTTCTCATAGCGGTTGCTCTTCTTCAAGAATGGACAGTCTTTTCGGACGTGTCCAGTCTTCTTGCAACCATAGCAGGTTGGCTCTTCTTCATCGTCTTCTTGTGGTTCCTTCTTTCTTCTATTGAAGCAAAGAAATTTCTTGAAGTTACGAACCATGAGAGCTTGGTCTTCATCATCCGAGTTGTCGTCTTCGGTCTCATCGTGCTCAGCCCTTCGTCGATGAGCTTTGAGAGCGATCTCCTTAGTCTTCGGAGCAGGCTCTTCGAAGTCCTTGAGGTCAAGCTCGTGAGTCATGAGCTTACCCATCAAGGTCTCCATTGACATGGTTGTGAGATCGTTCCCTTCTATGATGGCTGTCACCTTAGGGTTCCAAATTTTTGGTAGCCCCCTAAGCAACTTGCAAATCTTTTCATGATTTGAATATTGCTTTCCAAGTGAAGACAAGGGGTTGATGATGTCGAGGAATCTTGTGAACATCTGTGTGATCGTCTCGTTTGACTTCATCTTGAATGCCTCGTATTCTTGCGTAAGACGACTAATTTTTGATTCCTTGACTTGGGTTGTTCCTTCATGCGTCACTTCTAGAAGCTTCCATACTTTGTGGGATGTGGTGCATGTGGATACCCTGTTAAACTCATTCCTGTCTATAGCACAGAATAAAGCATTAATAGCTCTCGCATCTAGACTTGCCTGTTTCTTCTCTTCGTCAGAATATTTGTCATGTGATTTCTCAATGAGATCACCGTTGACAACTATCCTGGCGGGCTTTTTGTAACCGTCAGTGACGACTGTCCACAGGTCGAAGTCTAGAGACTTGAGATAAAAGCTCATCCTTGTTTTTCAATACGTGTAGTTAGTTCCATCAAATAGGAGAGGCCTATGAGTGGACTGTCCTTCACCGTGATTGGAAATCAAGGATTATGTGGTTGCCATGGATCAGCTCTAGGATGTAAATCCTTGTAAAGAGAACAGAGCTCTGATACCAATTGAAGAACATGTGGCAACTCTAGAGGGGGGTGAATAGAGTTTATATAGAAAATAACCAATTAAAAATTAACTCTTTCACGAATTATAAACAATCAGAGTAAAATGCGAAAAGTAAATGAAGAGCAAGAAAGCATACGCAAACACAGCGATTTTAACCTGGTTTCCCTCGTGGAGGACTAGTCCAGGCCTGAGAACTCTAGCTCAGGATTAAATCCACTATTTGTGAAATAGTAGTTTACAACCCGTGCCTTTACTTCAGAAGAGCACGTCAACTTCTTACAGAGGATCGCAGTGGCGATTTGCTTGGAATTGTCCAAGCGACTTCTTCAACTCTTGCACAAGAATCCTAACTGAGAGATGCTGAGCACTCGAGACTTAGGAGGCTTGTGGCTAGCAGATGGGAAGGGTATGGCTTATTTGAGCTATAAGAGAGAAGAGAAGAGAAGATTGGATGATTTGAAATGAGAGAATTCATGGCCTATTTATAGTATTTTTGTAGGCAGAATTCGGCCAGAATTCGGGTAGGAAATTTTAAATATTTGGCCGTTGGACAACTAGCAACCAGCTAACCCTAAAATTAGGGATGCTGATTTCTAGGGGACAGAGTTCGGCCCGAACTCTGTGTGGAGGCAGAGTTCGGCCCGAACTCTGTCTCCAGAGCACAGAGCTAGGTATTTTTCTGGATGGTGGAGTTTGAGGATTATTGGGTAGGCTATAGGTCAAGTCTCAAGAGCTCAGCATGACACAGTTTACATCAGTCTAGACTCAACAAAAGTGTAAAATACAGACTCAAATATAACTGAGAAGCTGAGACTGAGCAGTCGTCTGACTTGAGCTTAATGTAGACGTCGTGTGTCGTATTGAATTATTACAAATATTATTTAGTCAATGTTATCAATATCTGGTTGACTGTGACTTTGTGTCAACAGTTGTTCTTGGCTTGTCTCTTTACCAACCTCTTCTAAGAACAAGTGTATTTCTCCATTCTTGTCAGGCAATTGGTTGCCAATCATAGCCAGCAACTCAGCATCAGTAAGAACCTCCACTCTTTCACCATTGTTTGAGTCATCAACGCAGTGGTACTTATAACTAGCCTCCAAAGTATTACTCTGAATTATGTAGGGTATATCCAATAAACTAACCAAGTCTGGGTCCACTTCAACAGCTACAGAACTACCATTCACATAGTGGACCCTAAGCATAACTTTCCTACATAATTATACAAGTATAGTGAACTACCATACACACATATAATAACATGCTTACAAACAACATACTATAGTGGACCCATTCAGAAAGCTAAACATTGAATAGACTAAATAATGAATAGAGAGGAAAGTAAAAGTTATGAAAGTATAACTTACAGTGGGAGACTGGCTTTCATCATATCAGTGGTCCAGAGGAAGCTCTGTACGAGAAAGGGTTTTTTTTTTGGGATTGGAAAATTTAGGAGTTAGCTACGATCTGAAAAAGGAGAGGCACATGTCGAAGGTGCTCAGAAGAAAGAAATACATAATCAATCTTTCATATATTAAAGGAAAAATTGCAAAAAAATTGTATATTACCTAACTTGCAGACTTTGGCATGGGAGCTGGACGATCTTCCTGTAACAAACGACGAGATCGAATGGAAGAGACGTGATCGAATCGAAGGGGGTTTGGTAAGAGTCGATTACGGAATGGAATTTGGGGATTAGGTTACGGAAGGAAATTGGGAATTAGGTTAGGGAAGGAAATTGGGGATTATTTGGGGATTAGGTTTTCGAGTGAAAAGAGAGTTTGGGAGAGAGAGAGGCGGTTAGGAGATTATTAAGGGGGGTAGTTTAGGAATTCCATAAAAAGTTTCTAAGGGTTGTAGGTCAACAGTTCAAAGCAGGGGTATTTACGTCAAAAAATTACCACGAATGAGGGTTTCTGTTAGTAAGGAACAGAAACTGTTAGAAGTGGGGGCTGTTCTTAATTAATGCAAAACTGTGGGGTGCACCCTTAATATGGGTAATCCAAGTGGGAGATAACTCAAAATTTCTCTTAACTTATTACATTTGGGATCCACATGCGGGGTGGACCAGGTCCGACCGAATTTGGATGGAAAATCTGGTCGGAACTCGTTAGGGTCTACGGGCCGAACTCGGATAGTGGGGTGGGGTGTGTGCAAAATCAGCCCAACCATGGGTCTATAACGGACCGAGTTGGAACTGGGCATGCTCAGCTCGAGTTTGATTGGGACGGTAGTCCGAGGTTGGAGCCGCTCGACCTAAATCACACCTCTAGTGTTGACGTGAGAGTACCGGATCGAGCTGGAGATTATGGAGTGGGACTCAGCGTCTCAGAGAAGTGTATTGGAGGAGAAGGAAGTTTGTGGAGAGAATATTATGGATGAAGACATACTATTGATATGGCCATATGGGTACTTATGAAGTTATATGTGATGGCAACTAATCTTCCTATCGTGATTTAAAATATCATCTTAATCATGGTCTAACTATATGCTAGAAGTATCAAACCTTAATTTATACTATACCAAAATAGACAATTTGAAGAATTATTCCCATTACGAATTATATTACAAATTATAATAACAATAATTAAATATTCATCACTAAAATAATTTTATTTTATTTTATTTATTTATTTTAACGAAATGAGCGTAACCCAAAAAAATAAAAATTTTATATAGGGTAAAGAAGTTTTTCGAAATTATAAAAAAAAAGAAGAAATTTGGAAGAATTGCAAATATGGTAAAGACACTCCAACTCTATTGGCGCGTGTAGTTAGGAACGGAGAGAGAGGAGCCAACGGAGTTGGCGCCCCCTCCCTCCTGCACGCCAACCCAGTTGGCGCGTCTCCCACCCCCCCTCCCGTACTCTCTCATCTCTCTCTCTTGTTAGATAATTTGTCATTATCTATTCACAATATTTATTTGATTTGAAATAAAATAATTAAATAACCAACAAATAGATAATACCATGTTTGTTATCTAAAATAAAATATATGCAAAAAGTTTCTTAAGCTATTATCTAAAATAAAATCAAATTAATTTGATGATAATAACAAATATGATATTATCTATTCACAATATATATTTGATTTAATATATACTAATAGATAATTTGGTTTTATATATGATATTAATATACTAATTTTATGATGATAAAAAATATGATATTATGTAATATATTAATTTTATGATGATAATAAATATGACGATAACAAATATGATATTAATATATAAATTTGATTTAATATATTAATTTTATGATGATAACAAATATGATATTATCTAATATATTAATTTTTATTAATATATTAATTTATGATGATAACAAATATGATGATAACAAATAAGATATTAATATATTAATTTAATTTAATATATTAATTTTATGATGATAAGAAATATGATGATAATAAATATGATATTATCTATTCACAATAAAATATTTGGTTTAATATATAATTTAGAGATAACAGATTATCTCTTAATATATATATTAAAGCAAATTTATGTTGTGAATAGATAATCTCATATTTGTTATCATCATAAAATTAATTTGACTTTATTTTAGATAATAACTTAAGAAATTTTTTGCAAATATTTTATTTTAGATAACAAATATGGTATTATCTGTTTGTTAAGTTTTTTTTGGTACCATTATATATTAATATCATATATAAAATCAAATTATCTATTAGTATATATTAAATCAAATATATATTGTGAATAGATAATATCATATTTGTTATTATCATAAAATTAATTTGACTTTATTTTAGATAATAGCTTAAGAAACTTTTTGCATATATTTTATTTTAGATAATAAACATGGTATTATCTATTTGTTAGTTATTTAATTATTTTATTTCAAATCAAAAAATATTATGAATATATAATGACAAATTATCTAACAAGATAGAGAGAGAGGAGAGAGGAGAGTACGGGAGGGGGGTGGGAGACGCGCAAAGTGGGTTGGCGTGCGGGAGGGAGGGGGGCGCCAACTCCGTTGGCTACTTTTCTCTCTCCATTCATGACTGCACGTGCCAATAGAGTTGGCGTGTCCTTACGCTATTTGCAATTCTTCCAAACTTCTTCTTTTTTTTATAATTTTGAGAAACTTTTTTACCCTATATAAAAATTTCTGAAAAAAAAAGTGTTATCCCGTACTGTCTGTGCCTCTATTCACAGGTTTAAAAGTAGGCAAATGTTAAAGGCCACCCCTTTTTACTAAGGGCAACCTATCTACTAAGGGCAAACATGCCTTTAACGGGCTCGTGCTCCCTCCCCCCGCCGCAGCCCCACCTCCGACTCCCTTCCACCACCGCAGCCCCCCACCTCCGACTCCCTCCCACCGCCGCAGCCCCCCCTTCCCCATCGGTGGAGTCGGAGGCAGAACAATCGATGACCCTGGCGAGGCACAATGCAGATTCGGCCTGCACGTATCTGTTCTGCTCACCCAAAGACTGGAACAGCGGCCTCACCATCGTGTCGACCAATGGAGATGATGATGATTCTCTGTGGTGAAGAAAGTGAGGGTGCAGTAGCATTTGGCTAGAACCCCGCAGGTTTCGACACAAGCATCCCTGACGAGGGAATCGGGGTCCTTGAGACGCCTGAGCACGCTGGACACCATCTTAGAAAGGTGTGTCCTAAGCACGCTGCTTCAACTCGAAAGCCCTGACCCCTGGCCCTTCTTCATCATCATCCCCTCTATTCTATTCTATTCTATTCTATCATGTAGTACTTACTAGTTTTGAACTCGAAAGCCGGATGGATCATTGAGGAAGGAAGGAAGGAGAGCAGCTGAGCAGGAACAGCAAAAAGAAAACACAAAAGAAAGTAAGTAACTGTGTATCCTAACCTAGACTAGCTATAATTTTGAAAATCAAAATGAGAAAGGGAGAAGAAGATAAAAAGGGGAGAAAAGAAAGGCAAAATGATCCTTCGCGGGGAAGGCGGACTTTTGGACTGCAAGCAATTCCTCAGTCACTGTAGGTGAAAAAGAAAAAATAAAAAAGAAAAAAGATTGTCAATCAAGGAGTGCAGGCAAGTCCTGCAGTCCTAGATTGACAGGAGCGGGGTGGGGACGTTTGGTTCAAGTTTTTGAGACTTGGGAATGGGATTTGAATTTCTTACCCATGTTTGGTAAGTTTAGGATTTGGTAAGTTTAGGATTGGGAATGAGGAGGGAATAGGAGGGGGTTAGGTGGGAAAGCTATTCTCATGGATGTGGGAAAGTTATTCCCAAGCTCCCCCTTGGGAATAGATTTGTTTTTCCTAGGTATGACATTTGACTATTTTGTTTGGACGGTTATACCCTCGCTTTATTTTCAAATTTTCAACGCTCATCCCAAACATGTGAATCATCATGAAATTAGTGAAAGGGTATTAAAGTAAAACTAAATAAATTAAAATTCCTATCCATGTGTGAATCAAACATAAAAAAAATTTAAAATTTTGAACTACATGTTCCCAACCTAACCAAACATGGGTATGGAAATGTTGAATTCTTTTCCCATAGGAAATGAATTGAAAATCTATTTCTAGGAATCCAAAAACTTGATCCAAACGAGCCCTTAGTGTTTTCAAAATGGCAAACTTGTAAATTATTTTAAAATTTTAAGTTGGTGGCCCTTAGTAAAAAGTGGTGGCCTTTACCGGTGGAGCGGGCTGTCTCCCCCTCTCTCTCTATTCTAGAAAACTTTGTTTAGTCCTCAGCAGCTCCTAATTCATCCACAGGAGGAACAAGAGGATTTCGAAGGGAAAGAAGAAGACGTGAGTTTCCTATTTTCGTTATTAGTGATTTGTTATTTTTGTTTACAGCACCGATCCTTTATCCAAGGAGAAATGCGGGAAAACCCTAGTTTACAGGACTTAGGGCACCATGGTGATGATCGTTTTTTTTTAAAAATTTATTTGTGTTTAATCTTTTTATTTTTTAGATCTTCGATTATATGGATGTACTGTGACTGTTCTAAGCCTAGATTTTTATTTTGTTTTGTGTTTAATCATCGTATTGATATTTATTTTCCTGTAGGGTCTGCTTGGCAATTGTAGGGGTAGCGGTTACGAGGTGTTTTTAGAGTCTCGGCTATGAGTGGTTATGAGAGGTGGTTGTTTTTTAAGTAGGTGCTTTTAAACCGGTCCAATCCATGTTTGGTAATTCGCTAACAAGCGGTTCTAAAAGTTTTTTACGCGAATAAAATAAAATAGAGTTATAATTATATATTTTTTGTGAGAATATAAATGGAATAAAATAATAAAATCTCTCAAAACCCACCGATTTGGGGTGTTTATAAAGCCACCCAAAATTACATTACACCGGTGTTGGGTTTTTTTTAGCCGACCAAAACCAGGGCCTCAAAAAAATTAACAAGCAGATGTTTTCATAAACGGTCGGTTCAAAAACACAAAAAAAGGGATAAAAACACTGTACCTTGGCAATTGTAGAGGTAGCGTTATGAGGCGTTTTTAGAGTACCAGCTATGAGCGGTTATGAGGGGTCCGATTTTGGAACCCATGCTTGGTAATTCACTAACAAGTGGTTCTCAAAGTTTTTTACACGAATAAAATTACTTATATATTCATATATAAACAAAACGGTCTCGAGCGCGAGAACTGCCACCCAGCCCACGCCTCGATAAGGAGGTAGAAGTCCATATTTGATCAAAATAATAGAAATACATAAAATAATAGAAATGCCGGGTTGAAAGTAGGAGAGAAAGATTTTAAAAACTTACCTGAAAAAGTGGTCATAATTTGGAAGAAGTAGAAGTGAAACACGGATGAGAAAGAAAGAAAATAATTATATAATTTGCTAGATATAAATGTAATAAAATAATAAAATCTCTCAAAATCCATCGATTTGGGGGTGTTTATAAAGCCACCAAAAATTACATTACACCGGTTTTGGAGGATTTTGACCCGACCAAAACCAGTGTCTCAAAAAAATTAATAAGCAGGGGTTTTCATAAACGGTCGGTTAAAACACACCCCAAAACCGGTGAAAACACCGTTACTAAGCGTACCCTTAGTTTTTTGGGTGAACTGACTGGAAAAGCCCCAAATGTCACTATCAGGCGGTATATGTGGGGTTAGTATCATATCTGGACAGGCGAAAACGATATGTTACCGATAATACGTGGCCAAAACGATATGAATCATATGATACAGATAATACGTATCAATATGGTCTGATTGGTTTTGCATTTGTTGCTTTCGATAGTTTTGGCAGTTCCAAATCCCCCAATTATGGTCCAAAATTACTGAAACGTATCGATTTTGGCCGATACTTGAACCTTATATTTAGTTTCCGAGGTTCCAGATTGGAAAATAGCAGTTGTTTTACTGACATTCTTGTTTTGGAGAATTGTAGAACATATAAACCCTTGAAAATTTTCAAAGCATCTGGAGTTATCCCAGTAGGTAACCATGTTGTCAACTGAGTTATCATCTATTTTAAGAAAACACCTTGTCATGCAGTTTATGCTAGGCCATGAGTAGAGATGAGAATTTACCAACTGGGACTGGGAGTTGTAGCTAAATGGACTTCAGCTCAAAAGGGAACCATGTTGTGAAAGAATTTACAAAATGGGAGTTGGGAATATATGTAACTCAGTTTCACTGCCCTAGATATAATTCCTGGGAAATGTTTAAGTTTAGCCTATTCTGCAAGAGATGTTCTCTTTTAATTCTTCAATAGTTTGGGAACTGCTATTAACAAATTATTTAAATTACTAATTTTACATTTGGCTTTACCTGCGTCTACTCTGAATACTTGGCGCTTGGCCTTTTGGCACTCTACTGTACAACATAACTCTTGACATTGTTAAATCCCTCTTATCTTCTGGTGCAGTTGTATACATTTCTTGAGAGAGGTCTTGTTACCATGTCATTGTTATCCAATTTTATTGCCTTCTTCAACGACGGGGAGATTCCTAGTACGCCCGGAACACTTGCAACCATTTTTCACACTTTTGGTTAGTACATAACCTTTCTGATCAACTTTTTTTTTTCTGACAGACACACCATTCTCATTAACTTGATTCCCGACAATTAGATTGTATTATAACACTATTGTCTTTGACTCTTTGTTCGAATGTTGAACCTGGCATTTGCGCTATGGTTTTGTATCATGCATATCTCATTGGTGTTGGGCAATTACGAATATTATTGAGGCAAGTTCTTGGCAATTTCTTTCCCTGTTTGTTGCATCTTATCTTGGGTTTCAGTGTCAATAATTCTTTTGTTACCTGGCATATGAGAAGAAAACCACACCTAAGTGGAGATACTATCTTCTTGTAAGAAGAAATAACTTTGAACAGTTAATTGACTGTTGAGAGTCAATAAGGGACTTTTAGTCCCACATCGGAATATGTAGTATGTAGAGGAGCTAGACTCCCTATAAGTAGTGAAGTAGTCCATCAATAAAATTAACACAACAATTATTTTCTACATGGTATCAGAGCCATAACTCTCTCTCTCTCTCTCTCTCTCTCCACAAAAAAAAAAAAAAAAAATCTCCTACCAGCCGCCGACCCGCTCCAGCCCCCCCCCGACCGCTGCCCCACCGCTGCCCCCCCTCCTCTCTTGCCGTCGACCCCAGCCCCCTTACAGCTACCCCCCGACCCCCCTACAACCTCCCGCCCCCCCTGCCTACAACCTCCCGACCTCACCCTCCCGACCCCTGAAGCACCTCCCGCCCCCCCTGCCAGCCCCTGAAGCACCCCCGACCCGCTCCAGCACCCTAACGAACCCCCCCCCTCCAGCACAGTTCCGCCCCCCTCCCCCCTTCAGCACCCTCCCGAACCCCCCCCCTCCAGCACAGTTCTGCCCCCCCTCCTTCCGCACCCTACCGCCCCCCCCTCCTCGCCCTAGCCTACCTTGCCATGGAAACCCTAACCATAGCCCTAGCAGCCCCTTCGAAACCCTAACCCTAGCCCTAGCAGCCCTTTCCAAACCCTAACCCTAACCCTAGCCGTCAAAAAAAAAAATGGCGTATTTCGAAGACAGTCGAGATGTCAAATACTTTATTTGCACCGACTTCCTAGATTGCGCCGTTTGGAACTAACAAATGTTTATTTTGTTATTCCTTCTTCACATCAGGATCTATACAGAGACTGATCATGTCTTCTCTGGTGTCCTGACGTGTTCACTTTACATGCGCGCGCCGGTGCTGGCCAAGTTAGTAGCGCGTTCGTAAAGTCTCTGTCGAAGACGACGTAGCCGACGTAGACGAAGAAGCCGACGAAGTTGGGGAAGTTGCCGACTCCGACGTCGAAGAAGCCGACGTAGACGACGAATAGGGTTCACAGTTGAAGACGCCATGGATTCGATCAGTGGCAAACTGACGGCCGAAGAGATGAAGGCCTTGGTTGATGATATCTTATCAAAAAGATTAACCGAGATAACCCCACGTGTGATCCATACTGATGTGGATCCGTCCCCTTACAAAATGGGAAAATTGGAGAAGCTGGAGACGAAGTTGGAAGGAACATCCAACTACTTGAAGTGGTCGCGGCAGGCGATGCGGAAACTGAAGGGACGTGGCTTGGTTGGCTATGTCACTGGCCAAGCCACGGCGCCAGCCGATCACTCCACCAAGGAGTATGCTGTTTGGGAGATTGTCAACAACGTTGTGGCTGGGTGGTTGACTGCCTCTTTAACCGACCAGGTGTCGGACAATGTCGAGGCCATGGAAGCTGCTGCTGATATATGGCGGACTCTAAAAGATATGTACTCCGGCTCGGGCAACCCTATGCGAGTCTTTCAACTGCAAGATGAACTCGATAGGGTGGCCCAAGATCAACGTACCATCTCTGAGTACGCGGCCCTGTTGAAGAAGTTCTGGTCTGATCTGGATGTCACGCCCCGCTCCCGTAGGAGCGATCGTCCTCGCTAAGGCGTGATGCCGCACGGGCCTAGGTTGCGCCCGTGCAAGGCCAAGTCCAGAAACGGCCGATTTGAGTCTAGGCCACAGAGTCGCACAGAGTGTCCCTGTTTGCAGCGGAAGTAAAAATGAACACAAGTAGAAGCGAATCCAAATCTCTTTATTGAATTTCAAGAAGTTTACAAGCGGCGCTAGGCCGATATTACAAATCGCTCAAGCTCTCTCTCTAAAACATAAAAGGCGTGCCAAGTGGCTTACAACATGGAATGATACACGGCGATGTTCTGATACATTATGTCCTGTATAGGGTGCTTCAGCTTCTTGCAACGTTCCAAGGCCCCAGAGTTGGCTCCGCGCCTTGACACGTTCGATGGAAGCTCCGCACCCGCCGGCGTCTCCTGCTATCCTGCAAGCATACTGTGGGGTTATCAGTACATTGTTATGCACTGGTGGGGAGGCTAGCTCGCCCACAATGCCATCATTACCAAACACGTTCCATTTACTTTTGTGCATCTCTATCATTCATTGTCTTTCTAATCTTGCCTTAGGATCAGTTTCATAGCATATTGCATAGCCTATCTCGTGTTACCAAACTCAAGTGTCGCATGAAAATACATGTACGACTTACCCATACTTACCGTCCGGCCTTCCCTGTTCAAGGTAAACCAAGTTAAACAACAATTCATGTATAATAACATAACACGATTCATGTACGCATTCAATATCGAGTGTGTGTCCATGTCTCGGGTTCTAGTGCGTCGTGGGCATGTTCTAGCACGTCGTAGGCACGTTTTAAAGTATTACAATTCAAGCATGTTCCGGATATTACATTCAAGCATGTTCAGGAGTGTTACATATCGAGCATGTTCAGCATGTTACATTTCGAGCACGTTCATGTTCAGGATGTTACTTTGCAAGCATGTTCAGGAGACACTTGTTCATTTAACTTAGACTACTTTGATTTCAATGCAAGAACTTGCACGTGGATTGCCACCAGTATAGTCCACTTAATCTACATGCACGGGTCGCTGGCTTTACAAGCCATTTAGGACATTCCCCTGTGGCAATTCTCAACTTAGCGTAGGGTGATGGCTGGTACACCCCGTTAAGTCTCTTGAATATACCCTCCTACTTACGTCTCTTGGTGCCCAAGCCCGCACCCAAGCAGCCCGTAAGCGCCGTTGATTCCGCCTAGGCCGGCCACGGTTTACCCCCCCCAACGCCCGTGCCGCAGAATCCTTCCACACGATGGCCACGGTATTCCCCCCATCGCCCGTGCCATTTGTCCACGACCATTTCGTATTGTCTTGTCATTTTAACTTAGCGGCTATCTCCGAGCCGTAGGCTAACCCTTAGCCATAATGCGTTATCGACCAGGTTGGCGTCCGTACAGCGCGGGTAGCGAGTCCCGTTGCACGTGCCCGTCATACCTGTCGATAGCGTCTTCCATGTCTTATCTTTCACGTATTCTTTCTTTTCTTTCTTTCTTTCACTCGTTCATTTGATTCATCGATTCATTCATGTATTCATTCATTCATTCGTTCGTTCATTTGTTGATCCATTCATTCACGCATTACGCAACTCCCAGTGTGGGAGTCGCCTTGGCGACCCATCGGTCCCATAGCCTTTCAATGTTGCTAAACTCTACTCGGAGCGACTATGTTGATAGTCTTTCCGTTTCATTGTTGTAAACCATTCATTGTTTCATTGTTTGAACGCAAAGGGACATGAACGTGGGCTTGTGCCTTAGCACGAGCGTAGAGCGCGGTGCGAGCGTTTCTATAATTGTCGAGTTCTTTTCCATATTCTAAACAAGCATGCAAGATGGGATTATTCCCTTAGCTAGGTGCGTTGAGTCATTTATTAGCATGCAAGATGTTATCGCCTAGCAATTCTCGTGAATGTGTCCGCATTGTTATGTGTCTAGGCTAAGCACAGACGGGTTCATCGGAGCCACCCACCTTAGCGATGTTCGCATCGGCCAAGCGATACTCCGAGCGTGCCTTTGATAGTCTAAGTCTGGATTCATCTTTTGACGGGCCAATGTAAGTCTTCTATCGATTCGCATCGATACTTCATCGGGTCGAAGCAACTCTTTGGGTCGACGGCTCGTTTGAGTCGTTGTACTTGCCGTTTGGATCGGCGTTCCGCTAGGGCGGAGCGGGTCGTTACATAATACACCACTCAAAATAAGTCTCGTCCTCGAGACTTCTTGAGTGCAGGTTATCCTATCATTCCTTAACTTGTGTCGTCGTGTTTCTTAGATAATTTCTTCGAACGGCTCTATCGTTCGATGGAATCGAACCATACTTGATATCTTTCTAAGTTCCGCGTCGCACGCGTTTGGTCGATTTTATTGAATAGCCTTCCATTCCTTTTATAGTTGATTGTACTTATTCAATTCAAGTGTTTCTTCGTCTTGGTTGTTATTTCTCTGTGTCACGGGACAGAAATATTCACACGAGGCACATTGTAACTCGTCAACTGCGGGGGTCGTAGGCTGAAGCAAACTCACTTTCGTTTATCTCGGTCATCGAGATGACCCGATTCGCTTCTCAAGCGTTCGTGTCCACAAAATTAGTATGATTTCTGCTTAGCGGGGTCGACCAAGTCTATGAAATTTTCGTCCGATTCAAGACTAAGTATTGCACTATCCTCGAGTATATCTTCCTATCAATGGTCCAATTCGTTATACCAACTTTCATTTGCACGATATCGATTCCATATCATTCACTTATTTAGGGCCAATCTCGTTGTCGTTCACGCACACTCCGCTTACACGTTTTCTTTGATTCCGAGCCACGCTCGTACTAGTATCGATCCTTTACTTAATGCAATTTGAAGATCTTCGACACTCTCCCATTCTTCAAGTCTTGCTTGAACTCAATGTATCACTTGGCTGGATCGTGCACGCATTCTAAGCGTCCCCAAAATACATGCATTCAGCCAAGCCGCATGATCTAGAAATTGTCATTTTCACTCGAGTCGCATCGTGCACATACTCAAGCGTCCCTGAATATATGCATGTCAGCCGAATCTCGTGAGGGGTATTCCTATATTCGTGATTCACATTATCCATCCATGCCAATTCTCAAGATCAATCCTTCGATTGATAACTCATGAAACAGGACGTCTCGCCTACCGGCTAGGCCATCTTTTCGAGGCTAAGTCAATGTCAGGATTGGAATCATAGTTCCCCAACAATAATGCCAACACTGACCCCAATCCTAGGGTCAAACCAAAGTCGATAGTACGGGATTTTCTACCCAAGCTCGCGTCACTCTGATTTCTAAACATCGAGCATGATCGCCTATTTCGCATCAAGACATTCGTTGCGCAGCGCAACGAATTCAAATCCATTCAGTTTACCAATTCTATCCAATACGTGTATTCGATCACGAGGTCGTCTAGCTCGACAATACGTTGTGCCCCAATCTCACGCGAGTCCGATTATCCACGGTGGTTCATGAATCACCATGCAACGCTCCCGCGGAATAATCATTCTCATCGGGGCGAACTCTTGTTTGAGTTTAGACTAACCTATTCTCGATACACGGATTGGACCTACTCAATCCTCAAATTCAACCGACAAGCACACCAAATTGTTCTCAAGTCACCTTCGCGTCAAACCACAAGTCGAAACAATCAAATTGTCACGCCGTGCAAGTTCGATCACCCCCGCTGTATGAATCACCATACCAGCGCTCACGCGGAGTGATCGCCCTAATCGGCGCGACGCATGTGCGAGGCTGGAGTTGCACTCGCATAAGACAAGAATGTCGACGTTGGGGTTTTCGTCGAAGAAATCCAAACACTTCATTTTCATCCAAGCTGCGATCTCTATTCGACAGTCCGACCATCCTTCATTCAACCAAAAAATCCTCGAGCCACGTCTATATTTTCCTCGACGCATTTTAATATCCCGAGTATAGCATCCAACGGAACAATGACATTTGCACGATCGTCATTCGCCGAGTCAGAGTACCCCCGAGTTATCGCATATCGATCTTTGATACGCCTCAATACCATCGACGATATGCGTAACCTGACGATCTTCCTTTGCAACCAATTTCGAGTCATGCGACGATGCCGTTGTCCGAGTTGGATATTCCACCATTTCATTTAATATTCAAGATCAAGTTCATCTGCTATTCCTCGAGCTCGTTTCAAGATCGTTGTTCAAGATTCAAGTCACATTTCATTTGTATCAATCCGAAATCGTACGTGCGATGCTCTAAGTTTCCTCGATCAAGACCATCTATTTCCATTCGTCGTTCCGAGTCGTTTTCTAACATGCGTTACCCATTCACAAGTTGCCCAGCGACATCTCGTTCGGGACTTTTAAAGTCACGGCCAACTAAGCGTGACACGTTCTAAGGCTTTGCGCGATCGCATCGCCTCGTCGACATACTCGTTGTGTTTCGTAATCCTCAAGTTTTGCTCGAATGATTTTTCCAAGAACATCCATACACCACTCGGATTCGAGCCACTCGACTAGTCGTCGACACTCATTCTTATTCTTATTCGAACCTATCACATACACCACTCGGGTTCAAGCCATACGGTCTAATCCTCAATCACGTTCGCGTCATGCGCTAAGATGTCCTTCAGATTCGTTCGACGAATCTCTAGCGTAACCGCTCACGTCGCCTCGACGTACTAAGTCGTTCAGGCTAATCCTCAAAATCCAAGCCAATCTTTCGTGCACGCCTAAGCATTAACTCGATAGCGTTCCTATCGATAGACACTCAAAGTGTATTTTCGTTCTCGATCGAACGATACTTGATATCGCTCGCAACCCGATTGCACCCAAGAGTCGAGGTGCGCGACATGCGGACTAAGTTGTACCGCTTAACCATCCCGCACGGACTACATTCAAGTTTGCACGCTCACTCATTCTCGTTCGCAACTCGTTTGCACCAAAGGGTCTAGGTGCGCGATACTCCGCACTACTTAGCCAAAAGGCTGCGTGCATGACCATCCCGTTCGAACTATACTTCGGTCTCGTGTACTCGTTTGCTATCGTCAGCATAAGCTTATTCAAGCACGCCTTGCGTTTGCTAACTTTTTAGCATCGGTTCCTTCCAACTCAAGTCCGTCGTGGTTCGGCACAAAGGCCTTCGCCTATCAAGTCCGTCGTAGTGGCACAAAGGCCTTCGCCTATTGATCCCGTTCAACCGAGTACTTGTACGAGCTTTTGAAAATATTAGACTTATTGTATGGAACATCCCAAGGCACAAGGAGAGAGAGCGTACACTTCTTTTCTTCCAACCGAGCTTTCAAAACTGAGATAATCGAAATGAAGTCCAAGGACGTAAAGCCGTGCTCTGATACCAATCTGTCACGCCCCGCTCCCGTAGGAGCGATCGTCCTCGCTAAGGCGTGATGCCGCACGGGCCTAGGTTGCGCCCGTGCAAGGCCAAGTCCAGAAACGGCCGATTTGAGTCTAGGCCACAGAGTCGCACAGAGTGTCCCTGTTTGCAGCGGAAGTAAAAATGAACACAAGTAGAAGCGAATCCAAATCTCTTTATTGAATTTTAAGAAGTTTACAAGCGGCGCTAGGCCGATATTACAAATCGCTCAAGCTCTCTCTCTGAAACATAAAAGGCGTGCCAAGTGGCTTACAACATGGAATGATACACGGCGATGTTCCAATACATTATGTCTTGTATAGGGTGCTTCAGCTTCTTGCAACGTTCCAAGGCCCCAGAGTTGGCTCCGTGCCTTGACACGTTCGATGGAAGTTCCGCACCCGCCGGCGTCTCCTGCTATCCTGCAAGCATACTGTGGGGTTATCAGTACATTGTTATGCACTGGTGGGGAGGCTAGCTCGCCCACAATGCCATCATTACCAAACACGTTCCATTTACTTTTGTGCATCTCTATCATTTATTGTCTTTCTAATCTTGCCTTAGGATCAGTTTCATAGCATATTGCATAGCCTATCTCGTGTTACCGAACTCAAGTGTCGCATGAAAATACATGTACGACTTACCCATACTTACCGTCCGGCCTTCCCTGTTCAAGGTAAACCAAGTTAAACAACAATTCATGTATAATAATATAACACGATTCATGTACGCATTCAATATCGAGTGTGTGTCCATGTCTCGGGTTTTAGTGCGTCGTGGGCATGTTCTAGCACGTCGTAGGCACGTTTTAAAGTATTACAATTCAAGCATGTTCCGGATATTACATTCAAGCATGTTCAGGAGTGTTACATATCGAGCATGTTCAGCATGTTACATTTCGAGCACGTTCATGTTCAGGATGTTACTTTGCAAGCATGTTCAGGAGACACTTGTTCATTTAACTTAGACTACTTTGATTTCAATGCAAGAACTTGCACGTGGATTGCCACCAGCATAGTCCACTTAATCTATATGCACGGGTCGCTGGCTTTACAAGCCATTTAGGACATTCCCCTGTGGCAATTCTCAACTTAGCGTAGGGTGATGGCTGGTACACCCCGTTAAGTCTCTTGAATATACCCTCCTACTTACGTCTCTTGGTGCCCAAGCCCGCACCCAAGCAGCCCGTAAGCGCCGTTGATTCCGCCTAGGCCGGCCACGGTTTACCCCCCCCCCCCCAACGCCCGTGCCGCAGAATCCTTCCACACGACGGCCACGGTATTCCCCCCCATCGCCCGTGCCGTTTGTCCACGACCATTTCGTATTGTCTTGTCATTTTAACTTAGCGGCTATCTCCGAGCCGTAGGCTAACCCTTAGCCATAATGCGTTATCGACCAGGTTGGCGTCCGTACAGCGCGGGTAGCGAGCCCCGTTGCACGTGCCCGTCATACCTGTCGATAGCGTCTTCCATGTCTTATCTTTCACGTATTCTTTCTTTTCTTTCTTTCTTTCACTCGTTCATTTGATTCATCGATTCATTCATGTATTCATTCATTCATTCGTTCGTTCATTTGTTGATCCATTCATTCACGCATTACGCAACTCCCAGTGTGGGAGTCGCCTTGGCGACCCATCGGTCCCATAGCCTTTCAATGTTGTTAAACTCTACTCGGAGCGACTATGTTGATAGTCTTTCCATTTCATTGTTGTAAACCATTCATTGTTTCATTGTTTGAACGCAAAGGGACATGAACGTGGGCTTGTGCCTTAGCACGAGCGTAGAGCGCGGTGCGAGCGTTTCTATAATTGTCGAGTTCTTTTCCATATTCTAAACAAGCATGCAAGATGGGATTATTCCCTTAGCTAGGTGCGTTGAGTCATTTATTAGCATGCAAGATGTTATCGCCTAGCAATTCTCGTGAATGTGTCCGCATTGTTATGTGTCTAGGCTAAGCACAGACGGGTTCATCGGAGCCACCCACCTTAGCTATGTTCGCATCGGCCAAGCGATACTCCGAGCGTGCCTTTGATAGTCTAAGTCTGGATTCATCTTTTGACGGGCCAATGTAAGTCTTCCATCGATTCGCATCGATACTTCATCGGGTCGAAGCAACTCTTTGGGTCGACGGCTCGTTTGAGTCGTTGCACTTGCCATTTGGATCGGCGTTCCGCTAGGGCGGAGCGGGTCGTTACACTGGATCATTATGATCCTCTTGGGATGGAAGATGCACAAGTCGAACCGGCATTCGCGAAGTACTTTCAGACGTTCCTAGCTTATATTTCCCGGCAGCGTATGATGAAATTCCTGAAGGGCCTACACCCTGTATTTGAGCAGAGACGGAATATCCTCCTATCCCAATCCACGCTTCCGACCTTGGAAGAAGCTATAGCTGTTATGACACAGGAAGAAGCTCGACTGAAGCTGATGCCCAACAAGGGCTCCTACCAGGGAGAGCAAGCCGCAGTTGAAAAGTCTGCCCTTACTGCCTTCAATCAACCTCAATCTATGGGTGGTGTTTGCCACAATTGTGGTGACTCCGGACATTACATCCGATTTTGTCCAAAACCCTTGCGCAATCAGTCTACTGATCGAGGACGGGGTCGTGGAGGCCGACGTGGTGGTAGAGGAGGATATGCTGGTAGAAGGGGTGGACACAAAGCAAATCTGGCGGAGGAAGGGGGAGAGAATCAACTGGCTGAAATAACCCCGCTTGAGCGGGAGTTCCTTGAGAAGTTGCGAGGCACAAAGCTGGGTTCGGCCGACAGTCCTGGGTCGTCTTCAACCTCGGGAGATCACATCACTTGCTTTGCCCAAACCAGCACCGATGATTCTGCACGTGCTCTTGCATCTATCCATCAGCCAGGATGGATTATGGACTCTGGGGCATCTCGCCATGTCACGGGGTCCCGTGGTGCGTTTCAGGAATATACTCACCTCCCATTACCAGAGAGTATTCAGACTGCTGATGGTACATCCAGCCCTGTAATGGGTAAAGGCACTGTCGCATGCACCCCTTCCATCACTCTCACCAATATCCTACATGCTCCATCTTTTCCTGTCAATCTCATATCCATTAGTGCCATTATACTTGATCTTAACTGTACTGTTTCCTTTGACATTCCTCAGGTGACTTTTCAGGAGAAAGGGACAGGACGACGACTTGGGACTGGCACATGGCATAAGGGACTGTGGTATTTAGACAGGACTGGACTGGACAACGCATTGGCATCCTTGGTAGCAGACGCACCACCAGAAGCTTCCTGTCGCAGTGTTGAAGCCGACTTGCTACTCCACCACCAGCGTGTCGGTCATTCTTCTTTTAAAGTTCTTAGTCGAATGTATCTGTCCTTATATCAAAGGGCTAATAAAGAGAAGTTATTTTGTAATGCTTGTGAGTTGGGAAAACATACCAGAAGTACGTATGTGAGCACGGAGAATAGGAGTTCAGCTGCTTTTGACATGATACATTCAGACGTATGGGGCCCTTGTCCTACAACTGGTATTAACGGCTTTCGGTGGTTCGTCACCTTTTATTGACTGTTATACCCGCGTGACATTGGTCTATCTTATGAAGAATAAAAGTGACGTCCTTGAGGCCTTTCAAGACTTTCATCGACGGGTGGAAACACAATATGGCGCTAAAATTAAGTGTTTCCGGTCAGACAATGGGACGGAGTATACTAATAAGCGGGTTGCTGAGTATTTTTCCACTCATAGAATACTTCATCAAACTTCATGTGCTTATACTCCGGCCCAAAATGGTGTGGCGGAACGAAAAAACAGACACCTACTGGAAGTCGCACGGACGATGATGCTGGCTATGAATGTCCCGAAACACTTGTTGGGGCAGGCTATATTGACGGCCTCTTATCTCATCAACAGAATGCCATCTCAAGTATTGGACTGGAAGACATCATTGAAAATGCTTACTGGGGCAACTACATACACTGTTCCACCAAAAGTCTTTGGATGTGTGTGCTTTGTCCAAGATAATAGGCCAGGCGTTGGCAAATTGGATCCTAGGGCAGTTAAATGTGTCTTCGTCGGTTACACGGCGACTCATAAGGGTTATGCCTGTTGGAGTCCAATCGAGCGAAAGATGTTTGTAAGCATGGACGTTACTTTCAGAGAATCCGAACCATACTATGGTTCGGATGACGGGTCAGCATTTGGTGACATACCTAACACAGATGGTGTTCGATGTGAGGGGGAGATAATAAGCCCAAATGTGGTCGTCGGATCGGTTCCGTGTCCGGTTGTAGAAAACTGGACGAAAGGGGGAGAGCACAGTGACTCAGATACAGAAAATGAAGACGAAGAAGTTCCATATGTTACGCAGGGGGAGCAGCAGACAAGGGAAAAGGAGCTCCAAGTCTACAGAAGGAGACAACAGAAGTCCAGTACTGTGCCTATGCCGTGCCCTGTACCTACTGTACCAAGTCCCTCGTCTACTCCTGCTCCAACTCCTGAAGATGTTGCCCCCGCACTGAATCACTCGAATTCAGATGCGGATCTCTCCGACTCGGACGGTATGATCTCTCCACCACCTATTGCTCCCTTAAGGAGATCTTCTCGCATCAATGCGGGTAAGGCTCCTGCTCGTTTTGATGATTACGAACATGACATTGCCAACTTCTTGTCTTATTCTAACATTTTTTCGAATTATCGAGCCTTCATTGCATCGTTAGACTCTACTTCGTTGCCCAAGTGTTGGCAGGAAGCAAAGAAAGATCCAAGGTGGAAAGCTGCAATGATGGAAGAACTTGGAGCACTGGAGAAAAATAAGTCATGGGAGCTGGTTCCATTACCCAAAGGGAAGAAAGCTGTGGGATGCAAATGGGTGTACACAGTGAAAGAGACGCCAGAAGGAAAAGTAGAGCGGTACAAGGCGAGGTTGGTTGCAAAAGGATTCACACAGTCATATTGAATAGACTATGATGAGACTTTTGCCCCAGTAGCAAAAATGAGCACCGTGAGAACTCTGGTCTCCATTGCAACGAACTATGGGTGGAAGCTGTACCAGTTGGATGTGAAGAATGCCTTTCTTCATGGGGACCTGCAAGAAGAAGTATACATGGAGCTCCCGCCTGGGTGCTATGCGACGGAATCAAACGGAGGGACGTCGCAAGGAAAGGTGTGTAAACTGAAGAAGTCACTATACGGGCTCAAGCAATCTCCTCGAGCCTGGTTTGACAGATTCAGAAAGGCTGTTACAGGCATGGGATACCGTCAAACAAATGCAGATCATACGGTCTTCCTTCAGCATACAAGAGGCCACATCACTATACTTGCTGTATATGTGGATGATATAGTGATCACAGGTGATGATGAAGTCGAGATCACTAAGCTGAAGTCAAAACTCGCGAAGGAGTTTGAAGTGAAGGATTTAGGAGCGATGAGGTACTTTCTAGGTATCGAGGTGTGTGAAGGCGAACAAGGAATTATTCTCTCATAGAGAAAATACACACTAGATCTGCTCAAGGAGACAGGGATGCTGGGATGCAAAGCAGCGGTCACTCCAATTGACCAGAAGTGCAAGTTGGGAGCAGAAGCAGGAGAGCCTGTTGATCGTGAAAGATATCAAAGACTTGTAGGGAGATTGATTTATCTGGGACACACTCGCCCTGATATCTCATTCGCGGTGAGTGTAGTAAGTCGCTACATGCATGATCCAAGAAAGGGTCATATGGAAGCAGTATTCCAGATCTTGAGATATCTGAAAGGACGCCGGGAAAGAGGCTATGGTTTAAGAAGAATGGACGCATAGAAGTTGAGGGATACTGTGATGCAGACTGGGCGAGCTGCATAGACGACAGAAGGTCTACCACGGGATACTGTGTTTTTGTAGGAGGAAATCTGGTCTCATGGAGAAGCAAGAAACAGTCTGTGGTAGCACGGTCGACAGCTGAAGCAGAATACAGAGCAATGGCTCTGGGAGTGTCAGAATTGCTGTGGGTGAAAGCGTTGCTGACAGAGTTAAAGCTAGACAAGGGAGCACCATTACGTCTTCTGAGCGATAGTCAAGCTGCAATAAGTATAGCTAACAATCCCGTTCAGCACGACAGAACGAAGCACATCGAGATTGATCGATTCTTCATCAAGGAGAAGCTGGAACAAGGGATACTGAAGATTGACCATGTCCGCTCAGAAGAACAAGTTGCAGACTGTCTGACTAAGGGTCTTAGTTCATTAAGTCTGTCGAAGCTATGTAACAAGATGGGGATGATCAATATCTATCGCCCATCTTGAGGGGGAGTGTTGAGAGTCAATAAGGGACTTTTAGTCCCACATCGGAATATGTAGTATGTAGAGGAGCTAGACTCCCTATAAGTAGTGAAGTAGTCCATCAATAAAATTAACACAACAATTATTTTCTACATTGACTGATATATCTCCTTGGTGTTGGGCACTACGACGGCTATTGAGGCAAGTTCTTGGCAATTTCTTTCCCTGTTTGTTGCATCTTATCTTTGGGTTTCAGTTTTTCAATAATTCTTTTGTTACCAGGCATATGAGAAGAAAACCACACCTAAGTGGAGATACCATCTTGGAAGAAGAAAGAACTTTGAACAGTTAGTATACTGATTATTTTCTAATAAGTCCTTGATATAAATTTTTGATGTAAATGTGATGCAGATCCAGCCAAGTTCCAGATTTGTTAGCGGTGTTCAGTTTGCTTTTAATTGAGTCTTGAGTCTAGGCGAAAATAGGGTTGTGTGTGTATTAGAAATTTGCTTATTCAACCAACTGATCTGGTGGCCATGTGGGCCATACCAACAGTAAGTTGGAGGTCATGACTTTGGAAACATGATGCTGCTCGAAAGGTGTGTCATAGTTGAAGTTACGGGTATGTGATAGTTGCTCAACATACATGTCCTCGATATAAAATTTTGATGTGAATGTGATGCAGATCCAGCCAAGTTCCAGATTAGTTAGTGGTGTTTAGTTTGCTTTTAATTGAGTTTTGAGTCTAGGCGAAAATAGGATTGTGTGTGTATTAGAAATTTGTTTATTCAACCAACTGATCTGGTGGCCATGTGGGCCATACCAACAGTCAGTTGGAGGTCATGACTTTTGGAAACATGATGCTGCTCGAAAGGTCAAGTGCTATATATTGAGACTTTGACATCGTGGGCAAGCAATCTAGACCTGTAGATTTAGATGTAATTGTCCTTGGTGAGAATTTTCACCTTAACATATTTGAACACCTGGAAATTGACTTTGGGTCTTCTGTTGAAATGTAGAGCCTCGACTGAAGTAAACTCTGGATTACTGGGTGATTATAGTTACTGATGCAACGGTGGTGCTTCTTCCAGTCTACTGACCTCACTGAGGTTCTACTATTAGATTTGCACGAAACTGGCTAATACATCTCGTCTTTTGGGGAATGATCATAGTCAAGTTTCTAACAACAGGAGAGAAACTCCAAGCAAAATTCTGGACTGGTAATTTTACAAATGAAATATTAAGTGTTCAAAGATCATTTTGTTCAAGCTTCCAAACTGTTGCGAAGGCAATAATGACTTACAGCGAACACAAGTGTCATGGTTTATGTTGTGGCCCTTGCTGTGTTAGAAAAGTAGAAGTCAAATTGACGATAAAAAGTGGATGAGTACTTGAGATAGGCACCGACTTCTTAATCAGGGATGGCAGAGAAGTAACTTTTGTGGCTTGAGCGATTCACCCTGCCACAGATGATACAACTACAAGAACAACAAACCCTTTATCCCATACTTTTGGGGTGGTCTGCCTTGCCGCAAATGTTATGTTGTAGAATTTTGGTGGTTAGGAAGGGTTCTTTTTGCCTTTCTAAACTCAAGACAGGATAATTGAGGATTAAAGGTGATTACAGTCAACATACTGAAGAGGCTCCTTAGTATAAGAGTACATTCTGTTACATGTAAATGTGTAGGAATATAACTTTCTTTGGAGTTTGAGTATATTGTAGATTGCACTATTATTACAAATTTGTGGTTAGTTTGACAACATGAATTATGCTTGTTCCTGATTTACATTTGATTTCTGCATCTTATTTGGCTATTTTATCTATTTTTCATATGCTTTATTTCAGGTGTTCTCTGTATAACTCTACTACATAATTGTCTTGCAGATGCGAAAGCTTTCTACAGCCAGGCTTCAACTGCACTATTCGTATCGAAAAGAATGTGAAGAAGACAAGACGACACAAGAATTCACACATTCCCTCTCAGAACAATGTTCTCTATAAGTGCCATTTCTGCTCTCATCCTAACAGTATGAGAGGTACTCAGAAGGTTTATGTGAAAGACCTATTAAGGTCAAGGCCAGATGCAAACTCAAATCTCCAGCCCTTTGGTAAGGTGATTTGCAGCACCTCTGAGAAGAAAATATGCTCCTCGAACAAAGTGGTGGGCAACTTTAAGTGCGGGCTGGATGAAAAAAAGATTCTTGACCAGAATGTCGAAAGTCTTCCTTCAGTTACTGATTCGATTACTAAATTGACATGTATAATTCCTGGAGTGGATGCAGAAGTTGAGGACATCTCTGTCGAGGAAAGTCCTGTTACTCCATTACTTAAATTATTAGATTCATCCAAAAAAAAGAGGAAAACTAGACCAACGCACGGTACGGATGATGGGACTGGTTCTGCGACATTGAATTCGGGGGAAGGCACTGGTGGATCCAGTAGGAGGAAGAGGAAAGGAGGATGGTCCAGCTTAAAGAAGATAACTGAAAGCAATGAGGCTGGAAGCAGTCGAACCATCAGAAACTTTGTTATTCCTTTGGTTTTGCAAGTATCAAAGTAGAAAACTGGGTTTCCTTTTGTAAGTTTGGATAGCCAAATGGATGTTTTTTTTTTTTGAAGACTAAAGTAATACTGGGGTGTATTTTGCATTACCGCTCCAGAGTTGGCATCATAATTCATGCTACCAACAAAGATATAAAAGAATGCAAAGCTTCATAAGTCTTGCAGTAGACTTCCTTCTTGACTTCTAACTAGGAACCATCAGAACATCTTTGTTGATTTTCTGTCTTGAGCAATCAAAGAAGCACTTTAATAAACATATTTGATCTTTATCGACTCAGTTAAGGTATTTGTGTGTTGTTCTAGGTGACATTTTTCCCCCCATTTCCTTCAAGTAAGTGGGATACCAGCTTCTCTAGATCGTTTCCTCGCAATATCTCAGATAGAAGTATTCACTAGGAAAGGGCGCACGCGAGGCGTGTGTATCATTTCTTTTTCATGTTAGTTTTAGGTGATGGTGAAGTAGTACTGATTTTGAACTGTTCTAGTTAATTTTTGTAAAATATCTTATTTTGGTGGGAAATTTGGATTTATGTTTTTTGTGTGCTATAGTCTATGATTGTGAAAGAATAATGCTAATGTTGCCATATACTAATTTCGAACTGTTCTAATTAGTTGGGTTTGTGGCTTATGCTGATAAATTGATTTTTACCAAAACAAATTTTGATTTTGATGGGAATTTCGGCTTCTATGTTGCTTTATATGGTCAACTTTTAGTGGATTTTTTTTTTGAACTTGATGTTTTTGTCTGTTTTTTAAATAAATTATTTATTTATTTATTTATTTATTTATTTATTTTTGTTTAGAATCTAGAGTTCTTTTTTAAGGTTGTGCTTGATGGTGAAAAAAAAAACTACTGCTTATGTTGCTACTATACTAATTTTGAACTCATGTAATTAGTCAGTTTGTGGATTTTTAGAATACATAAATTATTTGTTGGAGTTGGTGGGGTTCCCAACCTATGTGGAGAAGACCCCGGAGTGCGACGAGCGCCGTCTGTGTGTCGGAGAAGCTCGGGGAGGTGACGAGGCCAGTCGGAGATACTCGGGAGCTGACCAGAGGAGCTGCTGGAAGGAGGGAGGCAGAGTTCGGGCCAAACTCTGCCTCAGGACAGAGTTCTGGCCGAACTCTGCCCCCTGGTTCCAGAACCTTGCTGGTTGCCAAACACAGAGTTCTGGCCGAACTCTGTGTCGTCGGGGCTGAAGCATTTTTCAGGGTGATTGATCACCGTTGGATCGTATCCTACGGTCCAGGTTTTGTTGCGGGATTAGGGTGTTTTCATATGGTATTTCCTAACCCTAATCTCATACGTAACATACTCAAGAGAGAAAATCCCGTACTATCAATTTGATTTGACCTTAGGATGGGGTCAGTGTTGATATTGTTGTTTGGGAACTATGATTCCAATACTGACGGAAAGACATAGCCTAGCGGTTAGGCAGACGTCCGAGTGCGAAGTGGTAGGATTTATGGAGGCACCACTCGCGAGTATCGGTTGACATACATGTATATTAGGGACGCTTGAATATGTGCACGATCCGACTCGAGTGGTGATGGCGGGATTCACTATCACGAGGCTTGGCTGAAATACATGTATTTTGGGGACGCCTAAAATATGTGCACGATCCAACTAAGTGATACGTTGAATCAAGTGAGACTTGAGGAACGGGAAAGTGTCGAGAATTTTGAGATCGTAAGTTTTGAAGAAAGGATTGAGGGTAGCACGAGCATGGCTCGGATTTGAGAAATGCATAGGAGAAATGTGTGCGAGAAACATAGGATGTTGAATAAGTGATAAGTCGATAAGTGTACTTAGTTAGTTTCGAGGACGAAACTTTTTCTAAGTGGTATATGATGTAGTGCCCCGTCCCGCTCAGTCAATCGGAGGAATAGAAACGCCGACGGCGTTCGGACTTAGCCTTGCAATGGCTGCTCGAAGATATCGCTCGGTCGAGGCTACCGTTCGCTCAGGTGGGGTAGTTTCGGTGAACTTGCCTCATCTTAATCTTCACATAATAAATCGTATGTTTTCAACTTGCACAAGTAGGCTTGATAATAAAAGAGGCGAATTCACATAGATAAGGAAATAATCCCGACGGGTCGAATTGAGTTAGAATATGGAAAGGTCCAACGACCGTCTTAGAGTTGGTGCACGGTGGGCTTTGAAAATGATACTCGATCCTTCGTCCCGTGGCTTGGAAGAAGAAAAGTTGGTTGAGTAGGCAAAGTTATGACGTAGCCTAAGTCATAGGCATCGCCCGTATGAATGCTTCATAAAGCATGCACGGTCCCATCGTCCAAGGCTTGGCATAGCCTTGGTTTGCCCATGAGTTAAGTTGGGTTGAACAGATTGTGACTTAAGTCTAGGCACCCAATGACTTGGTCGTTCGAAGTCGAACGCGTGCACGGCACGCTCCATCAAGGCAAAGCTTGACGCAACCTTTGCTCGTCAAGTTATTGCAAAGTTAAGTTAGGCAAGTCATGCTAGGCTATCGGAGTAGTAGCAAGCACGGTCCCACGAGTTCTACGGCTGGATATAGCCACGAAGTCCCACGATCTCAAGGCCCATCATATAAAGTATGACTCGGGCGGTAGTGTTGCATAGAACACAGTTGGCTTAAGGCACAATGCACGGACTTAGTGTTTAAGGAACGAGCTACAGTTGGTTTCAAGTCAAATTTAGAAAAAGGGCTATCAAATGGGCATTCTTAAGTTGAGTAAAAAGGATATGGCATCAAGGAAGAAGGCTCGCGATCGTGGGTCGTCGAGATATCTCAAGGATAGAAGTCTTGAATATGGTTTTGGAAGAGAGGGTAACACTGAAAGAAGGATGACTGTGTGAGACGTCAGTTTGAGTCGAGTCTTGCATGGTCATGGACAACTTGTCGACAAGGACGATGTTTCCTCGAGCGGCAACCCTGGGCCATGGGACCGACTCGGCCTATGAGGAAACAGGGTATAGTCGTGCATAAGATTTTAGCACAGGGTTAAAGCGGAGGCTTACAACGGAGCTAGTTATTTGCGTTTAAAGGTCTCCGATTTAACAAAAAGCTATACGTCTCAGGATAGCTTGTTATGCTAGTGGCCAAGTTCATATAGATGTCGGCAAAATAGCGGCTATCCGCGTGTATGCCTTTGGTTTGAGTTGAATTGAATGTTTGTACAGTTATAACACAAAAGTTTGGGCCTAAGATTTGGTTTCAACATAGGCGTCGTGCTTCGACACGAGTTGTGGCGTCGAAACTCAAGTTGGATTGAGTCGTCTCAGGTTTAAGTCAGGAATCGCCGCAAGACAAGTTGGTTAAGTGACACTAAGTTAACAAGTCTCGATTGGGTCGGTTGGTGATCAAAGTAGCAAGGGCCGCTAGGCGGCAAGGGCCGCGAGGCGGCGATATGGTTAAATCTCACTGAATTGCAAGGTACGGCCTCAGCAAGGGTTTGTAGCATGGTCACACGAAAATGGAGCCTCATCGCGTAGTTGCGTCTCTGATTTTGGCCGAAAGGCAAGCACGACTTGATAGGTTAACGTTGTCGGCACGAGAAGGGTCTGGAGGCATAGTATGAGTTAACATTGTTGTTGTCAGCACGAGATGGTCTAGAGACACAAAATAGGCCAAGGCGTCTGTCAAAAAAAAACCTGATCCTAAGACAAGAGTAGAAAGACAATACAAAAGGGACTAAGTTGCACAAAGTAAATCAAACATGTCGGTTTTGTATGGGTGGACGAGGAGCTCATTCCACCAGTACAGTTGAGTACTGACACCCACATAGTCTTTATGTGCAGGCACAGGTAGAAGCTCGTGGCGCGGAGCTCGCTTGGATGCGTCGAGGTACGGAGTTCCTTGGCGATTCGAAGTGTACGGCCGCATGGAGTCAAGACTTATACGGGACATAATGTATGTACGTCGCCTTCCAAAGCATCCGCTAGCTCAAGACATGTATTGAGAGATGAGAGAGAGCTGAGTGACTTATAATGTGAGATGAGTGAGCTTGAGAGACTTGTAATCTTGGCCTTGCGCCCCATTGTAACCTTTATTTCAATATCAATAAAGAGCTTCTTTTGAATAACTTGTGTTTTGTTTTAATTTCTGCTGCTATTATTCAATGTCTCTGCATGGGACTTCTGTGCGACGACTCCATCGCTGTCGCTGAAATCGACCGTTATGAAACCTGCCTTGCACGAGCGCAACCTAGGCTCGTGCGACATCACGCCTTAGCGAGGACGATCGCTCCTACGAGAGCAGGACGTGACAATTACTCCTGACAAATGACAAGTATACCTGATATGACATATATAATCTTGGATGCCGTTACGACAGTTATTCCTGTCTTGCTAGTATAACTCTCGCCTTGATCCCGTGGTTGATTATGCCTGTACAAGCTACATGTCTCGTCTTGTATCATGTCTAAGACATGGATTTCTGGTTACCACGGTCAAGGATTCATAATAAATCTGACTAGATTGATCAAATAGTTCATATAGAGAGATTTCTCAGTTACAGACGATCCCATTATCCCGGCCACACCTCTGGACTTGTAGCCTGCCGACGAGTAGGGCACATTTTCAGCACACTGTCATGTGTTGCACTTCTTGAATCATAAGCACTAAAGTACACCAGTAATCTTGATAACTCTTGTAACCCTCGCTGGATAACCTGGATAGTCTGTAGGGCTTGTGATTGCGGGAACATCTCATTGCATCTTGTTAGTAACTAAGCTTGTGATAACCCTAGTTAGCTAACAATAGCAAGCCGTAGGACTTGATTGGCCGTGTTTGAATGAATTATCTTATGATTAACATGGGAATTATATTCCACCTCTTATTCCTCCTACTGCAAGCTTATGTTTTATGTTAACTCAGTCTTTCATGTTATTTAACTATGCTCTTGTATCAGTTGTTCTTTTATTATATGCTGGTTTTAGTTCCTAAGTGGAGCCTCCCTTTTGGTACTTGCTCTTTCTAGGGTCTGATCCAGCTGGTTTTGTATGGCCAGATTTTGGAGTAGCACCCGAGGATCTACCTGCTTTCCAGCAAGATAGTGAACACCAGACGTAATCCTGGCAACGAGTAGGTTTCTTATTTTGCTCTCTCACTCTATTGTAAATTATTCTTTTGAGATGTTTAGCCGTCGAGCAAGTGTTAGCTCGTGTTAAAACTTAATTTCTGTCTGCATAAGGGTTGTAACATGATTGACAAATCCTAGGGTTGATCATCTATGACTTAACTCTTGCTAGTCTTCGCATTTTGTATGACTAGATTCATGATCATCTGAATATATAATGTTTGGGATGCCTTACCTTGTATGTCTAATGATCTAACATATTGTAACAACTATTTGCTTGCTTGAGATTGAGACAGTAGGCTTGTTCTTGACCATAAGAGACTGATGGATTATAGTTTAACCCTCATGCATCTAGACAGCCGTGACCATATTGCGAGGTAGATTGTACTTTAATGTACGTAGCTGACTGTGTCTGTCCTCCGCTCTTTAGTATTCTGGTTCTGGGGTATGACACGATTTAAGTGGTGGCCCATGCAGGTCTTGTAAATCAAGACGTGTGAGGGTTTTACTGAATAGATGTCTCAATCATCATTCTTTCTTGATCTCTACTCGTGTTTTCTAATCTCCTGAAACCTGATATGATAAGGTGCTTCTATCCTTGATCAATCTTGGTCATTCTTTATTGTTCCTCATGTCATTTTCTTCAGCATTGTTCCTGATCCTACCGATCAGCCGGGTGGAGCACCTCCAGTGAACCAACAGCAACCTGGAGACCAAGCCTAACACTCTGGAGCAACATCTCGAGTCATGAATTCCGGGGATCCAGAGCCACCAGTTCAACCAGCCCCGCCTGCAGAGCCTGACAATAGAATCCTAATGGGACTCATCTGGGACTTGCTTGCATCACAAGACCATCAGGGCGATGCCCTGCAGCAGACAGTACATGATGCTATGGAAAGATTTGGCTATCAAGGGAATAATGCGGCTAACAGTTTCAAGCGCCTGAACCCTCCTTTCTTTGACGGCATTGAAGATGCTATTGCTGTCGATGCTTGGCTACAGGATATAGAGGTTATTCTGGAGGTAGCTCAGATTCTAGAGGAAGAGAAGGTAGCCATTGTACGCCTATAGTTATTAGACTTAGCCCGCAGCTGGTGGGCGATGCTAGCAGTTGGTTTGGTGACGCCTGTCTTATGGGTGGTATTCAGTAACAAGTTCTAGACGAAGTATTTTGATACAGTAGTTCGGTATGATCTGCAGACCAGATTCAGCAATCTCAAGCAGATGAGAAGGACGATCGATGGATATGCGGCCGAGTTTTCAAGGCTTAGTCAGTTTGCTCCTATCTTGGTGGCGACCGAATTGGACCGAGCGCATCGATTTCAGCAGGGACTCTACCTAGAGATTATTCTAGCTGTAGAGCAGTTTGAGCACCAGACATTTTATGTTGTTTTGTGAGCAGCTAGGAGGCATGAATATACCTCCCAAAGGATAGTAGATCGAACTGGAGGACGGAAGAGGCCTCATGATCAGTTGTCTCAGTCATCAACACCAGCCCCGGCAGTGTAGCTCCTCTTCCCAAAAAATTTTGAAATATTTTTATTTTGTACCTTTTTTCCATTTTTGGAAATTATTGGGGCTACTTTGGTTATCGTTGGTACGACCGGCATTAGATTAACAATCTTAAACCTATAGAATTTCTATTTTATATTAAATAAAATAGCTTAATAGATCTCATATTTATATCCTTATTTTCTAATTTCTTTTTCCTATAAATGTTAGGTTGTTATAGTTGAGATTATCTTAGAGATTTAGTTTATCTTTATTTTATTTTATACTAGATAAATTATATTTTAGGTAGAAGATTAGTGCCTTATCATATTTACTTTAAGAAGAGAACAGGAACAGATTAGAGTTTGAGCACACTGATTGTATTATGATAGTCACAACTAATTTTTCTTTTGTATACAGAAGTTCCACCATGTATTATTTCAATTGATGGCTCAAGTACGTGATAGCACCCTTAACTTTTCAATGGCAGCAAGGAGCTTTAGGTTCTTTCATATATTTAGTTACGACGATTTCATACCTCGACATACATATATTTGCTACAATGTGTTAAATGTGGTTATTTTACGAAGGGCAAGATAAGCAAGAATACACAGGTGGTTGTCCACATGTGGCAAATGTCATTGTGCCAAATGTTAAACCAGTTGGATTGTGGGCTAAATTCCAACTCAGAGAAAGCACTATAGAAAAGGAACAAAAGCACTATATCAGTATAGAGGGAGCCCACAGCAGTAACCAACCAACCGAGCCAGGCCGAACCCCCACGAGCAGAATAAGAACCCAGTAGAAGCAGTAGCATCCCGATCCCCAGGCCCAGCTCGAGCCCCAGGCCCAGCTCGAGCTCGGACTCGAGCCAAAACAAAGTTGCTTTTCCGCACACTAAAATCCCCTGAACCCGACAGTGGCCGACCCCTTAGTATACTTAACCACTCACCCATTTTCTGACATGTGGACCAGGTGGTGGCCTGGCCCACATGTCAGCAAATGGGTGTAAGTTGTAAGAAGGTTGTACAAGTTTGGTTGTAAACCAAACATTTTCCATACTTATACGAGAGAGAAGGAGAGAAGAGGGGGATCGAAAATTCTAAACCTAGCCGCCTCCCATTCGAACTCTATCGAGCATTTCCTGGCGTCGAAGTCATAGCGAGGCGTGGCGCATCTAGATGGGACCCCTCCGGCGTTCATCTCCGCACCAGCGCGCGTCCCGTTGAAGCACCACCGGTGCCCCAGCGAATTGTTTCGGCCCGTCGCGGCTTCATCTCTGGCGCCCGGAAGGAGTTCCGCTCAGGATTAATCCACCCCGTCCGCCTCTTGTGGTACATTTCTTGCCATGAGTCTTAGTTCCCTCCTTTTGTGTGTGTTGGTGCCCCTGTAGGTTGTTGGAATATAGAGTATAGCATTTGTGATCTAGATGGATGCATGGTTGATATTTGAAGGAGAGGTCATGACCTTTCTTCTTGACACATATATGCTAGAGAACAGCATGGGAAGTATTTGAAGGAAAGCAAATGATATGTTGTATTTTGGTGTGTGAATGAGTGCCATGCTAATATTCACCCAACAGGATGATGTTGGCAGCTAGTTCATTCCCATGGCCAGAACATACCCGGTTGGTACCATTCCCTGGACCCATATATAAATGTAGTTGGATGTAGCTTAGTAGCTCCCCATTGATACATGAAGATAAGCTATGCAAGGAACCCCTTTGAGATCTTGAGGTATAGGCAGTAGTTGTGTATTATTATTATTATTTTTCCCTTACTCCTTTCCAATCTATGCAGCAATCTTAGGACTATAGAATGTTGTGAAAGGAGGAGATATGATAATGTTTAGTTATTGCAAATGGAGATGGAATTATAATAAGATATATATTTGGGTGGAAGAACGAATGCTAACAGCAAGTTGAGTGTCTAGGAGGAACAAGTGATTGGCCATATAGATATATGATGATATATGTGTGGTTATGGTTTAATTGATTGTATAAAAGGAGAACAAGATGGTTACTTCAGGCTGATTATATAGGACCTTGCCTGAGTTATAGTATCCACTAAGCTTGTGGAAAACAAACAGGAAAAAATAGAGTATATGTGTGCCTTGGTAAAATAAAGACAAGTAAATAAAGGGTGAGGGTTAGCTTCAAATAAATAAATAAATAAAATAAAATGTTGTGTAATAGAAGTGAGCATGTGTTGATTTGGAAACGGCTGGGTTGGTGTTACACCTAGGCTAGAATGGTAATATTATTAGTGTATAGCTTTATGTTTATGTAAACTAAAGTATTCCTTTCGCATACTACATTTTAGTTAAATAATTAATTAGAAATTATTTTATCTATGTCTTTTGGGTTCCTCGAACTTAGACGTCGGACCAGCTCTTCCTCTTCAGCAACCGGAGCCAGCTTCTGGAGGCAGTTGTGAGACTTGGACTCTCTGACTTGTTGGTTGGCGATATATTATTGGTTCTCCGTGCAACCCTCAGGCAAGATACCTTGCCTCCCTCTACAGTTCATTTTTATGCTTATAGTTCATTTGTTTTAGTATGTTATATTCAGTTACCTTAGTTGCTATAGATTTATGTGATACCATGTTTACTAGTTTATTGTCTCGCTTGTATATCAGTATTTCCTGACTTGATAGCGTAGTTACACCAGGCTTATCCACATTATGGTTCATGCTAGAGTTGCCCTTACCTGTGTCATGACTGAGTTGAACCGTGTCGTTACCTGTATCTTGACTTAGTCGTGTCTGCAAGTATGTGTGATTGAACTGCTATTAATGTATCGTTCCCACAACATGCGAGTCCATACACGGGGCGAGGGTTGTCCGTTTGCACCTGCGAGTCCACACACGGGACGAGGGTGACTTGTCTTGAAACTGACCTGCGAGTCCACATCGGGGCGAGGGTTGGTATTCCATTGATCTCTTGTTCTTCCAGCAGTTCATTTATGCATAGTTGATCCCGTGTCCGTGTTCATAGTTACCTGTCAGTAGGCACATGTCAGTCTCATGACTAGTTCCTGTTTATACCCTGTTTATATTATTGCATGATTAAACTGTTAGATAGGCATATTTTTATGTATCTTGCTATGTCCCTTGAGGACCTGATGATTTCTTCAGGTAGCTGATTGCATGGAGTTAGTTAGCGGCTCATGATGGTAGTGATTACACCTGCAGGGATACAGGTATTTGCTTGTGATATTTCTTTATTATCCTCTCGTGTTTTATATTCCATACCATGATATATTCTGCTTATTTTATATACTCATATCATTCTTGGAGTCTAGTTGGACAATATGCTAATGGGCTGCAGACCATGACCCATAATTGTTCATTCTTGTCTTATATATTTTTGTGGATTGAGATATACTATAGATTACCATATTAGCCAAAATACCATGACCTTGACAGCTTATACGTACTCGAGTCGGGCTGGAGTCCGCTCGATACGTAGCTGGCTTGCTCACGAGCTCGAGTCCGAAAACCGGGTGCGGGTCGTGACAGGCAGCTAGGGCTTTGACTATTGGAGCTCCTAGGAGGGCGACCACAATTTCATCAATTTAGCACTCGACACCGACGTATCCTCAGCAACAGAGGAAGAAACAGTCTTTCGTAATGGGCTGCACTCATTGTAGGAAGGCTCGGCATGTACTTTCAGAGTGTCGTAGGGCACAAGGATTGTGCTTGGCCTGTGGGGCACCGGATCACATGATAGGGTCCTGTCCGCATAGAGCCAGTTCATCTTCATCAACCCTAACCAGTCCATCGGTTAGGGGTCCAGCACCAGTACAGCAGCAGCAGCAACACCAGTTTTCGAGTCCATTGCCGCCTCAGGCACAAGCATTCCAGCAACAGAGGCCGCAACAATATGCTCAGGCCCAAGATCAGATTCAGAATAGGCAGAGAGGTCACCAGCAGAGGGGACCAGCACCAAGAGGACAGGGTCAAGCTATGGCTCTGTCAGTAGCAGAAGAATTGACATCAGGTGAGGTGGTGGCAGTACCATTCTCGTCAACTCTTTTCCAGCACCAGTATTATTTGATTCGGGTGCATCGTATTCATTTATGTTTACATGATTTGCGACATGGATAGGACTGGAGCCCGAGTCATTATCAGTAAGGCTCAATATACTTACTGATAACGGTCTTGTAGGAGTAGATAGAGTCTTTTCCTCGTGTCGAATCGTAGTTAGCGGTAGAGAGTTTTCCGCTAGATTGATAGAATTTTCGATGGCCGACTATGATGTGGTCCTAGGAATGGATTGGTTGAAGGATCAATATGCAAGAATAGACTACCATGTTGGCAGGTTTATTTTTGGTGTTCCTGGCTAAGAAGAGTTTTTATTTTCCAGAGACGAAGTAGAACCTTCTCCACCAGTCTTGTGGATGGCAGTAGCAGAAGCAATTCAGTTTCCCAGAGTAGTAGAAGAATTTTTTGACATATTTCCCGAAGAGCTTCCAGGTATGCCGCCAGAGAGAGATAGAATTCACCATTGATTTGATTCCAGGGATGACACCAGTATCAGAGAGAGTCTACAGAATGGCACCATCAGAATTGAAGATCCTGTACAAGATGATTGAAGAACTCAAAACCAAGGGATTCATTCGTGCTAGCGGATCATCGTGGGGAGTCCCGATGCTTCTTGTGAAAAAGAAAGATGTGTCACGACCCGCTCCCGAATAATCGGACACGAGTCGGACACGCCCAGCCTACATTGGAAGACAACGTAGTAAGCTGTGCCAAGCTAGGAAAATCTAACCAGATAAACATGAATGTGTACAATCACAACATCTATAAAACGTTCCCAGAATGATCACCATAATCCATCGATCATAATATTATAAAAGTACTAGAGACAACAAGAAGAAAAACACTATGAACTCACAACATACAATATCTAGAGGAAGAGCTAAAACAATCTAAACCTGAAACCTCAAGCTAAGTCATGACTCCATCCTGCTCAGCTAAGATCCCGGGCTCTGGCCCATAAGTTAGAACAATATCTTGTAAGTACACCTGCAACATATCCTAGTCAGGAGCGGAGCTAAGTATATCCAAGGAAATGAACAAGAACATTATGGTATGAAAATGAGTACAGAAAAAACATAAAGTACGGGAAATAAGAACATGAAATGAAACCTGAACATGAATACTGAGAAATAAACAGGGAATACAGGGAACATGAATTAAAACCTGAACATGAAATATACAATGAACCTGACGTGTGCAATATATATATCGAAATACATCCAGAATGTGTGATCGGCTTAGATAGATTCAGGGAACATGAAATGGTACGGCTTCGGTCCCGCGTGCACGATGCGGGGCCTAAGCTATTCACATGAATTGTAACTCGGGTTTGATCACACATCTGTAGTATTTTTCCTTCCAGACACAAGTAAACTCATGAAACAAGATACAAGACAAGACCGTGCAATATCGTGTCAACAAGAAGGTACAAGCATGAATACAAGACATGAAGTAATGGACAAATCCGAGGAGTATACTTGCCTTGCTCAGGGTGATCGAGTATGAGATGTAAAGCTGGATGCCCACCTGTTTTAGAATTTAAGTACAAGTTGATTAACTTAATCATGACAATTAGCTAAAAGGCTATCTAGCCAAATTATCTAATTTCTTACTAATAAGCCACTAATCAAAGTAGACTTGTTAGGCTAACCTCATATCAATTCATGTTAACTTATACTCAAGTCAAAAGCTAGGCAACCAAGCAACATTCATCTCCTGGGTTTGAAATAATAGTCTAGTCCAGCCAATTGTTCCTCTTGCCAATAGGGTCCAGATCTCTCATAATAGAAGAGAGAGGTAGGCTACACCAGGAAAAAGAAGTGCTGGAAAAAGTTCTTAATTAACCAGGACCATTCATGAACTCATAAGCAGCTAATAATTCCAATCAAGACAATAGAACCCATAACTAAACAACCACCTGCATTATTCAAAAGCGAGGCCCATCAACCCAATACTGAAGATAATAAAAGTAAAAATCCTCATGGGCTCTAACTGTTCTGGTCCAATATACAGAATTAATCTAACACAAAAATTACTAAATACAACCCAATCGAAAATTTAGCAAATAAAAGATGCAACTCTCTCTTTGTATCCGACACGAATCATGGGACACAACCACTGAATTACTATGAGTCCATCCTAATTCCCACACGAGCACAACACAAAGTCGAGAAATGGTATGCACTTGACACCATTTCCCCCACCTGGACACGAACATAGACACAAGCCAATCGATACTTCCATCGATACAACACCAGGTTCATCATGCAACTGGTCACGACACAATCCGATCCACACTAGCATAAACTCGAACGCACACCCCAACAAACACGAGACATGAAAGGAAACACACGCAACCGAAATTAAAATCAAAGTATCCAAGTGTAAAATTGTACGAAATGAGTTTTGGAGAAGGAAAATTACCTGGAGAATTCTTCTACAGAATTGAGGATACTCTCAACACTACGGACACTCAACCGTGAAGCCCAATGTTAATCACAGCAAGTAGATCTCCCACTGTTCCTGTACTCAATGAATTTGAGCAACTGCAAACTCAATAATCCTTGACAGGGATGGGACAGATTCGATTCAAAATTTTGAACGAACATGCTAAGAAAATGAACAAGAAGCTAGATCCAATCAACGTACCTACTCAATCTCGAGTTTGAACCTCGATCAAAACTACTACTGTCACCTCCGTTTTTTGCTATACGTATTTTCAGTATACGTGTACTGAATTTCGACCCGTAATCAGACTTGTCTAGCTTAATCTTGCATGACTTGGTTTATTTTGACCTGTGTTCGGCTTGGGTTGGTTTGTTTTGGTTTAGGGTGGTTCATCATGAACCCAACCCCCTACCTACCACCATCTCCATTTAAAGCCCAACTACTTTCTCTCTGTTCACTTATTCTCATTTACTCTTCTTCTTCTCCATTAACCTCTCCTCTAACCTAAGAAAATCCATAGGCAAGTGCACCATGCTTCCACATGAGAACCTAATTTTATGGTTCATTTATCTTCCTCTCGTGATTCTAAGATAGTTTAGAACTTGACATTTTGCATTTTGAAGTTTTATTTTTGTAGATCTAGAAATTTGCTATTCTCGAATTTTGGTGGTTTTGATCTATCAAACTTCCTTATTTTCAAGTTTTGATCGTTCTATGTTGTTGAGATTTGTGTTATACCCCATTTTGATCTATGGAAGTCTCATTTTTGGCTTAGATTGAAGGTTTCATGGAATTTAGAGTTCTGGAAGTTCCTTACGCCCACGTTTATACGTGCCAGCGTAGTATCAAACTCTACGCCGACGTTTATTCGTGTCAGCATGAATCTGGATTACACAAGTCAAGACTGTTTTACGCGTAAAACAAAGTCTACCCAGCCTTAGGCGTAAAACAAGTTTCACGCGTAAACTTTACTCCTTTACGCATACTCCTTTACGCGTACTTCCTTACGCGTACCTCCTTTTACGCGTACTTCCTTTATGCGTACTTCCTTTATACGTACTTCCCTTGGCATATTCCTTTGGCGTACTTCCCTTGGCGTACTCCTTTACGCGTACTTCTTTTACGCGTACTTCCCTTACGCGTACTTCCTTTATGCATACTTCTGTTGGCGTACTCCTCTGGCTTGGCGTACTCCCCTGCCCGGAGGCTTCTTAGCACTAGCGTATCTTACCCCCTTGCCCGGCGCAGTATGGACCTGGCATCCATTGCCCTAGATTCACCTTTATTGGGCGCATGGCACCCCTTATTATATCCTTACGCCTTTTTTGACATGAACTCGATATAATCATGATATGTTAATATTGTATGATAATCTGTACACGGCATGATTTTGTGACAACTCATGATAGTGGCCCATCGTGGTGCGCTCCTAACAAGTAACAAGTACAAGTAACATGATATGATGGTGACCCGTTGTGGTGCACCCCTGATCAGTAATCCTGACATGAACTCATGAACACCGTTGCGACGGTTATCTTGACCTGCTAAGTAATCTTGACATGTAACCTTGAACGCTGTTGCGACGGCTAACTTGACATGCTAAGTAAATTCTCATCTTGACACCGTGGGTGATTGTATTGAATGTGCTTGTATAAGCTACCAGTCTTGTCTCGTATCATGTCTAGGACTTGTATCCCTGGTTACCACGGTCAGGGATTCATACTGAATCTGACTAGGTTAATGACTAGATTGATCAAGTAGTTCATATAGAGAGGTATTCCGGCTACAAGCAATTCCGTTATCTGGGCGCCTTCTCTGATGGACTTGTAGCCTGCCGACGAGTAGGACACATTTTCAGCCCACTGTCATGTGGGACACTTCATGAAATGATTACTATGCACACTGTCATGTGTTGCACTCAAGTCACCTAACAAGTCATGATAACTCTTAGCATGAACCTTGCGTCTGGATAACCTGGATAGTCTGCAGGGCTTGTGGCCGTAGGGATATCTTATTGCATCTTGCTAGTAACTAGGCTTGTGATAATCATAGTTAGTTTAAATCATGGTTTAAAGTATCGGCCGATACCGATCCGATACGGCCGATACCGATACCGTTTGGCATGTCCCGATCCGATATCGACCGATACCCGATATTGTCCGATACCAACATTGGGGGTCTCTTTTCCGGTCAATTCGGCAAAGAAAACTAAAGGAAAAAGATAAATCAACAAGGGTTTAAAGCATATTAAGGTTGTAAAAACATGTAAAAGAAGAAAATCAATCTATTGTATGTAAACCAATCGGTAAGGGCGAGTATTATTTCATTTAATTTCAAAACTACTAAGAAATAACACTGAAAATACTTAAAATTATGCCTAAATGTATAAAATATATGTTTTTAAATGTAAATAATTTATTAATAATTATTTGTTTTTGGTTACCAAAAAATCTGATACTCCGATCCGAAACTGCCGATACTACCGATATCGCCGATACCAATACTCATAGGAATAATCCGATACCGGTTCCGATACCGATATTGTGAACCTTGGTTTAAATATCAACTCGTACTCTTGTTTGGCCGTGAATATTGGATGGAGTCCCATCTTGTCTAGTCTTGCCGAGATCCAGTACATGGCTATCTCAGTACATGCTTGTGTATGCTTTAATTTATCGATAATTGGTTAGAGACTAAGTTCCGTTCAGGTGAAGGGTTACAACCCCGGTTCTTGTTTGGTTACGGGTTGTAACTTGGTTACCGGAATAGTCATTTAGTTATTTTATCGTTTATCATCCTGTTTTCTCTAACTCATGTCTTTTGTTATTTCATCTATGATCTTATGTGCTAATATGCTGGTTTTAGTTCTTAAGTGAAGCCTCCTTTGTGGCACTTGCTCTTTCTGGGGTCTGACGCAGCTGGTTTTGTACGGCCAGATTTCGGAGCAGCTCCTGAGGATCTCCCAGCCTTCCTGCCAGATGGTGACCACTAGAAGGAACCCAGGCAACGAGTGGGTTTTATTTTGCTCTTCCACTTTATTGTAAAATTATTCTTTTGAGGCGTTTAGTCGCCGAGCAAGTGTTAGCTCGTGTTGAATTTACATTCTTGTATGTCTAATGGCTGTAACATGATTGACACATCCTAGGGTTGATCATGTATGACTTAAACTCTTGCTAGTCTTCGCATTTTGTATGACTAGCTTCATGATCATCTGAATATGTAATGTTTGGGACACCTTACCTTGTATTTCTGATGATCTACCATCTTGTTACATTTATTTGTTTGCTTGAGATTGAGACACTAGGCTTGTTCTTGACCCTAAGAGACTAATGGCTTGTAGTAAACCCTCATGCATGATCTAGACAGCCGTGACCGTATTACGAGGTGGAATTCACTTCAGTATACGTAGCTGGCTGTGTCTGTCCCCCACTCTCCAGTATTCTGGTTCTGGGGGGTGACACGGTTTAAGTGGTGGCCCATGCAGGTCTTGTAAATCAAGATAGGTGAGGGTTTCACTGAATAGATGTCTCAATCAGCACTCACCCTTGATCTCTACTCGTGTCTTCTAATCTTTCTGAAATCTTGACCTGATCACATGTTTATATCCTCGATCTATCATGGTCCTTCCTTATTGTTCTCCATGTCGTTTCTTCAGCGGCATTGTTCCTGGTCCTACCAATCAGCAAGACGGAGCACCTCTAGTGGACCAGCAGCAACCTAGAGATCAAGCCCAACACTCTGGAGCGGCCTTCCGAGTCATGCATTCCGGGGATCCATAGCCTCCCGTTCAGCCAGTCCAGTCTGCAGAACCTGACAATGGAACCTTGGTGGGTCTCATCAGGGAATTACTTGCATCTCAAGATCGTCGGGGTGATGTCCTGCACCAGACAGTATAAGATGCCATGGGCCGTGTTGGTTATCAAGGGAACAATACGGCTAACAGTTTCAAGCGCCTTAACCCTCCCTTCTTCGACGGTAGTGAAGACGTTATTGCAGCTGATGCATGGCTCCAGGACATCGAAATTATCTTGGATACAGCCAAGACTCCAGAAGGAGAGAAGGTAGCTGTAGTGCGCCTACAGTTATTGGACCTAGCCCGCACCTGGTGGGCGATATTAGCAGTTGGGTTGGCGATGCCTGTTCCATGGGCGATATTCAGTGACAAGTTTCAGATCAAGTACTTCGATGATGTAGCTCGGAACAACCTACAGACGAGGTTCACCAATCTCAGGCAGATGAGCAGGACGGTCGATGGATATGCGGTCGAGTTTTCAAGACTAAGTCGATTTGCTCCCACCTTGGTGGCGACCGAATTGGACCGAGCCCAGCGGTTCCAGCAGGGACTCCACCTAGAGATAATTCTAGCAGTAGAGCAGTTTGAGCATCAGACTTTTGATGCTGTTTTGCGAGCAGCTAGGAGGCATGAGTATACCTCCCAGAGAATAGTAGAGACAAAACTGGAGGACGTAAGCGGTCCCATGGTCAGATGACCCAGTCCTCAGCCCCAGCCCCGGCAGCTAGGGCTTTGACTATTGGAGCTCCGAGGAGGGCGACATCAGTTACGTCGGTTCAGCATTCGACTCCGACGTACCCTCAGCAGCAGAAGCGGAGGCAGTCTTCCACAATGGGCTGCACTCATTGTAGGAAGCCAGGACATGTTGTATCAGAATGTCGCAGAGCACAAGGATTGTGTTTGGCTTGTGGAGCATCGGACCACATGATAGGGTCCTGCCCACAGAGAGCCGGTTCCTCCTCATCGGCCTAGACTAGTCCCTCGGTGAGGGGACCAGCACCAGTGCAGCATCAGCAGTACCAGCCTCCGAGGCCATTGCCGCCTCAGGCTCAAGCATTCCAGCAGCAAAGACCGCAGCAGTATGCCCAGGTCCAAGCTCAGATTCAGAACCGCCAGAGAGGTTTCTAGCAGAGGGGTCCAGCACCCAGAGGGCAAGGTCAAGCGATGGCTTTAACCGTAGAGGAGGAGTTGGCATCAGGTGAGGTGGTGGCAGGTACCATTCTCGTCAACTCTTTTCCTGTATCAGTATTATTTGATTCGGGTGCATCGCATTCATTTATGTCTGTACGATTCGCAACACGAATAGGACTGGAGCCCGAGTCATTATCAGTAAGGCTCAATATACTTATTGGTAACGGTCTTGTGGGAGTAGATAGAGTGTTTTTCTCGTGTCGAATCGTAGTTAGCGGTAGAGAGTTTTTCGCTAGGTTATAGAATTTTCGATGGCCGATTATGATGTGGTCCTAGGAATGGATTGGTTGAGGGACCAGTATGCTAGAATAGATTGCCATATCGGCAAGATTATTTTTAGTATTTCCGGTGAGCCAGAGTTTTTATTTTTCCGAGGCGGAGTAGAACCTTCTTCTCCAGTGTTGCGGATGGCAGTAGCAGCAACAGTTCAGTTTTCCAGAGTTGTAGAAGAGTTTTCCCGAAGAACTTCCAGGCATGCCCCTACAGAGAGAGATCGAGTTCACCATTGATTTGATTTCCGGATCAGCACCAGTGTCAGAGAGAGTCTATAGGATGGCGTCTTCAGAGTTGGAGATCTTGTACAAGATGATTGAAGAGCTTAGAACCAAGGGATTCATTCGTGCTAGCGGATCACCTTGGGGAGCCCTGATACTTCTTGTGAAAAAGAAGGATGGTACGTCAAGATTATGTGTTGATTATCGTACCTTGAACTCTGTAACAATCAAGAACATGTATCCTCTACCAAGGATAGATGACTTATTTGATCAGCTCAAGGGAGTGGCTGTATTCTCGAAGATTGACTTGTGGTCAGGGTACCATCAGATCAGAGTCAGAGAGCAAGATATCCCGAAGACAGCATTCAGATCGAGGTATGGACATTGAGAGTTCCTTGTTATGCCATTTGGAGCGACCAATGTGCCAGCCGTATTCATGGACCTCATGAATCGTATTTTCATGCCCTATTTGGACTAGTTCGTGATAGTATTTATAGACGACATCTTAGTCTATAGCAAGAATGAAGCGGAGCATGAGCAGCATCTCCGTATAGTTCTTCAGATTCTCAGGGAGCACCAGTCGTACGCGAAGTTCAGTAAGTGCGAGTTTTAGTTGGATCGTATCTCGTACTTAGGCCACATAATCACCAGAGGTGGAGTGGAAGTGGACCCCCAGAAGATAGTGGCTATAGAAACATAGCCAGTACCTAGCACTGTCGCGGAAGTTCGGAGTTTCCTTGGAATGGCCGGCTATTACCGACGGTTTGTGTCAGACTTTGCTCGGATTTCAGCGCCATTGACGTAGTTGACCCGCAAGGATATGCACTTTACTTGGACAACAGAGTGTCAGAGTTCATTCGAGAAGTTGAAGCAGAGATTGATCATGGCCCCATTCTCACTCTTTCCGATAGGACTGGAGGATTTTCAGTTTATTGTGATGCTTCAGGCAGAGGATTGGGATGCGTATTGATGCAGCATGGTAAGGTAGTCGCTTGTGCGTCACGTCAGCTTCGTAACCATGAGAGAAATTATCCTACCCATGACTTGGAATTAGCAGTAGTAGTTTTTGCATTGAAGCTTTGGAGGCATTATTTATATGGAGATCGGGTGGAGATTTTTACCGACCACAAGAGTCTTAAGTATGTGTTTACCCAGAAGGATCTCAATATGCGCCAGAGAAGATGGCTAGAGCTACTTGTGGATTATGACATCAACTTGTAGTATCATCATGGGAAGGCCAACGTTGTTGCAGATGCATTGAGCAGAAGAGCCAGAGTTTATTTTCTAACAGCACAACCAGAATTGTAGCAGATCTTCAGAAGATGGTAATAGAAGTAGTTTTTCCTACCAGTGTGGCATTGATGGCCAGTATGCAAGTTCAGTCTAGTATAGTTGAGAGGATCAAGTTAACTCAGTCAACGGATTCTAAGCTTCGGCGGCTTAGGACAGAATGTGTAGCAGGACGAAGACCAGAGTTATGTATTCATGAAGATGGTATACTCCGACATGGTAGGCGTGTTTGTGTATCCAGTGGTGATATCAGACAGGAGATCATGGCAGAAGCTCACAGTTTTCAGTATTCGATTAATCCCGACGGTACAAAGATGTATCGTGATATTCGACAGCATTTTTGGTGGAATGGCATGAAGAGGGAGATAGCCCGGTTTGTCTCTCATTGTTTTGTTTGTCAGCAAGTTAAAGTCAAACATCAGAGACCAGCTGGACTTCTTCAACCTTTACCGATCCCAGAATGGAAATGGGAGCACATTACCATGGATTTTGTAACTGGATTACCTAGATCCCCAGCCGGGAGAGATGCTATCTGGGGTATAGTTGACAGACTCACCAAGGTAGCTCATTTTATCCCTTTCAGAATCGGTCAGTCGACGGATCAGCTTGCAGAGATGTACCTCAGGCAGATAGTCAGATTGCATGGAGTACCAGTCAGTATTGTGTCCGACAGAGATTCGAGATTTACCTTGCACTTTTGGCAGAGTCTTCAAGAGAGTTTGGGGACTCGTCTCAAGTTCAGTTCGGCCTACCATCCGCAGACAGATGGTCAGTCAGAACGTACGATCCAGACTCTTGAAGATATGCTGCAGTCATGTACACTCGACTTCGGTGGTTCGTGGGAAGATCACCTGTATCTCGTGGAGTTCTCCTATAACAACAGTTTCCAGGCCAGTATCCAGATGGCACCCTTTGAAGCCTTGTACGACAGGAAATGCAGATCTCCTTTAGCTTGGGATGATATCGGTGAGAGGCAAATGCTTGGACCAGAGATGGTGTTGGTGCTTTCTTTACATGGAGAGAGCTTGCTCTCAACATGCCTTGTAAATTTTAGTCCCACATCGGAAATGCACCATGAGCTATCTCAACATATATACTTGGGTGTGTTGTTGAGAGATGCACATAGGGTGGTGACCCTAAGGAGGGAACCATGTGGGTGATTTTACTAGGAGGTAAGAATAAGGCTCCAAGGATTAAGCATTAATGCTTTTGTCATTCTCTTGGATTAACTCCATTTGGAGCTAAGCCCCAAAGGGGCTTAGCGACTCGGACTCAGACTCGGGCTCATGGGCTCATGAGGCATAATGTGGCGTTTTGTTGGCGCACTTTGCACTTAGCACGTCAGCAGTCATGCGGTCTTTATGCGGCTCATATGCGGCCATGCGGCCTTATGCGTCATGCAGCTCATATGCGGCTCATGCGGTCATGCGGCCATGCGGTCCATGCGGCTCATGCGGCTCATGCGGCTCATGCGACGCATGCTGTCCATGCGGTCCATGCGGCCCATGCGGTCCATGCGGCTCATGTGGTCCATGCGGCCATGAGGCTCATGCGGCCAGGCTGCTGCTGCTGCCGCATGGAGGGATCCGCTGACTGTGCAGATTACAAGTCAGTTATGGAAAGGTTGAATCAATGCGATTAATTCAGATCCTATCTTTGTGGGATTTGAATTAATTTCGTTCCTATCTTTGTGGGATTTGAATTAATCTCGTTGCTATCCTTTTGGGATTTGATTCAATCTTTCCTTAACTGAAGAGGCGGCTAGGGTTTCCACCATCTCTCTATAAATACTCTCTTCTGGCCTCCTTTGTAACTACCACGAAAATACAAGTCAGAAAAGGAGAAAGAGAGAGAGAGTTGCTGTCGCCGTTGCAAGTCCATCCGAGGAGTCAGAACAGAGGTGACTTCGAGCGTTCCATAAGTTCTTCAAACTTGCTGGTTCCTGGAAGCAGATCGTGTGGGACGAATCTTGAGCAACGGTGTTTTGACACCCCAGCATTGTTCTTCTTCTCATCTCTCTCTAGATTATTGTAACTCGTTCTGTCCCAATTGCAACACGTTTGCAAGGAAGAACAGTGATCTTCTCTTCTTTATTTTCCTCCATATTGTAATCGGATTATTTGGTATTTGTATCATCGTAGATCTTTGTTGCATCTGTTTTACCATCTTTGATCAAGCCCCGGGACTAACAATCTCAAAGCAAGATCCGTGTAGATGGAAAACATTAATGCTTCGCTCCTCCAATCGGACTTCTGCAAGTTGGAAAAGTTTGATGGAGAGCACTATCAAGTCTGGAAGAGAAAGGTGTACCTAACTCTTCAACTAAAAGACGTTGATCATGTTCTGTTGGAGGAAGAACCCTCTGTTCCAGACACTGGATCTACTACCGCTATCAACGCGGCTACCAAACTCCAGGCCAAGTGGAGAAGGGAAAATAGCATCTGCAGGCTTCTCATCCTGAATGCTATGGAGGATTCCCTGGCAGAATCCTACTCAAAGAAGGAACTTGCCAGAGACATATGGGAGTCTGTGGAAAATCTGTATGAAGAAGACATGAACAGGAGCAAGATGTTTGTGGTTGAAAAATATCACAAATTGCTCTTTGAGGACGAAAAGTCCATGTTGCCACAGGTGAAGGAATTTCTGAAGCTGTGTCAGAAACTGGAAGACGAAGAGATGCCCCTTCCCGACAAGTTTGTCGTCGGAGGAATCGTCTCAAAACTTCCTGCTTGATGGAGTACCTTCTATGCAAGGATGCACAGAAAGAAGCTCGACATTAGCTTGGGAGATCTACTTCAAGAGATCCATGTTGAGGACGAGATGCGTTCCCAACAGAAGGTGGACACTCTGTCCAAACAGTTGGCTAAAGCCAATCTTGTGCAGACGAGAGATCCCAAGGGGAAGCAGGCGGCTTCTCATCCCAAGAAGAAGGACTTCACTAATCTGAAAGTGAAGGGTCCTTCATTCAAGCAACAGAAGACTAAGTCCCACGTGACTTGTTACAATTGTGGCAAGAAAGGCCACTACAAGAGTGAATGCAGATCTAAGCCTAAACAATCAGAGAAAGGTGAGCCTAATAAGGTTTCATTGGTTTCTAACATTGTTGCTATGATCGGACAGGTCACAACTGTGGGAATTAACTCTGACTGGTGGATAGACACTGGTGCGACTTGCCATGTCTGTTCTAGCAAGGAATGGTTCGTCACGTACCAGCCGATATCTGAGAAGGTTGTCATGGCAAACCAGGCCCAAGCTGAAGTTCTGGGGATCGGGACGGTGGAACTGAAACTCACTTCTGGGAACACTCCGTCGCTTCAAGGTGTGAAGCATGTTCCGGCGATTGCCAAGAACCTGATCTCTGGGAGCCTGCTCTGCAACGCAGACTTGAGGATGGACATTAATGCTGGTCAGATGGTGATGTCCAAGAAAGGAACATACTTCGGGAAGGCTTATCAAACCGAATGAATGTTTAAAATTCAGCTTGTCAACCAGTTTGAAGACATTAATGCAGTTGCATTTTCTGATTATTCTCTTGAGTTGTGGCATAATAAACTAGGACATGTTCATTGTAAAAGAATTAACAAAATGTCTAGTCTAGGACTTATCTCCAAATGTGGGGGTAAGGTGGAGAAGTGTGAAGTGTGTGCTCAGACGAAGATCACTAGGAAACCCTTTCATCGGGTCAATCGAAGCACAGATCTCCTGGAGTTGGTGCACTCCGATATCTGTGACTTCAAACATTTCTCCACGAAGGCCGGGATGAAGTATTTCATAACCTTCATCGACGACTTCTCAAAATACGCGTTCGTCTACTTGCTCAAGTCTAAAGACGAAGCCTTCGAGAAGTTCAGAGAGTTCAGGGCCGAAGCTGAACGACAGACTGGACAACAACTCGAGAGGTTAAGAAGTGATCGAGGTAGGGAGTACAGGTCTCATGAATTCACATCGTTCTGCAAAGAACATGGAATCATATGCGAGACTACTGCTCCATATTCTGCTCAATCCAACGGAGTAGCGGAGAGGAAGAACAGAACGTTGACAGAAATGATGAACTCAATGCTGCTAACCGCGGGTCTTCCTAAATGCTACTGGGGAGAAGCTGCATTGACGGCCACTTTTATTCTAAATAGAGTGCCATATGCAACTTCGGACGTAACTCCTCATGAACTCTGGTTCAAAGTCAGACCAAACTTGAATGTCATTCGAGTGTGGGGGGTGTCTGGCGTATGTGAAGCTCCCAGATCTGAAGATTCAGAATTTAGGGACAAGGACTACGAAGGCGATCTTCTTGGGGTATGCCGAGAAGAGTGATGCTAGGAGATTTCTTGATATTGAGTCAAATCATATCATCGAATCTCACGATGCTGAATACTTTGAAGACAAGTTTGCAAAAGACAAAAACATTGTTCTTTCGGACATTCCGGAAAATGATGTAGGTGCAAATGAGACTGAAATCTCATATGGGCCAGTAGTCCAAGAAGAAGCTGTTGTTGATGAAACAACTCTTGTACCAGAACTCGCAAAGCCGTCAGCTAAGCGAGCGAGGAGACCGAAAAATTTCGGAGATGACTTTGTCACCTATCATGTGGAAGCAGATCCGCTTACCTATGATGAGGCGATGAAGACTAGAGATGCTATCTTCTGGAAGGAGGCAGTGAATGACGAGTTTGACTCTATCACCTCCAATAACACATGGGTGTTGGTAGATCTACCTGAAGGAGAAAAGCCTATCGGATGTAAATGGATCTTCAAGAAGAAGATGAAGGCAGATGGAACTATTGACAAGTTCAAGGCCAGGCTGGTAGCCAAGGGATTTTCTCAGAAACAGGGGATAGACTACTTTGACACGTACGCTCCAGTTGCTCGGATGACCACCATCAGGATGTTAATCGCTCTAGCAGCTATACATAAGTTGGTGATACATCAGATGGATGTAAAGACAACATTCCTGAATGAGGAGCTGACCGAAGAGATTTACATGCAACAGCCAGATGGATTTGTCGTCAAAGGTCTTGAAGACAAAGTCTGCAAGTTGGTGAAATCATTGTATGGTTTGAAGCAAGCTCCCAAGATGTGGCATGAGAAGTTTGACAAAGTTATTAGGTCAAACGGCTACAGAGTCAGCGAGACGGACAAATGTGTTTACACAAAGTTCGCTGATGGAAGAGGAGTCATCATTTATCTGTACGTGGACGACATGCTAATCCTAGGTACGGATATAAGCTGTGTCACAGAGACAAAGAAGTTCCTCTCAACCAAGTTCAGTATGAAGGACTTGGGGGATGCAGATGTTATCTTGGGCATAAAGATCATCCGGACAGAGACTGGAGTAGCGCTGTCACAATCTCACTACATTGAGAAGATGCTCACACGCTATGGGTATAAGGATCTTCCAGGGATCGATACGCCATACAGGTGTGATCAGAAGCTGAAGCCAAATTCAAGGGAAAGCGTCAGGCAGCTGGAATATTCTAGCGTTATCGGAAGTTTGATGTACGCAACCACCGCCACAAGGCCTGACATAGCTTTCGCTGTGAGAATGCTGAGTCGGTTCACAAGCAACCCAGGGGTTGAGCACTGGAAAGCTGTGAAGCGGGTGATGATATATCTCAAGAAGACTCAGACATATGCACTGCACTACAACGGGTATCCGACAGTAGTGGAAGGCTTCAGTGATGTTAGCTGGTGTTCAGAGGTGGAAAGCGAGAGATCCACAGGTGGATATGTCTTTTCCTTGGGTGGAGCTGCTATATCGTGGAAGTCGAAGAAGCAGACTATACTCTCTCGTTCATCCATGGAATCTGAATTCTATGCACTTGAAACTGCAGCAGATGAAGCAGAATGGCTTCGGGAGCTCATGTATGATCTTCCAGTGGTTGGGGCTCAGATACCGGCAATACCGATATACTGTGACAACCAGGCGACTGCGACGGTGGCATCAAATGACCTCTTCAACGGGAAGAAGAGGACTGTGCGGTTGAAGCACAGGGCAGTACACGATCTTATCAAAAGAGGTGTAATTGCAGTGGTTGATGTTCGGAGTCAGGAGAACCTGGCAGATCCGTTCACAAAGGGCCTCAAGCGCTAGTTGGTCGATGACACAGCTTGTAAAATGGGCTTGAAGGCATTCTGATAGTGTGTCTTTGTAATCCTACCATAAAGTTTTATGCTATTAGTTCAAAGAAATCTACTAGGCATCTAACTTTTGGTTCAAAGGAGGATCACTGACTGGGAAACTATCAGGTAACAGTGGGTACTTGTTCTCTAGAACATGGAAGGGATACGGACCCATAACCACTGTTGTCTACTATATATTTTTCTGCGGAAAAAACAGATCCTGTGGAAGGTTGGCTTAAACGCCTTAATGAGTTCTCAGGCAGAGTGAATGCCTGGTGTGCTTTACAGGAAGCACGATAGAGCAGCACTACAAGGAATGAAACTCCATGCTACAGTGGGATGACTCCACCATGAGGTTCCTAGGTAGGGGTAATGCCTCGGCTTTGCAAGCCAAGTCATAGCGGCGTAGCACCGCAAATAGGCAGGTAGCCTAATGTTGTATGACGTAATTAAAGAGTTGTAGACAGCACTACAAAGGGGAGGATGGTCCCATGTTACAGTGGCACGACACCACGATGAGGTACCCAGGTAGGGGTAAAGCCTCGGCATTGCAAGCCATGTTGTTGCGGCGTAACACCGCAAGGAAGCCTTAGGCTTCATGCTGGGTAGTTTGGTACTACAAAGAGGCTTGTGACCTCATGCTACAGTAGTATGACACTACGATGAGGTTCCCAGATAGGGGTAATGCCTCGGCTTCAGGCCATGTCATAGCGGCGTAGCACCGCAAGGAAGCGCAAGGCTTCATGCCATATCTCTTTAATAAAGAACTCACCTATAGTGTATGGAAAGAGATATCAGGCCGTCTCTTGAGGGTAAACTTGTAGACGCCCAAAATTATACACTGAAACCAGGCTGGCACATGGCCTTTAATGTGCAGCCAGAAGCACACGTAACTACACTTTATGAGTGGGAAGAATTACAATTGTGGTACAGAATTCAAGGCGTAGTCCATTCTTGTATCACATTGTTATTTAACCCATGCGGGAAGATTCAAGTCGTCAGCGACATCTATCCTAATGCAAAATGGACAGTTACTGTGGGGAACGCTCAACCCTGGACACATATATATGTTGTGATATGTGGGAGATTGTTGGTGCTTTCTTTACATGGAGAGAGCTTGCTCTCAACATGCCTTGTAAATTTTAGTCCCACATCGGAAATGCACCATGAGCTATCTCAACATATATACTTGGGTGTGTTGTTGAGAGATGCACATGGGGTGGTGACCCTAAGGAGGGAACCATGTGGGTGATTTTACTAGGAGGTAAGAATAAGGCTCCAAGGATTAAGCATTAATGCTTTTGTCATTCTCTTGGATTAATTCCATTTGGAGCTAAGCCCCAAAGGGGCTTAGCGACTCGGACTCGGGCTCATGGGCTCATGAGGCGTAATGTGGCGTTTTGTTGGCGCACTTTGCACTTAGCACGTCAGCAGTCATGCGGTCTTTATGCGGCTCATATGCGGCCATGCGGCCTTATGCGGCATGCGGCTCATATGCGGCTCATGCGGCCATACGGCCATGCGGCCATGCGGTCCATGCGGCACATGCGGCTCATGCGGCTCATGCGGCACATGCTGTCCATGCGGTCCATGCGGCTCATGCGGTCCATGCGGCCCATGCGGTCCATGCGGCTCATGTGGTCCATGCGGCCATGAGGCTCATGCGGCCAGGCTGCTGCTGTTGCCGCATGGAGGGATCCGCTGACTATGCAGATTACAAGTCAGTTATGGAAAGGCTGAATCAATGCGATTAATTTAGATCCTATCTTTGTGGGATTTGAATTAATTTCGTTCCTATCTTTGTGGGATTTAAATTAATCTCGTTGCTATCCTTTTGGGATTTGATTCAATCTTTCCTTAACTGAAGAGGCGGTTAGGGTTTCCACCCTCTCTCTATAAATACTCTCTTCCGGCCTCCTTTGTAACTACCACGAAAATACAAGTCAGAAAAGGAAAAAGAGAGAGAGTTGCTGTCGCCATTGCAAGTCCATCCGAGGAGTCAGAACAGAGGTGACTTCGAGCGTTCCACAAGTTCTTCAAACTTGCTGGTTCCTGGAAGCAGATCGTGTGGGGCGAATCTTGCTTTGAGCAACGGTGTTTTGACACCCCAGCATTGTTCTTCTTCTCATTTCTCTCTAGATTATTGTAACTCGTTCTGTCCCAATTGCAACACGTTTGCAAGGAAGAATAGAGATCTTCTCTTCTTTATTTTCCTCCTCCATATTGTAATCGGGTTATTTGGTATTTGTATCATCGTAGATCTTTGTTGCATCTGTTTTACCATATTTGATCAAGCCCCGGGACTAACAGATGGTAACGCGGACTATTGAGGTGGTCAGACAAGTTAGAGATCATTTTCGAGTTGCACAAGATCGTCAGCGTCATTGGGCCGATTTCCATCGACGTTCCCTTGAGTTTTCTATCGGCGACCATGTATTCCTTAGGATCTCACCTACCCGTGGCGTCATTCGTTTTGGCGTGCGGGAAAAGCTCAGTCCTAGGTATATAGGGCTGTTTGATATTCTGGAGCGAGTAGGTGATGTGTCCTATCGTCTTGCTCTTCTGCCGTCATTACGTGAGGTACATGATGTCTTCCATGTATCCCAATTGCGACGGTATATCCCGGATCCGAGTCATGTTCTTGATCATTCGGAATTGGTTGTTGGTACCAACCTTTCGTATGAGGAGAGACCCGTATCCATATTGGACCGAAGAGAGAAGATACTCAAGAACAAGACTATCAAGTTAGTCCGTGTTGCTTGGGGTCATCACTCTTTGGGTGAGTCAACATGGGAGCGTGAGGAGGATATCCGATCGCGATATCCCGACCTGCTTGACTCGTAAGGTATAATGTCTTCTTATGCCTTATGCCTTCAACTTCATTGCTTGCATGAATGATTGCTTGATTGATTGCTTAAGTTATAACTTGCCTGTGATTAGTATAGCTTGATCGACATCTCTAGCCTCTTGATTAAATTTCGAGGATGAAATTCTTTTAAGGTGGATAGAGTTGTCACCTCCGTTTTTTGTTATACGTATTTTCAGTATACGTGTACGAAATTTCGACCCGTAATCAGACTTGTCTAGCTTAATCTTGCAAGACTTGGTTTATTTTGGTTTATTTTGACTTGGGTTCGGCTTGGGTTGGTTTGTTTTGGTTTAGGGTGGTTCATCATGAACCCAACCCCCTACCTACCACCATCTCCATTTAAAGTCCAACTACTTTCTCTCTCTTCACTTATTCTCATTTACTCTTCTTCTTCTCTATTAACCTCTCCTCTAACCTAAGAAAATCCATAGGCAAGTGCACCTTACTTCCACATGAGAACCCATTTTTATGGTTCATTTATCTTTCTCTCGTGATTCTAAGATAGTTTAGAATTTGACATTTTACATTTTGAAGTTTTATTGTTGTAGATCTAAAAATTTGTCATTCTCGGATTTTGGTAGTTTTGATCTATCAAACTTCCTTATTTTCAAGTTTTGATCGTTCCAGGTTGTTGAGATTTGTGTTATACCCCATTTTGATCTATGGAAGTCCCATTTTGGCTTAGATTGAAGGTTATATGGAATTTGGAGTTCTGGAGGTTCCTTACGCCCACGTTTATACGTGCCAGCGTAGTATCGAACTCTACGTCCACATTTATTCGTGTCAGCGTGAATCTGGATTACGCAAGTCAAGACTGTTTTACGCGTAAAACAAAGTCTACCCTGCCTTGGCGTAAAACAAGTTTTACGCGTAAACTTTACTCCTTTACGCGTACTTCCTTACGCGTACCTCCTTTTACGCGTACTTCCTTACGCGTACTTCCTTTACGCGTACTTCCCTTGGCATATTCCTTTGGCGTACTTCCCTTGGCGTACTCCTTTACGCGTACTTCCTTTACGCGTACTTCCTTTATGCATACTTCCCTTGGCGTACTCCTCTGGCTTGGCGTACTCCTTTGGCGTACTCCTCTGGCTTGGCGTACTCCTTTGGCGTACTCCCCTTGGCATACTCCTTTAGCGTACTCCCCCTGCTCGGAGGCTTCTTAGCACTAGCGTATCTTACCCCCTTGCCCGGCGCAGTATGGCCCTGTATCCATTGTCCTAGATTCACCTTTATTGGGCGCATAGCACCCCTTATTATATCCTTACGCCTTTTTGACATGAACTCGATATAATCATGATATGTTAATATTGTATGATAATCTGTACACGGCATGATTTTGTGACAACTCATAATAGTGGCGCGTCGTGGCGCGCTTCTAATAAGTAACAAGTACAAGTAACATGACATGATGGTGACCCGTTGTGGTGCACCCCTGACAAGTAATTCTGACATGAACTCATGAACACCGTTGCGACGGTTATCTTGACCTGCTAAGTAATCTTGACATGTAACCTTGAACGCTGTTGCGACGGCTAACTTGACATGCTAAGTAAATTCTCATCTTGTCACCGTGGGTGATTGTATTGAATGTGCTTGTATAAGCTACCAGTCTTGTCTCGCATCATGTCTAGGTCTTGTATCCCTGGTTACCACGGTCAGGGATTCATACTGAATCTGACTAGATTAATGACTAGATTGATCAAGTAGTTCATATAGAGAGGTATTCCGGCTACATGCAATCCCGTTATTTGGGCGCCTTCTCTGATGGACTTGTAGCTTGCCGACGAGTATGTCACATTTCCAGCTTACTGTCATGTGGGGCACTTCATGAAACGATTACTATGCACACTGTCATGTGTTGCACTCAAGTCACCTAACAAGTCATGATAACTCTTAGCATGAACCTTGCGTCTGGATAACCTGGATAGTCTGCAGGGCTTGTGGCCGTAGGGATATCTCATTGCATCTTGCTAGTAACTAGGCTTGTGATAACCCTAGTTAGTTTAAATATCAAGCCGTACTCTTGCTTGGCCGTAAATGTTGGATGGAATCCCATCTTGTCTAGTCTTGCCTAGATCTAGTACATTGCTATCTCAGGACATGCTTGTGTATGTTTTACTTTATCGATAATTGGTTAGAGACTAAGTTCCGTTCAGGTGAAGGGTTACAACTCCGGTCCTTGTTTGGTTTACGGGTTGTAACTTGGTTACCGGAATAGTCCTTTAGTTATCTTATCGTTTATCACCCTGTTTTTTCTAACTCATGTCTTTTGTTATTTCATCTATGACCTTATGTGCTAATATGCTGATTTTAGTTCTTAAGTGAAGCCTCCTTTATGGCACTTGCTCTTTCTGGGGTCTGACCCAGCTGGTTTTGTATGGCCAGATTTCGGAGCAGCTCCCGAGGATCTTCCAGCCTTCCTGCCAGATGGTGACCACTAGAAAGAATCCTGTCAACGAGTGGGTTTTATTTTGCTCTTCCACTCTATTATAAAATTATTCTTTTGAGGCGTTTAGCCGCCGAGCAAGTGTTAGCTCGTGTTGAATTTATATTCCTGTCTGCCTAATGGCTGTAACATGATTGACATATCCTAGGGTTGATCATGTATGACTTAAACTCTTGCTAGTCTTCGCATTTTGTATGACTAGATTCATGATCATCTGAATATGTAATGTTTGGGACGCATTACCTTGTATGTCTGATGATATACCATCTTGGTACATTTACTTGCTTGCTTGAGATTGAGACACTAGGCTTGTTCTTGACCCTAAGAGACTAATGGCTTGTAGTAAAACCCTCATGCATCTAGACAGCCGTGACCGTATTGCGAGGTGAGATTCACTTCAATGTACGTAGCTGGCTGTGCCTGTCCCCCGCTCTCCAGTATTCTGGTTCTAGGGCGTGACAGCTACAGTTGGCGTTGAGTCTAGATCCTGAGTTCAGAGAGGAAATTTGACCGATCTATGAGATCTCAGGTCAAAAACAGTAGATCGGCTCAAGATTGGAACGAATTAAGAAGAGGTGTTCAAGAACTCACCACGAGATGTCGGAGACGAAACTGTCGTCGGAGAAGAGGTTGTCTGACCGTTCGTCGTTACCGAGAAACCGCGCCACCAAGCGCCGCCTGAGAGTGTTGCTGTCGATCTGTCAAGATCGAGAGTTCGTCGTCGCCGTCCAGTCGAATGGGAGGAAACTCGACGCCAGGAATGAAGTCGCTGTCGTCACCAGCGCCATCGCCATCGCCGGAGAAGAGAGCTCGCCATCGCGCCTTCGATTTAGGGTTAGGGTTTCGGTGGGAAGAAATTGGGGGGAGAGTTCTCGAGAGTTCGAGTGAATAGCAGAAGATGAGCTTCTGCTCAGACTTTCTCTCTATTGAGTTATAAGAAGGAATTGAAATTATACACATAGCCCTCCCCGCAACTTGGCCTATATGCAATAGAGACCTCTTCTTTTTTATAATTTATCCAGATCATCCAAAATTAGTTATAGTTTGAATTTAAAAGTAAGTTATAAGGAGGTAAAATTGCTTTCAAGTTTGTTAGCAAGTGGGACCCCTCAAATTAGTTATAACTAACTTGAGATTCGAATTTTAACTTAAATTTTAGGAGGGAGAACTATTCAAGGATTTAAATAATTGGAAAGCAGGTTTGTGTTGATTATCGTACATTGAATTATGTAACAATCAAGAACAGATATCCTCTACCAAGGATAGATGACTTATTCGATCAACTCAGTGGGACAGCAGTATTTTCGAAGATTGACTTGCGATCGGGGTACCATCAGATCCGAGTCAGAATCAGAGAGCAAGATATCCCGAAGACAGCATTCAGATCTATATATGGGCATTGGAAGTTTCTCGTTATGCCATTTTGAAGCGACCAATGCGCCAACAGTATTCATGGATCTCATGAATCGCCTATTCATACCTTATTTGGATCAGTTTGTGATAGTGTTTATAGACGACATCTTAGTCTATAGCAAGAATGAAGCAGAGCATGGGCAACATCTCCGAATAGTCCTTTAGAATTTCAGAGAACACCAGTTGTACGCGAAGTTCAGTAAGTGCGAATTTTGGCTTGATCGCATTTCGTACTTAGGTCATATCATCACCAGAGGTGGAGTGAAAGTGGACCCCCAGAAGATAGTGGTTATAGAGACATGGCCAGTACCCAGTACCATCGTAGAAGTTCACAGTCTTCTAGGATTGGCCGGCTATTACCGACGATTTGTATCAGACTTTGCTCGAATTTCAGCGCCATTGACGTAGTTGACCTGCAAGGATGTGTAGTTTGCTTGGACAGTAAGTGTCAGAGTTCATTCGAGAAGTTGAAGCAAGGATTGATGACGACACCCATTCTTACGCTTCTAGATGGGATGGGAAGATTTTCAGTTTATTGTGACGCTTCAGGCAGAGGATTATGATGCGTCTTGATGTAACATGGCAAGGTAGTAGCTTATGCATCACATCAGCTTTGTGATCATGAGAGAAATTACCCAACCCACGACTTGGAGTTAACAGCGGTTGTTTTTGTACTTAAGCTTTGGAAGCATTATTTGTATGGGGATCGGATAGAGATTTTCACCGACCACAATAGTCTTAAGTATGTGTTTACCCAGAAGGATCTCAACATGGGTCAGAGAAGGTGGCTAGAGCTATTGGTAGATTATGACATCAACCTATAGTATCATCCTGAGAAGGCCAACGTAGTTGCAGATGCGTTGAGTAGAAGAGCATGAGCTTATTTCTTAACGGCACAGCCAGAGTTATTAGCAGATCTATGAAAGATGGGTATAGAGATAGTTCTCCCTACTAATGTGACATTGATGGCTAGTATGCAAGTTCAGTCCAGCATAGTTGAGAGGATCAAGATAGCTCAGTCAATGGATTCTAAGCTTCGACGGCTTAGGGCAGAATGTGAGACAGGACGAAGAGCAGAGTTATGCATTCACGAAGATGGCATGCTTCGACATGGAAGGCATTTTTGTGTACCCAGTGGTGACATCAGGTAAGAGATAATGGCAGAAGCTCACAATTTACAATATTCAATTCATCCTGGTAGCACGTAGATGTATCGTGATATCCGTCAGCATTTCTGGTGAATGGCATGAAGAGGGAGATAGCTCGGTTTCTCTCTCATTGTTTAGTTTGCTAACAAGTTAAGGCTGAACATCAGAGGCCAGCTGGACTTCTTTAACCTTTACCGATCCTAGAATGGAAATGGGAGCATATTACCATAGATTTTGTAACTGGGTTACCTAAATCCCCAGCTGGAAGGGATGCTATTTGGGTTATAGTTGATCGACTTACCAAAATAGCTTATTTTCTCCCTTTCAGAATTGGTCAGTCAACGGATCAGCTTGTAGAGATGTACCTCAGGAAGATAGTCAGGTTGCATGGAGTGCCAGTCAGTATCGTGTCAGACAGAGATTCAAGATTTATATCACACTTTTGGCGGAGTCTTCAAGAGAGTTTGGGAACTCGTCTCAAGTTTAGTTCAGCTTATCATCCGCAGACAAATGGTCAGTTAGAACGCACGATTCAAACTCTCGAGGATATGCTACGATCCTATACGCTTGACTTTGGTGGTTCGTGGAAAGATCACCTACATCTAGTGGAGTTCTCCTATAATAACAGTTTCTAGGCCAGTACCCAGATGGCACCATTTGAGGCATTATATGGTAGGAAGTGCAGATCACCTTTAGCATGGGATGATGTAGACGGGAGGCAGATGTTTGGTCCAGAAATGGTTACTCAGACTATCGAGGTGGTCAGACAAGTCAGAGATTATCTTCGAGTTGCACAAGATCGTCGGTACCATTGGGCTGATTCTCATCGTCGTCTCTTAAGTTTTCTATCGGTGACTATGTATTCCTTAGGATCTCGCCTACTCGTGGCGTCATTCGATTCGACGTGCGAAAAGCTTAGTCCTAGATATATAGGGCCGTTTGATCTTCTTGAGCGAGTAGGTGATGTGTCCTATCGTCTCGCTCTTTCGCCATCGTTACGTGAGGTACATGACGTATTCCATGTATCCCAATTGTGACGGTATATCCCGGATCCGAGCCATATCTTTGATTATTTAGAATTGGTTGTTGGTACCAACCTTTCGTATGAGGAAAGGCTTGTATCCATATTGGACCGAAGGGAGATCAGGTACTCAAGAACAAGAGTATTAGTTTAGTCCGTGTTGCTTGGGGTCATCACTCTTTGGGTGAGTCAACTTGGGAATGTGAGGATGATATCCGATCACGATATCCCACCTATTTGACTCATAAGGTATAATGTCTTTCTTATGTCTTATACTTTTATTTCCTTGCTTGCATGAATGATTTCTTGATTGACTGCTGTCATAGATTGCCTGTAATTAGTATAGCTTGCCCCGACACCTCTAGTCTCTTGATTAAATTCCGAGGATGGAATTCTTTTAAGGTGGATAGAGTTTTCACTTTCGTTTTCCGTTATACATATTTCCAGTACGTGTACGGATTCTGACTTTTGTCAGGTGACCCACATTTTGACTTGTCTTGCTTAGCATAGTCTTGGTTTAATCTTGCCTTGGTTTAATTCGGTTTGGTTCAACTTGGCTTGGCTTGGCTTGGCTTGACTTGGTTTGTTTTGGTTTGAGATGAGAAGGGTTTGTATAAAAACCAACTTCTCTCTCTCTCTCTCCTCTATTATTTATCATTACTTCTTCATCTTCTTCATTTACTTCTCCCCCTACCAAGCCCTAGGCAAGTGCAACTTGCTTCATGATAGATCTCAAATTTTAATGTTTATTCCCTTCTTTGCAAGAATCTAAGTCTCTTTATAACTTGGCATTTTTGGTTTTGGTGGATATATTTTTGTAGATCTAAGTTTTGATCTTTTCCATTTTTATTGGTTTTGATCTACTAAAAATTGGTATTTTCAAGAACTAGTTGTTCATATTGTAGGAAATCTCGTTCTACCCAATTTTGACCTTTGAAAAGTTAGATTTCGACTTGTTTTGAGGAAGTTATGGACTTTTGAAGTTCATAGTTTCAACCAAGCATTTTTATGCTGGTTGGGGAAGATGAACAGTGCGCGCGCGTTTTTTAGCGTTGCGTCATCTCGGTTGTGCGCGTTCTGGCGCAACCTGGCTTCTGACGCAACCTGGCTCCTAGCCTGGCGCAACCTAGTCTGGCACCACTTGACCCCTGGCACTATTTGCCACCTAGTGCCTTTGACCCATGTGCCTTTTCTCGCCAAAAACTTCTTATATTTCCATGATCGTTCTGTGTGGTTCTTAGAAGTAATGTAATGTTGTGATCCTTATATGTACCCTGTACTTGACTTGCCTTGTGACGACCCAACTTAATGACTTGTTGAGCATGATAGAGCTTGAGCTTGATAAGATTTGATTGGACTTGACTTGACACGAACTCGATATGGTATATGAGCTGTCTTGGTAATTCTTGAGGCGCACTCCTGACAAGTACTCATGACAAGTGACAAGTATACCTGACATGACATGTATAATCTTGGATGTTGTTGCGACAGTTATTCCTGTCTTGCTAGTATACTCTTGCCTTGATCCCGTGGTTGATTGTGCCTGTACAAGCTACATGTCTCGTCTTGTATCATGTCTAGAACATGGATTCCTGGTTACCACGGTCAGGGATTCATAATAAATCTGACTAGGTTAATGACTAGATTGATCAAGTAGTTCATATAGAGAGATTTTCCAGTTACAGACGATCCCGTTATCCCGGCCACACCTGTGGACTTGTAGCCTGCCGACGAGTAGGGCACATTTCTAGCACACTGTCATGTGTTGTACTTCTTGAATCATAAGCATTAAAGTACACCAGTAATCTTGATAATTCTTGTAACTCTTGTAACCCTCGCCTGGATAACCTGGATAGTTGCAGGACTTGTGACTGCGGAAACATCTCATTGCATCTTGTTAGTAACTAAGCTTGTGATAACCCTAGTTAGCTAACAATAGCAAGCCGTAGGACTTGATTGGCCGTGCTTGTATGAATTGTCTCATGATTAACATGAGAATTGTATTCCACCTCTTGTTTCTCCTACTGCAAGCGTATGTTTTATGTTAACTCAGTCTTTCTGTTATTTAACTATGCTCTTTTATCAGTTGTTCTTTTATTATATGCTGATTTTAGTTCCTAAGTGGAGCCTCTCTTGTGGCACTTGCTCTTTCTGGGGTCTGACACAGCTGGTTTTGATGGCCAGATTTTGGGATAGCACCCGAGGTTTACATGCTTTCCGGCCAGATGGTGAACACCAGACGCAATCCTGGCAACTGGTAGATTTCGTATTTTGCTCTCCCACTCTATTTTAAATTATTCTTTTGAGGCGTTTAGCCGTCGAACAAGTGTTAGCTCGTGTTGAAACTTAATTTCTGTCAGCCTAAGGGCTGTAACATGATTGACAAATCCTAGGATTGATCATGTATGACTTAACTCTTGCTAGTCTTCGCATTTTGTATGACTAGCTTCATGATCATCTGAATATGTAATGTTTGGGACGCCTTACCTTGTATGTCCGATGATCTAACATCTTGTAACAACTATTTGTTGCTTGAGATTGAGACACTAGGCTTGTTCTTGACCATAAGAGACTGATGGATTGTAGTTTAACCCTCATGCATCTAGGCAGCCGTGACCATATTGCGAGGTGGATTGCACTTCAATGTACGTAGCTGGTGTGTTTGTCTCCCGCTCTCAGTATTCTGGTTCTAGGGCGTGACAAAATGATCAAAATATTTCTAATTGACATTCACAAACGGTTAATAATGTGGTATTTTGATTTTAAAAAACCACAAAAGACATTAATATCCCTACATTTTGATTATTGGATTATATTTTATCAAAGTATCCCCTAACGTTATAATAATAACGAATAGTTTGGAAGGAGAAGGATCAAATGGTAAAAAAATAAAGAAAAATTTAGACTTACCCCCCACTTGATTTACCCCAATTCACTATGCACCAGTGCTGCTTTCGCTGCTGCCGCCGGTGCTGCTGCTGTCGGAGGCGGGGAGGCTCCCCGCCTCCGCCGTGCTGCTTTCGCTGCTGCTGCTGCTGTCGGAGGCGGGGAGGGGGGAGCGAAGTCAAATGCGGTGGCGGGTAGGGGGGGAGCGCGCAGCGGAGGGGGGGGGAGGGGGGAGCAGGGGCGGTGGTCACGGGGGGGGGGAGGGGGTGGAGAGGAAAGAGGAAGAAGACAAGGGTATTTTGGTCCCAAAAAAATTGACGAATTCCGTCCAAAGTAGGGGGTACTGTACATTTTTGCAAAATGTGGGGTGCACCGTGGATTGGGGTAAATTAAGTAGGGGGTAATCAAATTTCTCAAAAATAAAATATTATTAACTTGTTACATTTGGGATCCACATGCGGGGTGGACCAGGTTCGACCGAATTTGGATGGAAAATCTGGTCCGAACTCGTTAGGGTCTACGGGCCAAACTCAGATAGTGGGGTGGGGTGTGCGCAAAATCAGCCCAACCATGGGTCTATAGCGGACCGGGTTGGAACTGGGCATGCTCAGCTCGAGTTTGATTGGGATGGTAGTCCGAGGAGCCGCTCAACCTAAATCACACCTCTAGTGTTGACGTGAGAGTACCGGATCGAGATGGAGATTATGGAGTGGGACTCGGCGTCTCAGAGAAGTGTATTGGAGGAGAAGGAAGTTTGTGGCCTTGTTAGCAATTCGTAAACGGAAAAAATTCGGGACGACAAAAGTACGAGTATAAATCGGCTCAGTGCAAATAAAATACGTTCAAAAGTTCGGTCAAATACTCAAAAAATGAAAATATTGAGGTTAAAAATTTTATTTTCTTAAATATGTTGTCAAATTTGATTAATTAAACAAGTTTTCAGCATTTTTTGTGCAAAAATTTTCAATAATTTATACGGAACACGTTTAAAATTTCGCATGCTTAATATTAATGTACTGATTTGGGATCTGTCAAAAGTACGCAAGTATTAAACGTTTATGAAAGATACGGAAAAATTCGCGTATAATACGAGTTTTATTCGGGTGATTGCTAACAAGGGTTTGTGGAGAGAATATTATGGATGAAGACATACGATTGATATGGGTAGGGTGTGCATCGATCGGTGGTCAACCTATTTGGTCACAACTTAAGTCGAACCGAAGTTAATCGTTTGAAAATAAGAAAAATCGAACCAAACCAACCAACTGGTCAATTCTTTTTTAAATCGACCGACTTGGTTTGGTTTGGATCAGTTCGACTTGGTCGGTTTTGATCACAAAAAAATGGACTGTCATTAATTTTTTTGGTACTGATGCTTATTTTGTTGTGTGAAACTTCAGTCATCACATGAAAAAAAATAGAATAAGTGTCAATCAATGATAGAAAAAAATTCATATGCACTCAACCAATAGCAGCACAACAGTGATGGAACGTAAAAATGTGCATTCAACAAACAACATCTTCAGCTTGCACTTTACAGCATTGCACAACAATTTGTAATAATGACATTGGAGCTGCCACTCTTTGATAGAGAGGCTCTTTCAAAGTGTGATGTCTGTTGTTGAATTAACCAAACCGGTCAAATACTCAAGTAAGTTAGTAACACAACCCTAATTATTTAACACCTACATAGGATTTGGTTCGGTTCGGTTTTAAACGATTTTTGGCATAACCAAACCGTGAATCGAATCGAATCAAACCGATCTCTTTTAAAAAATTTACAACCGAACCAAACCGACCGAACCATCGGTTCGGTTTAAAATCGATCAGTTTGGTTTGATTTGGTTCGATTTAGTCGGCTTGACTTAATTGTGCACAACCCTTAGATATGGGTACTTATGAAGTTATATGTGATGGCAACTAATCTTCCTATCATGATTTAAAATATCATCTTAATCATGGTCTAACTATATGCTAGAAGTATCAAACCTTAATCTATACTATACCAAAATCAATAATGCTAAGAGCCAGATGTCAGCAAATGGATGAGTGGTTGTAAGTGGGTTGTAAGCATTTGGTAGTAACTGTAGCATTACTCATACCAAAATAGACAATTTGAAGAATTATTCCCATTACGAATTATATTACAAATTATAATAACAATAATTAAATATTCATCACTAGAATAATTAATTAATTATTTATTTAATTTATTTATTTTAACGAAATGAGCGTAACAAAAAAAGTGTTATCCCGCATTGTCTGTGCCTCTATTCACAGGTTTAAAAGTATTGTCCCTCTTTTAATACTGCCGTCGACGAAGCGCCGAGCACCACAAGGGCACCGGTGGAGTGGGCTGTCTCTCCCTCTCTCTCTATTCTAGAAAACTTTGTTAAGTCCTCAGCAGCTCCTAATTCATCCACAGGAGGAACAAGAGGATTTCGAAGGGAAAGAAGAAGTGAGTTTCCCATTTCCGTTATTAGTGATTTGTTATTTTTGTTTACAGCACCGATCCTTTCTCCAAGGAGAAATGCGGGAAAACCCTAGTTTACAGGACTTAGGGCACCATGGTGATGATCGTTTTAAAAAAAAATTATTTGTGTTTAATCTTTTTATTTTTAGTCTTCGATTATATGGATGTACTGTGACTGTTCTAAGCCTAGATTTTTGTTTTGTTTTGTTTTGTGTTTAATCATCGTATTGATATTTATTTTCCTGTAGGGTCTGCTTGGCAATTGTAGGGGTAGCGGTTACGAGGTGTTTTTAGAGTCTGGCTATGAGCGGTTATGAGAGGTGGTTGTTTTTTAAGTAGGTGCTTTTAAACCAGTCCAATCCATGTTTGGTAATTCACTAACAAGCGGTTCTGAAAGTTTTTTACGCGAATAAAATAAAATAAGTTATAATTATATTTTTGGTGGAAATAAATGGAATAAAATAACAAAATCTCTCAAAACCCACCGATTTGGGGTGTTTATAAAGCCACCCAAAATTACATTACACCGGTGTTGGGGTTTTTTTTAGCCGACCAAAACCAGTGCCTCAAAAAAATTAACAAGCAGAGGTTTCATAAACGGTCAGTTCAAAAACACCAAAAAACCGGTAAAAACACTGTACCTTGGCAATTATAGAGGCAGCGTTATGAGGCGTTTTTAGAGTACCAGCTATGAGCGGTTATGAGGGGTCCGGTTTTGGAACCCATGCTTGGTAATTCACTAACAAGTGGTTCTCAAACTTTTTTACACGAATAAAATTACTTATATATTCATATAAACAAAACGGTCCCGAGCGCGAGAACTGCCACCCAGTCCACGCCCTCGATAAGGAGGTAGAAGTCCATATTTGATCAAAATAATAGAAATACATAAAATAATAGAAATGTCGGGTTGAAAGTAGGAGATAGATTTTAAAAACTTACCTGAAAAAGTGGTCATAATTTGGAAGAAGTAGAAGTGAAACCCGGATGAGAAAGAAAGAAAATAATTATAATTTTGCTAGATATAAATGTAATAAAATAATAAAATCTCTCAAAATCCATCGATTTGGGGTGTTTATAAAGCCACCAAAAATTACATTACACCGATTTTGGAGGATTTTGACCCGACCAAAACCAGTGTCTCAAAAAAATTAATAAGCAGGGGTTTTCATAAACGGTCGGTTAAAAAACACCCCAAAACCGGTGAAAAACCGTTACTAAGCATACCCTTAGTTTTTGGGTGAACTGACTGGAAAAGCCCCAAATGTCACTATCAGGCGGTATATGTGGGGTTAGTATCATATCTGGACAGGCCAAAACGATATGATACCGATAATACGTGGCCAAAACGATATGATACGGATAATACGTATCAATATGGTCTGATTGGTTTTGCATTTGTTGCTTTCGATAGTTTTGGCAGTTCCAAATCCCCCAATTATGGTCCAAAATTACTGAAACGTATCGGTTTTGGCCGATACTTGAACCTTATATTTAGTTTCCGAGGTTCCAGATTGGAAAATAGCAGATGGTACCTAACGCTAAATTTTTCTTCTCTTATTTATTTTTATGTTCCAAGTTATTTCATGCTTTGATGTGGTTTTCTTGAATTTCCGTTACATAATTTATTGGAAAGAAGGTGGTTTGAAATTAGTGAAATCACAAGCAGAATTTTTGGTGCTGAATATGAACTTCCTATTTTTAATAGGGTGTTCATAGGATGACCATCCTCATAGTAATTGTCTACATTTGTTTTGAAACTATTCATGCATTAAACTTTCAGACCGCTTATATCGTACTTGTTATGAATTGGATTTGATTGCATCATCAGCTTAACATGGCTGGTCGTATATGCTAGTTTTCACATTTAACTGTTATTTTGATATTTGTATACATTTGATGATAGTATTGAACTTGCTAGTTTAGGAGACCAACCCATCCGAGTAATCATTGACTATATCTTACATTTCTTCTGACATTTGGAACTAGAATATTTTATTGCTTTGGTCATACTTAGGCTATGCTATAACCTGTTGATATAGGCAAGAGGTGATGGGGTTGGTTCTCCTGGAACCAGCAATTGCCTAAACATTTTTTTTTGATGCTTGTATACTTTTCCTCAATAAGTAGACCAAATACCTTTTGAGAAATCATTGTAGTAAATCTTCCATTTAATCTGATTCTTGGAACCAAAACCTGTTGATAATCTTGAGATACCAAAGTATTAACCAGAGTCGGTTCTTCTGGAACCAACAATTGCCTACACACTGCAGAATATATATATATATATATATATATATAATTATATATATTATATATATATATAATATATAGAAGAGAGAGAGAGAGAGAGAGAGAGAGAGAGAGAGAGAGAGTTGCGTAATTGTCAGCAAATCACACTGATTACTTTGAGTAAGTTTACTTTTAATTTTGCTGCTTAATGCGTGGAATGAAGTTCTTCATTGAACTGTCAATTGATATTGGGAGGCTCACAACTGCAATAGACATGCAAGAAAATGTTTTGATTCTAAAGGACCCAAAAGTTATTTCCCTGATGGCCACTTTTCATTATTTAAGGTTCATGCAGTCTATAGTCTGGACCACAAGGTGTTGAAGCTTCATAGAGGAGAGGAATGCACGAGAGAAGAGAGATGCCGAGTTGCTAGTTCTGGACTATGTTGCACGGACACTGATGCAACACGACACACTTCAGACACGACACCTATCTTGTTGTGTCTTAGTGTATTTTTGGAGTGTCCTATGCGTGACCTATAGTGTCGGATACGTGTCCAATACGAGAGGGTCACATTTTTGAGTGTCGGAAGGTGTTGGTATTTTCAAAAACAACACTTTGAACAAACACAGATACAAACAAGTCTTTGGTGAGTAATAACTATGATAAAAAAGAATGCTTGGTAAGTTGTTTCCGTGAGATGACCTATCTCCTCCATGATGTAATCCGGAAATTTTCCATCACGCCAAGTAACACCAATTAAAATATTACATGCACTGAAAAACTTACTACATTCTTACTATGTTATTTTCTTAAGAACTTCCCCTTTTGGTGCATTGCAATGTAGCATACATAACTAAGTGGTCAAGGTACATATTTGAATTTTGAGAAATAGTGTTGGTAGTGATCCACATGATTAATTTATAGGAATCCATCTCTTCGAATGAGCTCTACAAATCTCTCCAAGCATCTGTGTCAAGTGTACGGTAAATACATGTTTAAAAGTCTAAGGTACATATCATATAACCAACAAGTCTTAAAGGTTATTCTTGGGTGCAGGACCTAAATAAATGACAACTATGTTTTCTTAATTTCATCCAGGTTTTGTCCTGGATTTCCTTTTCCTTTAACAGATAATATGTCGATAATAGTAAAAATGGGAACGCTATTCGCTCTGATTCTTTGGCCGATACCGTGCACCATAAATAATGCAATTAGCTGCGAGGAATCTCATCATCTTTTTCTTCTTCAAGAATACATCTTAGTCAAGTAGAAGTCTAAAAGGTTATTCTTGGGTGCAGGACCTAAATTAAATGAGCAGTACAATGGGGTTCTCTTACTGCTAAATAACCTTCTAGAACTACGGAAAGTCTCTCTTTTGTCAAAACTTTTCTTTGGCGAAGAACTTGATTCCAACTAAGATGTATGACACTAAGAGGAGCCTCTTAAAAGTGTTCAATAATTCATTGATTATTTTCATTCTAGAGTAGTTCTCCATTGCAATCCCTGTTTTGATGAAGACTTTTGATAATACATCAAGAAAGCCTTTTTCTTAAATTTCTAGGAGGGCTATTTGAATCCTTGTCTTCCATTTTGCTGTATTAAGGACATTTACATCTCTAACTTAAGCAAATATCATTAAAGGTCAATCCAAGTTAGTTTAGAAATACATTTAGTTCTAGAAGATCCTCTAGCTATACTGGCATACTGCCAATCCTAACTATTGAATCTGTCGTTTTCATTGCATGTCCAAATCACCTTAGATGAGTTTATGAACTCATTTATCCTCAATTGGCACCACCTTCATATTTTCACGAACACATATCTTATCTTATAATGCATTGCTGCTCATCCTTCTTAGCACCATTTTAGCTACACTTAATAAGTTAATGTTTTACTATGTTGCACAAACACAATACAATATTGACAAGGTGACACGAACACATCCTCGATTTTGGGGTGTCTTAGTGTATTTTTAGTGTCCGTGTGTGTCAATACATGTCCAGCATGACACATCACTGGTTCTTGTATGAACACATCCTCGATTTTGGTGTGTCTTAGTGCATTTTTAGTGTCTGTGTAGTGTCAATACATGTGCAACATGACATCACTGGTTTTTGTAATTCCCTTGATTCTTAGGTTTTTCATCATGTTTCTTAGCTGCCCAACATTCTGATCCATAAAGCATGTTTAATTTTAGTAGTAACTTACGTGTCCTGGGTTTTCAAAGGTTCTAACAAGAAATTCCATTCAATTTTTATGGTAACTACGATCTGATAACGAACTTTTCTAAGAAAAAACACCAAATATAGATCCTTATCTTTTTCCATTAAATTTCTTAGTGATTAAAGGATAAACCATTCCAACCCAAAACTATATTGATTCTCATATTCTTGTTCTTTTCTTACTATTTAATTGCATTACTCTTCTAGTGTTTCACAATGTGTCCAGTCGTCAGAGCTCAAGGATGAAGTTTCAACTAAAAGCAAAAGTCGATTATGGTTAAAATTATGCTAAAACATCATGAAGCAAACAATACAACTGTTAAAACAATGAGTTCTTGTTCTATTGCACACTGTTTCGTTAACCTTTATGTGTAATTCTCATTACTTTTTATACAAGGATAAGACAGTGAAGAATCAAATATGGAAAGTAATGAGTCAAAAAAGAAAATAATCAAATCAGAAGAAAAGAAATCGAAATAAAATTTTCAGACAGAAACCTGAATCTGTTTTACAAAAATCTGATGTTGAAGGAAAAGAGGGGTTGGGAGTAGGGATGTAAAACGATTAAAACAGCTTGCGTTCGGCTCGGTCCAAGCTCAGTTCGAAGCTCATTTGTGGACTAGTCGGTACTGAGCTCGATTGATTTTTTTTTCCGTGTTCGAAGGGGTGTTTAAACCGAGTTCGACCATAGGTTGTTCGACTCGATCTTGTTGGTGAACGGGCTCAAACTCGGTTCGATTTTTCGTATTATAGTTTTTCCTAGTATATGTAATATATGTATTATGTATGTGTTGGGCAAGCAAGTCACACCAACTTGGAAACATTATTTAATTTACTCAAGTTACTTGGTCCTGATCCTTGGAAGCATAGAAAAATATTAGTGGTAAGTAAAATTGTAGGTGGTAGTCTCCTATCATGAGTCCATACGTAGGGTCCTCACCATTAGTCTGGAGTCATATGAGTCTATGACTCCTAGTAGGACAAACTCCTATGACTCCTCCTAGTCTTTAGACCATGCTTGTATTAAATAAGGCATTTTTTCCAATCCTATTACTCCTAGTCTTCCATGGATCATGCTTGGCTTTGATGGGTTGGTTTTTATAAATATCATGCTGAAGGAAGACCGAAAGCGGCGGATACTTGAAGACTGGAAGTGACGCTTTGAAGCGGCAGATGCTTTGAAGATGCTTTGAAGACTGGAAGTGGCGGACGCTTTGTGTTAGCCCAATGATTATATCATGTTTTTGAATATGGCTAATCAATTAAGTTTAACATAATAACATCACTAATATTCATGTAATCACTATCATGTTGCTACTTTAACTTAGCATTGTCCTAATGTTCTGTATCATTCATATTGTTTTGTTTGCCTAACATGTATTTGTAGACATGCTGTAAGCATGATCAAACATGATCAAACCAGGACATATGCAATGGAGAATTATTGATGGACAAAAGATGGCGTTATACAAGAAGATTTCTCTAAACCGTCCAACGACCTATCCGGGGCCTCGCATCGGGGGTTCCGCTGCCCCGTCAGCGGACAGCCCATCAAGTGAAAAATGCGTCTTCATGTCTGCTCAAATATTTGAAGAAAGGCGTTATCAAAGGGCTCTTGGTTTTCCTATTTGATCAATGTATTTTCCATATTTATGAGTCTAAAAATACGATGTAAACTGCATCGTACTGGCAAATAGGCTACCCAAGAAACGTTTTCAAAATACCCTTTCATTTTGAAAACAAGTCCACTTACGAAAGCCCAAACTACTTCCTAACTGCTTGATCTTTTCAAAAAAGTCCAAAACTAGTTTGCAAAACCCTGACAGAACTCCAGGCGAATTCGGTCCGAGTTCGGCCAGAGTTCGGTTAGTGAACGTTGCTTTTTGAACTTGGTCCTCCTGCAGTTACGGATTCCAAAGAGATTTTCTCATAGAGTTTTGTCCGAATTCTGCCTTTGAAAAAACTATAAATAGAGAAGGATTTCGATCATTTCAATTCACTCATACACCAATTCACTTTCATATCTCTTCTCTATAAGCCTACTACTTCTTCCAAAGTGTTCTGAGCTATTTATTTTCAAATCCCAAGTCAGTTACAATCTCTAGTTGATTTGCCAGTGCGGTACGGTCTAGAAGTTTCAGAGTGATTGTAATCAGAGGCTTGATTGAAGATTGACACTTCACAATTGAAGTTGGTCGAGTACTTCGGATCAAAGCTCGCGTTGTAGAAGTTGCAAGAACTTCGGATGAAAACTTGTGGTGATTTTCCATAGTGGATTCAACTGGAAGTTAGAGTTCTTCCGACTGGACTAGTCCTCACAAGAGGGAAACCAGTATACATCCTTGTGTTTGCGTTTGCTCTCTACTCTCTACTTTTCATTTACATATCTGTGATATATATATATATATATATATATATATATATATATATCTATATATCACAGATATGTAAATGAAAAGTAGAGAGTAGAGAGCAAACGCAACACAAGGATGTATACTGGTTTCCCTCTTGTGAGGACTAGTCCAGTCGGAAGAACTCTAACTTCCAGTTGAATCCACTATGGAAAATCACCACAAGTTTTCACCGAAGTTCTTGCAACTTCTACAACGCGAGCTTGATCCGAAGTACTCGACCAACTTCAATTGTGATGTCAATCTTCAATCAGCCTCTGATTACAATCACTCTGAAACTTCTAGACCGTACCGCACTGGCAAATCAACTAGAGGATTGTAACTGACTTGGGATTTGAAATAAATAGCTCAGAACACTTTGGAAGAAGTAGTAGGCTTATAGAAGAGATATGAAAGTGAATTGGTGTATGAGTGAATTGAAATGATCGAAATCCTTCTCTATTTATAGTTTTTTCAAAGGCGAATTCGGACAAAACTCTATGAGAAAATCTCTTTGGAATCCGTAACTGCAGAGGACCAAGTTCAAAAGCAACGTTCACTAACCGAACTCTGGCCGAACTCGGACCGAATTCGCCTGGAGTTCTGTCAGGGTTTTGCAAACTAGTTTTTGGACTTTTTGAAAAGATCAAGCAGTTAGGAAGTAGTTTGGGCTTTCGTAAGTGGACTTGTTTTCAAAATGAAAGGGTATTTTGAAAACGTTTCTTGGTAGCCTATTTGCCAGTACGATGCAGTTTACATCGTATTTTTAGACTCAATAAATATGGAAAATACATTGATCAAATAGGAAAACCAAGAGCCCTTTGATAACGCCTTTCTTCAAATATTTGAGCAGACATGAAGACGCATTTTCACTTGATGGGCTGTCCGCTGACGGGGCAGCGGAACCCCCGATGCGAGGCCCCGGATAGGTCGTTGGACGTTTAGAGAAATCTTCTTGTATAACGCCATCTTTTGTCCATCATAATTCTCCATTGCATATGTCCTGGTTTGATCATGTTTGATCATGCTTACAGCATGTCTACAAATACATGTTAGGCAAACAAAACAATATGAATGATACAGAACATTAGGACAATGCTAATTAAAGTAGCAACATGATAGTGATTACATGAATATTAGTGATGTTATATTAAACTTAATTGATTAGCCATATTCAAAAACATGATATAATCATTGGGCTAACACAAAGCGTCCGCCACTTCCAGTCTTCAAAGCATCTTCAAGCATCTGCCGCTTCAAAGCGTCACTTCCAGTCTTCAAGTATCCGCCGCTTTCGGTCTTCCTTCAGCATGATATTTATAAAAACCAACCCATCAAAGCCAAGCATGATCCATGGAAGACTAGGAGTAATAGGATTGGAAAAAATGCCTTATTTAATACAAGCATGGTCTAAAGACTAGGAGGAGTCATAGGAGTTTGTCCTACTAGGAGTCATAGACTCATATGACTCCAGACTAATGGTGAGGACCCTACGTATGGACTCATGATAGGAGACTACCACCTACAATTTTACTTACCACTAATATTTTTCTATGCTTCCAAGGATCAGGACCAAGTAACTTGAGTAAATTAAATAATGTTTCCAAGTTGGGTGACTTGCTTGCCCAACACATACATAATACATATTACATATATAGGAAAAACTATAATACGAAAATCGAACCGAGTTTGAGCCCGTTCACCAAAAGATCGAGTCGAACAACCTATGGTCGAACTCGGTTTAAAACCCCTTCGAACACGAAAAAAAACAATCGAGCTCGTACCGACTAGTCCACAAATGAGCTTCGAACTGAGCTTGGACCGAGCCGAACGCAAGCTGTTTTAATCGTTTTACATCCCTACTCCCAACCCCTCTTTTCCTCAACATCAGATTTTTGTAAAACAGATTCAGGTTTTCTGTCTGAAAATTTTATTTCGATTTCTTTTCTTCTGATTTGATTATTTTTTTTTGACTCATTACTTTCCATATTTGATTCTTCACTGTCTTATCCTTGTATAAAAAGTAATGAGAATTACACATAAAGGTTAACGAAACAGTGTGCAATAGAACAAGAACTTGTTTTAACAGTTGTATTGTTTGCTTCATGATGTTTTAGCATCATAATTTTAACCATAATCGACTTTTGCTTTTAGTTGAAACTTTCATCCTTGAGCTCTGACGACTGGACACATTGTGAAACACTAGAAGAGTAATGCAATTAAATAGTAAAAAAGAACAAGAATATGAGAGAATCAATAGTTTTGGGTTGGAATGGTTTATCCTTTAATCACTAAGAAATTTAATGGAAAAGATAAGGATCTATATTTGGTGTTTTTTCTTAGAAAAGTTCGTTATCAGATCGTAGTTACCATAAAATTGAATGGAATTTCTTTTAGAACCTTTGAAAACCCAGGACGTAAGTTACTACTAAATTAAACATGCTTTATGGATCAGAATGTTGGGCAGCTAAGAAACATGATGAAAACCTAAGAATCAGGGAATTACAAAACCAGTGATGTCATGTTGCACATGTATTGACACTACACAGACACTAAAAATGCACTAAGACACACCAAAATCGAGGATGTGTTCATACAAGAACCAGTGATGTGTCATGCTGGACATGTATTGACACACGGACACTAAAAATACACTAAGACACCCCAAAATCGAGGATGTGTTCGTGTCACCTTGTCAATATTGTATTGTGTTTGTGCAACATAGTAAAACATTAACTTATTAGTGTAGCTAAAATGGTGCTAAGAAGGATGAGCCAATGCATTATAAGATATATGTGTTCGTGAAAATATGAAGGTGGTGCCAATTGAGGATAAATGAGTTCATAAACTCATCTAAGGTGATTTGGACATGCAATGAAAACGACAGATTCAATAGTTAGGATTGGCAGTATGCCAGTATAGTAGCTAGAGGATCTTCTAGAACTAATGTATTTCTAAACTAACTTGGATTGACCTTTAATGATTTTGCTTAAGTTAGAGATGTAAATGTCCTTAATACAGCAAAATGGAAGACAAGGATTCAAATAGCCCTCCTAGAAATTTAGAAAAAGGCTTTCTTGATGTATTATCAAAAGTCTTCATCAAAACAGGGATTGCAATGGAGAACTACTCTAGAATGAAATATCAATGAATTATTGAACACTTTTAAGAGGCTACCCTCTTAGTGTCATACATCTTAGTTGGAATCAAGTTCTTCGCCAAAGAAAAGTTTTGACAAAAGAGAGACTTTCCGTAGTTCTAGAAGGTTATTTAGCAGTAAGAGAACCCCATTGTACTGCTCATTTAATTTAGGTCCTGCACCCAAGAATAACCTTTTAGACTTCTACTTGACTAAGATGTATTCTTGAAGAAGAAAAAGATGATGAGATTCCTCGCAGCTAATTGCATTATTTATGGTGCACGGTATCGGCCAAAGAATCAGAGCGAATAGCGTTCCCATTTTTACTATTATCGACATATTATCTGTTAAAGGAAAAGGAAATCCAGGACAAAACCTGGATGAAATTAAGAAAACATAGTTGTCATTTAATTTAGGTCCTGCACCCAAGAATAACCTTTAAGACTTGTTGGTTATTGATATGTACCTTAGACTTTTAAACATGTATTTACCGTACACTTGACACAGATGCTTGAGAGAGATTTGTAGAGCTCATTCGAAGAGATGGATTCCTATAAATTAATCATGTGGATCACTCCAACACTATTTCTCAAAATTCAAATATGTACCTTGACCACTTAGTTATGTATGCTACATTGCAATGCACCAAAAGGGGAAGTTCTTAAGAAAATAACATAGTAAGAATGTAGTAAGTTTTTCAGTGCATGTAATATTTTAATTGGTGTTACTTGGCGTGATGGAAAATTTCCGGATTACATCATGGAGGAGATAGGTCATCTCACGGAAACAACTTACCAAGCATTCTTTTTTATCATAGTTATTACTCACCAAAGACTTGTTTGTATCTGTGTTTGTTCAAGTGTTGTTTTTGAAAATACCAACACCTTCCGACACTCAAAAAATGTGACCCTCTCGTATTGGACACGTATCCGACACTATAGGTCACGCATAGGACACTCCAAAAATACACTAAGACACAACAAGATAGGTGCCGTGTCTGAAGTTGTCGTGTTGCATCAGTGTCCGTGCAACATAGTCCAGAACTAGCAACTCGGCATCTCTCTTCTCTCGTGCATTCCTCTCCTCTATGAAGCTTCAACACCTTGTGGTCCAGACTATAGACTGCATGAACCTTAAATAAATGAAAAGTGGCCATCAGGGAAATAACTTTTGGGTCCTTTAGAATCAAAACATTTTCTTGCATGTCTATTGCAGTTGTGAGCCTCCCAATATCAATTGACAGTTCAATGAAGAACTTCATTCCACGCATTAAGCAGCAAAATTAAAAGTAAACTTACTCAAAGTAATCAGTGTGATTTGCTGACAATTACGCAACCTCTCTCTCTCTCTCTCTCTCCTCTCTCTCTCTCTCTATATATATATAATATATATATTACATATAATATAATATAAATATATATAATTATATATATATATTCTGCAGTGTGTAGGCAATTGTTGGTTCCAGAAGAACCGACTCTGGTTAATACTTTGGTATCTCAAGATTTCAACAGGTTTTGGTTCCAAGAATCAGATTAAATGGAAGATTTACTACAATGATTTCTCAAAAGGTATTTGGTCTACTTATTGAGGAAAAGTATACAAGCATCAAAAAAAAAAGTTTAGGCAATTGCTGGTTCCAGGAGAACCAACCCCAATCACCTCTTGCCTATATCAACAGGTTATAGCATAGCCTAAGTATGACCAAAGCAATAAAATATTCTAGTTCCAATGTCAGAAGAATTAAGATATAGTCAATGATTACTCGGATGGGTTGGTCTCCTAAACTAGCAAGTTCAATACTATCATCAAATGTATACAAATATCAAAATAACAGTTAAATGTGAAAACTAGCATATACGACCAGCCATGTTAAGCTGATGATGCAATCAAATCCAATTCATAACAAGTACGATATAAGCGGTCTGAAAGTTTAATGCATGAATAGTTTCAAAACAAATGTAGACAATTACTATGAGGATGGTCATCCTATGAACACCCTATTAAAATAGGAAGTTCATTTCAGCACCAAAATTCTGCTTGTGATTTCACTAATTTCAAACCACCTTCTTTCCAATAATTATGTAACGGAAATTCAAGAAAACCACATCAAAGCATGAAATAACTTGGAACATAAAAATAAATAAGAGAAGAAAAATTTAGCGTTAGGTACCATCTGCTATTTTCCAATCTGGAACCTCGGAAACTAAATATAAGGTTCAAGTATCGGCCAAACCGATACGTTTCAGTAATTTTGGACCATAATTGGGGGATTTGGAACTGCCAAAACTATCGAAAGCAACAAATGCAAAACCAATCAGACCATATTGATACGTATTATCCGTATCATATCGTTTTGGCCACGTATTATCGGTATCATATCGTTTTGGCCTGTCCAGATATGATACTAACCCCACATATACCGCCTGATAGTGACATTTGGGGCTTTTCCAGTCAGTTCACCCAAAAAACTAAGGGTATGCTTAGTAACGGTGTTTTCACCGGTTTTGGGGTGTTTTTTAACCGACCGTTTATGAAAACCCCTGCTTATTAATTTTTTTGAGACACTGGTTTTGGTCGGGTCAAAATCCTCCAAAACTGGTGTAATGTAATTTTTGGTGGCTTTATAAACACCCCAAATCGATGGATTTTGAGAGATTTTATTATTTTATTACATTTATATCTAGCAAAATATATAATTATTTTCTTTCTTTCTCATCCGGATTTCACTTCTACTTCTTCCAAATTATGACCACTTTTTCAGGTAAGTTTTTAAAATCTATCTCCTACTTTCAACCCGGCATTTCTATTATTTTATGTATTTCTATTATTTTGATCAAATATGGACTTCTACCTCCTTATCGAGGCGTGGACTGGGTGGCAGTTCTCGCGCTCGGGACCGTTTTGTTTATTATGAATATAAGTAATTTTATTCGTGTAAAAAAGTTTGAGAACCACTTGTTAGTGAATTACCAAGCATGGGTTCCAAAACCGGACCCCTCATAACCGCTCATAGCTGGTACTCTAAAAACGCTGCCTCTACAATTGCCAAGGTATAGTGTTTTTACCCCTTTTTTTGGTGTTTTTGAATTGACCGTTTATGAAAACCTCTGCTTGTTAATTTTTTTGCGGCACTGGTTTTGGTCGGCTAAAAAAACCCCAACACCGGTGTAATGTAATTTTGGGTGGCTTTATAAACACCCCAAATCGGTGGGTTTTGAGAGATTTTGTTATTTTATTCCATTTATATTCTCACCAAAAAATATAATTATAACTCTATTTTATTTTATTTGCGTAAAAAACTTTCAGAACCGCTTGTTAGTGAATTACCAAACATAAACAAAAATCTAGGCTTAGAACAGTCACAGTACATCCATATAATCGAAGATCCAAAAAATAAAAAGATTAAACACAAATAATTTTTTTTTTTTAAAACGATCATCACCATGGTGCCCTAAGTCCTGTAAACTAGGGTTTTTTCCGCATTTCTCCTTGGAGAAAGGATCGGTGCTGTAAACAAAAATAACAAATCACTAATAACGGAAATGGGAAACTCACTTCTTCTTCTTTCCCTTCGAAATCCTCTTGTTCCTCCTGTGGATGAATTAGGAGCTGCTGAGGACTTAACAAAGTTTTCTAGAATAGAGAGAGAGGGAGAGACAGCCCACTCCACCGGTGCCCTTGTGGTGCTCGGCGCTTCGTCGGCGGGCAGTGCTAAAGAGGGACAATACTTTTAAACCTGTGAATAGAGACACAGACAGTGCGGGATAACACTTTTTTTTTGTTACGCTCATTTCGTTAAAATAAATAAATTAAATAATTAATTATTCTAGTGATGAATATTTAATTATTGTTATTATAATTTGTAATATAATTCGTAATGGGAATAATTCTTCAAATTGTCTATTTTGGTATGAGTAATGCTACAGTTACTACCAAATGCTTACAACCCACTTACAACCACTCACCCATTTGCTGACATCTGGCTCTTAGCATTATTGATTTTGGTATAGTATAGATTAAGGTTTGATACTTCTAGCATATAGTTAGACCATGATTAAGATGATATTTTAAATCATGATAGGAAGATTAGTTGCCATCACATATAACTTCATAAGTACCCATATCTAGGGCTGTGCACAATTAAGTCAAGCCGACTAAATCGAACCAAATCAAACCAAACTGATCGATTTTAAACCGAACCGATGGTTCGGTCGGTTTGGTTCGGTTGTAAATTTTTTAAAAAAGATCGGTTTGATTCGATTCGATTCACGGTTTGGTTATGCCAAAAATCGTTTAAAACCGAACCGAACCAAATCCTATGTAGGTGTTAAATAATTAGGGTTGTGTTACTAACTTACTTGGGTATTTGACCGGTTCTAAGCTCGTTCCAACCGGACTACCATCCCAATCAAACTCGAGCTGAGCATGCCCAGTTCCAACCCGGTCTGCTATAGACCCATGGTTGGGCTGATTTTGCGCACACCCCACCCCACTATCCGAGTTTGGCCCGTAGACCCTAACGAGTTCGGACCAGATTTTCCATCCAAATTCGGTCGAACCTAGTCCACCCCGCATGTGGATCCCAAATGTAATAAGTTAATAACATTTTATTTTTGAGAAATTTTGACTTACCCCCCACTTAATTTACCCCAATCCACGGTGCACCCCACAGTTTTGCAAAAATATACAGTACCCCCTACTTTGGACGGAATTCGTCAATTTTTTTGGGACCAAAATGCCCTTGTCTTCTTTCTCTTTCCTCTCCACCCCCTGCCCCCCCCGCGACCACCGCCCCTGCTCCCCCCTCCCCACCTCCGCTGCGCGCTCCCCCCTACCCGCCACCGCATTTGCCTTCGCTCCCCCTCCCCGCCTCCGACAGCAGCAGCACCGGCGGCAGCAGCGAAAGCAGCACTGGTGCATAGTGAATTGGGGTAAATCAAGTGGGGGGGTAAGTCAAAAATTTTCTTTATTTTTTTACCATTTGATCCTTCTCCTTCCAAACTATTCGTTATTATTATAACGTTAGTGGATACTTTGATAAAATATAATCCAATAATCAAAATGTAGGGATATTA
>JANAVB010021600.1:26657901-26785432 GCA_029216955.1 Iris pallida
AAGCAAAAGTCGATTATGGTTAAAATTATGATGCTAAAACATCATGAAGCAAACAATACAACTGTTAAAACAATAAGTTCTTGTTCTATTGCACACTGTTTCGTTAACCTTTATGTGTAATTCTCATTACTTTTTATACAAGGATAAGACAGTGAAGAATCAAATGTGGAAAGTAATGAGTCAAAAAAGAAAATAATCAAATCAGAAGAAAAGAAATCGAAATAAAATTTTCAGACAGAAAACCTGAATCTGTTTTACAAAAATCTGATGTTGAAGGAAAAGAGGGGTTGGGAGTAGGAATGTAAAACGATTAAAACAGCTTGCGTTCGGCTCGGTCCAAGCTCAGTTCGAAGCTCATTTGTGGACTAGTCGGTACTGAGCTCGATTGATTTTTTTTCCCGTGTTCGATGGGGTGTTTAAACCGAGTTCGACCATAGGTTGTTCGACTCGATCTTGTTGGTGAACGGGCTCAAACTCGGTTCGATTTTTCGTATTATAGTTTTTCCTAGTATATGTAATATATGTATTATGTATGTGTTGGGCAAGCAAGTCACACCAACTTGGAAACATTATTTAATTTACTCAAGTTACTTGGTCCTGATCCTTGGAAGCATAGAAAAATATTAGTGGTAAGTAAAATTGTAGGTGGTAGTCTCCTATCATGAGTCCATACGTAGGGTCCTCACCATTAGTCTGGAGTCATATGAGTCTATGACTCCTAGTAGGACAAACTCCTATGACTCCTCCTAGTCTTTAGACCATGCTTGTATTAAATAAGGCATTTTTTCCAATCCTATTACTCCTAGTCTTCCATGGATCATGCTTGGCTTTGATGGGTTGGTTTTTATAAATATCATGCTGAAGGAAGACCGAAAGCGGCGGATACTTGGTTTTCCTATTTGATCAATGTATTTTCCATATTTATTGAGTCTAAGAATACGATGTAAACTGCATCGTACTGGCAAATAGTCTACCCAAGAAACGTTTTCAAAATACCCTTTCATTTTGAAAACAAGTCCACTTACGAAAGCCCAAACTACTTCCTAACTGCTTGATCTTTTCAAAAAGTCCAAAAACTAGTTTGCAAAACCCTGACAGAACTCCAGGCGAATTCGGTCCGAGTTCGGCCAGAGTTCGGTTAGTGAACGTTGCTTTTTGAACTTGGTCCTCCTGCAGTTACGGATTTCAAAGAGATTTTCTCATAGAGTTCTGTCCGAATTTTGCCTTTGAAAAAAGTATAAATAGAGAAGGATTTCGATCATTTCAATTCACTCATACACCAATTCACTTTCATATCTCTTCTCTATAAGCCTACTACTTCTTCCAAAGTGTTCTGAGCTATTTATTTTCAAATCCCAAGTCAGTTACAATCCTCTAGTTGATTTGCCAGTGCGGTACGGTCTAGAAGTTTCAGAGTGATTGTAATCAGAGGCTTGATTGAAGATTGACACTTCACAATTGAAGTTGGTCGAGTACTTCGGATCAAAGCTCGCGTTGTAGAAGTTGCAAGAACTTCGGATGAAAACTTGTGGTGATTTTCCACAGTGGATTCAACTAGAAGTTAGAGTTCTTCCGACTGGACTAGTCCTCACAAGAGGGAAACCAGTATACATCCTTGTGTTTGCGTTTGCTCTCTACTCTCTACTTTTCATTTACATATCTGTGATATATATATATATATATATATATATATATATATATATATATATATATATATATATATATATATATATATATATATATATATATATATTATGTGATCTTGCTGCTAACATTTTTTTGATTAGCTAATTTCCGCTGTCTACTCTATTCACCCTCCCTCTAGAGTATTGCGCTTTACAACTCGTTCCTACAATCGGTCCTACAATTGGTATCAGAGCCAGTGTTACAACTAGAGAGCGGGTGCTTGGTATATAGATATTGCTGCTCATACCAATTGCTCCTACAATTGGTATCAGAGCCAGTGCTGCATCTAGAGGTATTATATTCTGATCCCAATTGTTCCTACAATTGGTATCAGAGCAGGTTATACAGGTAAAACGAGGTAATATTGTTATTATATAACTGCTGTTACATAGATCACTATATCACATATGGCAAGTATGTACTTCACAACTGAAGAGCAATCCTCAAATAGACTCCCACTATTTGATGGAATAAACTATAGTTATTGGAAGACACGGATGAGCTCCTACCTGAAGTCTCTAAATTTTGACTTATGGTCAATTGTTGTCAATGGCTACAAGAAGCCTACTATCACTTCTATTCTCACATCCTCTATAATCAACAAGCCTTGTTATAGTTACACAGAGGAAGAAAAGAAGTTAGCTAGCCTTGATGCAAAAGGTATGCATATATTTTATTGTGCTGTAGACACAAATGTATTCAATCTTATTACTACTTGCACAACATCTCATAAAATTTGGAAAGTTCTTGAAGCTACTTATGAGTGCAGGTATGAAAGCAAAGCTAGCAATTCCAGAGAGGAGGATAGTCTTCTTAATGATGCAAATATGACGAAATTGGGATTTAAGGTACAACACAATCCCTTATACGAAGAAGAGCTTGTATGTGACAATTGCAAGAAGATAGGCCACATCCAAGAAGATTGTACTATTACTAGAAAGGAGAGTCACTACGAACAATCAAATGAAGAAAGATCATCATCTCACAAGTACACTAGCACGAGCATATGGTGTGAAAGCGAATTAAGAGATTCTGAAGAAGAAGAAGAAGAAGAGAGACCTCGTAAAGCTGCAAATTTATGCTCAATGGCATTATCTAATGAGGTACAGAATAATTCCCTTCTTGAAGAGAATGAATCTTCTTATGATGAGTTATCTGATGCTTTCAGTGATCTATTAGAAGAACACAAGAAAGTATTAGATAAGTATAAGCAAGCTAGAAAGGATATTCTATCCTATAAGCGGGAGAATGAGAAGCTTACTTGCTTATTGAATGATGCAAGAAATACTTCTACTACTGATAATTCTACTGAGATGTCCACACTTGAGTTTAGATTGCATGAGGCACTTGATTGCATTGAGAAAAGCACTCAAAAAAATGCTAAACTTAAGGAGGAATTAGAATCAGAAAAGAAGAAGTATTATATTGCTTCATGTAGAATTGATGCTCTTTCTGCTAAGTATGATGAGATCTGTGCTAACTCTAGAAAGTTAGAGATTAGACTGGGAAAGCAGGTAGTACAACCTATGACTCAGTCTAACACAAGATACGTAGCACATCACAAAGTCACACACGTCAGATCTTTTACAAAGGAAGCAAGCAAAGCTAAAGCTTCACACAACCATGTTTTCTATTACAAGTATCCACGAAGATCATATCACACCACTGCACATTCTCATACTACTACATATAGCACTAATGTTAATTCTTTATGTCATTATTGTGGTTTGAATGGACACGTTTCTAATCATTGTCAGATTAGAAAACTTGTTGATATGAACTTATGTAAATGGGTTCCCAAAGCTAACAAATGTGGATCCAAGTATTGGATACAAAAGTCTTCACCTAATATTGCAGGTGAAGCTTCTCATATCAAATAGAACCATGGAACATGTTGGTGATTGCAAAGCTACAAAGGTCATCTTCCATGCAATTGCACCAACATAAGTATGGTCACTAGAACCACTTCGGTAACATGCTTCCTAGATAGTTTTTTTTTTAATATCTAGCATGTTCTTATTGATTTCTTACTATTAGCTTTCATTGATGTCTTTTAAATTGTTTATTGTTTGAATCAATGTGAGACATAATCCTAGCTTGACTAGCTGTTTAGCTTAAATGTTTAGTTCACACTATATAGTATTTTATTAGTGTGACACATTTATCTATATATGCTCTTTATTTTAGTTTTATCCTTGAAGCATGCATACCACTCTAGTCTATAGGAGCTTTTGTTTTTGGTTTATGCTTTTGACTCTTCGTCTTTAATATTTTTTGGTCACTTCTTACCGATTTGTCTTTAACATGTCATATTTATTTTGATCAGTATTTTGTGAGTATGTATGTTTAGCACAAGTCTTCTATTTACTTGAAAAATATATACATATATTTTTATGTTAACCTTGTGCTTGCATAATATACTTCACTATTGATTCTCATATTTTATTTTGATTACCTTCTTATGAATCAATTACATCTTTATCTGATAAAGCATATTTATGCATGTTTTTGATCTTGTGATAATTTTTTTTATGCTTGTTAATGTTACATGAATAATTCATTGTCATTCATATATTGCTGATATGTTTCTTATATTTTTGTATAAATATCTTTATGGGATATATGAGTTAAGTTCAAGTTCTATATTATTTTAAAAAGTAGTTTTTAAACTTGTACTTATCTCATACTTAAGCTATTGATTTCTTTGAACAAATTTATGTTCTTCTCTTATTTGCTTCTTCCTCAAAGCCTCTTTTAATTTTGTTTTTCTTGGCTTTTTGGTAGACATTTTAGATACATGACTCTTATTGAAATATTTTTTTTTAATATCTTGATCTTGATAAACCATTCCTTGGGTATTTACTTTTAAGGATTCTGAATTTCGACGATGTTCGATGATACTGTATATATTCCTTTGAATCTAAGCTCTTAAGAGTAGAGATCATTTTAGGAACAAGCCGAAAGGGTCCTTCTGTCATACAGGTGTAAATAACCTGAAGCGACACGGTGTACTAGTCTTCGGACTACCGCTAGCTGGAAACCGGCCCCTACAGCTAACCCGAAGTGATCAATACTTTATAGACTTAAGATTTATTAAGGTCTAAATGCAACTATTATCTAGTTTTGGATCCAAGGTACTGAACCCAGTCTCCTAGGTTCCAAAATACATCAGCGTATCTAGGTCCTACATTTTGATTTACAAATGTTTTATATTTTATTGTTACTCAATAATTTTGTAGCACATATAGATAAATGTAATTGATACATCTTATACCGTATGCTACATTGTTCTAAAATTTTAAGTCCATAGAATATAATTTTTTTTTTCATATTGCACTAATTCTTCTTAAATCCTCGGTTATTAAAGAAGAGATTTGTTTTGGGTACAAGCCTACAAAGGGTTTGTCTGTCACCACGACTACGGTGGAAGCGAAGCGGTATTTAAGTGTTCCCCGGTGAACCTCCGTTAGCTGGGACAGTACCTCTACAGCTAACCCAAGATTGATCAAAGCTTTATAAACTAAAGATTTATTGAGATCTAGTTGCAATTATTATCTGATGGATTTTGGATTTTAGATTTGATGGATAATATTATTTAATGGTTTAATTTTACAAAAGGTAACATATATTGATCTTCATAGGTTAATGTTTGTCATCTTTTGATATATTTATTTTTCTGTCACTCTATTCTATATTTAAACTTGATTTGATATTGTGACTACTCATTGAATATTATAGTCTTGTGATTTCGTCTTTAACTTGTATAATATTCATGATTTTGAGCTTTATATTATTATCTTCTTATTTAAGTTACTTACTGTCTACAACAGTAACTCTTTGCAGGGGAGAAGTCATACATATTGAATATCTCTCTTTCAAAACGTTTCTTTTTTTTAACCTCACGGTTGTCAGGTGGACACCGTGCTAAGGCTTTTAAAGGGAAGAAATGAACTTTGATAAGAAGACCGAATATTTTGAATTAGTTTCCTACTTCCGAAAATATGTCTCTGAATTTTATTTTTAATTTTTTTTAATATTATTATTTTTGGATATAGCCATGTAAAGGTGGAGTAGTTAATTGTTTCAAGTCAATTATCCCCTTGACATGCCATATATCTAGAATACACTTTTTTTTGGACATTTATCTAGTTATGTTTATTTGCTCAAATGGATTTATTTATGATTTATGGATTCTTTTATTAAAATTATTTTTGTGATTCGAATCGCCAGCTTTCAGTCTGAGGACTAAATGGATGCATTCGAACATTTATTAAGACAGTTTTTCATAATAAATTTCACATTTTTGAAAAGTTTTTTTAATTTATTGAATCTGTCCGGTACTCAAATGTTATTATTAAAGACAGTTTTCAAAATCTTTTAATGTCTTGAAATATTTCCTTTATATATATATTGGAGATATATGTTGTTTGTTCGTCTTTAAGCATTTATTTATTGGAATTTTCTTGCCTAAAGATGATATTTGTTTATGCATTTGATCAAAGGGAAGAAAGATGCATATCTTGGATATCCCTTAGATCTTTGTTATTATTTATTTTATCTATTTTGTGCATATAAATTATTTTTGAACTATATACGCATATTTTAAGGGGGAGCAAATTAATTGTTTCAATTATTTTATGCCCTTAATATGTGGTATACCTAGTTCACCATGGACTTATACTATCTTATTTAAATATCTTATTGAGTTGGTCATGATATTTGGATTTGTATTGGTTTTATGAGAGAATATATGATTATTATTATTTTTCATTATCTCATTTTATTTGAGTTTCTAAAAGTTATCTTGCCAAATATATTTAATTATCCTTATTTGATTGAGTTTAAACTGATTTGACATTTCTTATTGAGATTTTATCTCTAAGTTCATGATTATCTTATTTAGACTGATCATACTTTGCGGGGGAGCATTTAAGTCGACTGAATTTCTCCTTCTCAAGTATTTTGTCTTCATTATCTTCATATTTATCTAATGGATATACATATATCATGCTATGGTAATTGAATTCAAATGCATGGACTTTGGTATAGATTTTGCATAGATTCTAGTATACTTATTTTGATCTCTTTTCGATGATTATACTCTTTATGGAATTGATTCACTAATTTGTATGGGTAAATTATGAATCATATTTTTTTGTGATCATTGTTAAAAGTCTCATTATATTTTTGATTCTTTATATATACTAGATCTGCAAATTTCTATTCCTCATGATTTATTTATGACCAATGATTGATTCCTACTATATTGATATTTTTTTTTTGGTCTATTTCAAACACAATATGATGAACAAAATATGTTTTGAATATTATTTTGGTTTTCTAGTTGGTAAACTATGTATTGATTAATTTCAATGTTTTTAAGTTCAATCAACTATATTGTGTTTTGATAAGTTTTTTTTTCTTTAGTTATGTTTTTTTTCTAACTTGTCGTTACACTATTCTCCTAATCCTTGATTGTGATTGTTTTTGACTTCCTCTTTTACTTATGCTTGAGTTTATTTTTGCTCTAATTACGGGAGAGCTTATTTTTGATCATGTCAAAGGGGGAGAAATAAGTTTAAGTTGGAGAAATAAGTTTAAGTCAGCACACAATATTCTAGTATTATGTGTTTATTAGTGATACATGCATCTATTGTATATATATTAAACTTAAAGGATTTGCCATAATAAAAAAGGGGGAGATTGTTAGCCCAATGATTATATCATGTTTTTGAATATGGCTAATCAATTAAGTTTAACATAATAACATCACTAATATTCATGTAATCACTATCATGTTGCTACTTTAACTTAGCATTGTCCTAATGTTCTATATCATTCATATTGTTTTGTTTGCCTAACATGTATTTGTAGACATGCTGTAAGCATGATCAAACATGATCAAACCAGGACATATGCAATGGAGAATTATTGATGGGCAAAAGACGGCGTTATACAAGAAGATTTCTCTAAACCGCCCAACGACCTATCCGGGACCTCGCATCGGGGGTTCCACTGCCCGGTCAGCGGACAGCCGTCAAGTGAAAAATACGTCTTCAAGTCTGCTCAAATATTTGAAGAAAGGCGTCATCAAAGGGCTCTTGGTTTTTCTATTTGATCAATGTATTTTCCATATTTATTGAGTCTAGGAATACGATGTAAACTGCATCGTACTGGCAAATAGGCTACCCAAGAAACGTTTTCAAAATACCCTTTCATTTTGAAAACAAGTCCACTTACAAAAGTCCAAACTACTTTCTAACTGCTTGATCTTTTCAAAAAGCCCAAAAACCAGTTTGCAAAACCCTGACAGAACTCCAGGTGAATTCGGCCCGAGTTCGGCCAGAGTTCGGTTAGTGAACGTTGCTTTTTGAACTTGGTCCTCCTGCAGTTACGGATCCCAACGAGATTTTCTCATAGAGTTCTGTCCGAATTCTGTCAGAATTTTGTCCGAATTCTGTCAGAATTCTGCCTTTGGAAAAACTATAAATAGAGAAGGATTTCGATCATTTCAATTCACTCATACACCAATTCACTTTCATATCTCTTCTCTATAAGCCTACTACTTCTTCCAAAGTGTTCTGAGCTATTCATTTTCAAATTCCAAGCCAGTTACAAACTTACAATCCTCTAGTCGATTTGCCAGAGTGCGGTACGGTCTAGAAGTTTCAGAGTGATTGTAATCAGAGGCTTGATTGAAGATTGACACTTCACAATTGAAGTTGGTCGAGTACTTCGGATCAAAGCTCGCGTTGTAGAAGTTGCAAGAACTTCGGATGAAAACTTGTGGTGATTTTCCATAGTGGATTCAACTGGAAGCTAGAGTTCTTCCGACTGGACTAGTCCTCACAAGAGGAAAACCAGTATACATCCTTGTGTTTGCGTTTGCTCTCTACTCTCTACTTTTCATTTACATATCTGTGATATATATATTATGTGATCTTGCTTCTAACATTTTTTAATTAGCTAATTTCTGCAGCCTACTCTATTCACCCCCCCTCTAGAGTATTGCGCTTTACAGCTCGTTCCTACAATCGGTCCTACACTTTGAAGACTAGCTCGGTCTTGGCTCGGGTTCGGTTCGTTTTCGTCCGAGCTCGCGAGCTAAATCGAGTCGAGCTCGATCCTTTCGAGTCTATAATCGAACCGAGTTCAAACATCATTATTGGGCTCGATATTAAGCTCGGCTCGATTCAAACTCGTTCGATAGTTTGATCGAGTTCGAAAACTCTTTGTTCGAGCTCGTTCGTTCGATTTTCCTCCCTAGTAGGGAGGTAAAGAACCATAGAAAGTAAAATCTAACAATTTGGAGAATTGGGGTTTAGTTGAGGGGTTAATGGGGGTGATTTGTGCTATTATAAGGGCAGAGGTCTGGTATTACTAGCCCAGAACATGTTAGTCATAAGGGAACATGTTGTGGACTGACCCTAGCCTGTCCATATGCGCTTGTGGGTTAGGTTCCACTAAAAAGATACCGTACTCTACTTATTCCCAGAAATTCAAGTTGGGTCTCAGTATTTCATTACATATATACAAAATGCACTAGAACCTTATAATTCATATATTTATCTCTAAAATTTTGCATGTGACTGCTGTTCGCTTTCGTTCGGGTAGGATTTACTTGAACTGGACCTACTCTTGAGGATCAAACCCTACCTCTACAAAGACGGGTTTGGGTTCAAATCAGCCTCAAGATAGTTCCTCCTGACAGATTTGTCTTTCTTGGTGCCCGGTAGCTGTCAAGGGGGCAACCTACATCTGCAAACTACCCAAGTGTTGGCTTATTGTCCTAACATATATTTCTCAATTATTTTATGATACTTTTGGCAATCAACAGTTAGCAATTGAATGCTAAGTGGCTTATGCTCTAAAGGCTAGTTGGAGTGATACATTGGAAAAATAAAGTAACACCTACAGAATTCAATCATTTTCATTGACAGTCTGAATGACTTTCAAGTTTCTGTGCTTTAAATTATGTTTTAAAACACTAGTCTAGAACCACATTTTCTTTACATGGCTTTACCTTCCTCTCTACCCAAACTGGCCTTACATCTGATTCTATCACATAAAAACGTGATGTATGTATGACTCATAGGTCTCTTAAATGTGATTGATTTTATATGTTTGCCTAAATGTGTTTGTTATGCGACTTGAGTATAATGCGATGTGCAATTCTTATATTATCTGATGTCTCCTAACTGCATTTGATATTTCTCAGGGATCAAATATTCACGTCTTTAATCATATAACTTAGATGAACAACAGACAAAAGAAAGGTGGTGGAACTCAGACCCCAAGAATGGTTCAAGGTACCACACTTAGGGAAGAAAATACCGGCAAGAGAAATATTGATTCCGTTTCATTGTTGAAGATGGAGCATTTGCAGAAACTTGCAACATGGGCTGGTGGGGAAGCTAACATACCTCCTCTTGGTGCTCTGTTTGGAAGACAACTGGCCTCTAATGCAGAGGCCGAAGGGGTTGCTCTGAAAACATTTCTCTGTGAAAGGTGAGTTCCATTCCTCTTATATTTTAGTTTCTTCGTGGTTGATACACTTCTCCTTTTATATTCGTAGCTATGAGAAATATAGTTGAAGTTATGGGTATGTCATAATTGCTCAACATACCTGTCCTTGATGTAAATGTGATGCAGATCCAGCCAAGTTCCAGATTAGTTAGTGGTGTTCTGTTTGCTTTTAATTGAGTTTTGAGTCTAGGTGAAAATAGGATTGTGTGTGTATTAGAAATTTGTTTATTCAACCAATTGATCTGGTGGCCATGCGGGCCATACCAACAGTCAGTTGGAGGTCATTACTTTGGAAACATGATGCTGCTCGAAAGGTGTGTCATAGTTGAAGTTACAGGTATGTCATAGTTTCTCAACATACATGTCCTTGATATAAAATTTTGATGTAACTGTGATGCAGATCCAGCCAAGTTCCAGGTTAGTTAGCGTGATTATTTTGCTTTTAATTGAGTTTTGAGTCTAGGCGAAAATAGGATTGTGTGTGTATTAGAAATTTGTTTATTCAAGCAACTGATCTGGTGGCCATGTGGGCCATACCAACAGTCAGTTGGAGGTCATGATATATATTGAGACTGAGACATAGTGGGCAAGCAACCTAGACCTGTAGATTTAGATGCCATGTAGTTAAAAACCGTTACATATCGGTTGTATAACCGATATATAACGGTATCGGTTCGAAACCAATTTTTTTTGGTAAAATATTGGTACCGATATTATCGGCCGATATGACCGATATATACTAATATATCGGTTTTGAAAAAAATCAATATATCACAGTTAGGTGTAGTTAAAACATAAAGGGGTGCGGGAGAGAGAAAAAAACCGATATATCACATTTAGGCTTAGTTAAATCACTGATATATCGGTTTTGAGGTAATGATGATTAATAGATGTTGAAACTTGAAAGTTGAGTTAGGATCTTTTTTGTTTTCATACTAGTTGAACCGTTTTGAAGTGGTACTTTTTATATTATAATGTTGGTTTGGGTATGAACCTTTTAGTTTTAATGCTTTAAGAAACTCTTTTTGCATATTTTATAATAGACAACTATTAAGTATGTTTTTCATATATAGAAATTGTGTTAAAAATGCAAACCGATATTTACCGTTATAAATCCGATATATCGGTGATATATCAATAACTCTACTGGACCGTTATCATGAAAAAACCGTTTTTAACTGCATAGTTTAGATGTAATTGTTCTTGGTGAGAATTTTCACCTTAACATATTTGAACACCTGGTAATTGACTTTGGGTCTTCTGTTGAAATTTAGAGCCTTGACTGAAGTAAACTCTGGATTAATGGGTGATTATAGTTACTGATGCAACGGTGGTGCTTCTTCCAGTCTACTGACCTCACTGAGGTTCTACTATTAGATTTGCACGATACTGGCTAATACATCTCACCTTTGGGGAATGATCAGTCAAGTTTCTAACAACAGGAGAGAAACTCCAAGCAAAATTCTGAACTGGTAATTTTACAAATGAAATATTTTAATGTTCAAATATCATTTTGTTCAAGCTTCCAAAACTGTTGCGAAGGCAATAATGAGTTAGAGCGAACGCGAGTGTCATGGTTTATGTTGTAGCCCTTGCTGTGTTAGAAAAGTAGATGTCAAATTGACGATAAAAAGTGGATGAGTACTTGAGATAGGCACCGACTTCTTAATCAGACATCTTAATCAGAGATGGCAGAGAGGAAATTTTTGTGGCTTGAGCGATTCGCCCTGCCACAAATGATACAACAACAAGAACAACAAAGCCTTTATCCCATACTTTTGGGGTTGTCTGCCTTGCCACAAATGTTATGTCGTGGAAATTTGGTGGTTAGGAAGGAATCTTTTTGCCCTTCTAAACTGAAGACAGGATAATTGCGGATTGAAGGTTATTCCATGATTACAATCAACATACTGAAGAGGTCCCTTAGTATAAGAGAGTACATTCTGTTGCTTAAATGTAAATCGTGTGGGAATATAACTTTCTTTGGAGTTGAGTATATTGTAGATACAGGCACTATTATGACAAATTTGTGGTTAGTTTTAGTTTGACACCATGAATTATGCTTTTTCCTGATTTACATTTGATATTCTTGATTTGATTTCTGCATCTTATTTGGCTATGTTATCTATTTTTCATATGCTTTATTTCAGGTGTTCCCCGTCTTTAATATAACTCTACTACATAATTGTCTTGCAGATGCGAAAGCATTCTACAGCCAGGCTTCAACTGCACTATTCGTATCGAAAAGAATGTGAAGAAGACCAGACGACGCAAGAATTCACACATTCCCTCTCAGAACAATGTTCTCTATAAGTGCCATTTCTGCTCTCATCCTAACAGTATGAGAGGTACTCAGAAGGTTTATGTGATAGACCTATTAAGATCAAGGCCAGATGCAAACTCAAATCTCCAGCCCTTTGGTAAGGTGATTTGCAGTACCTCTGAGAAGAAAATATGCTCCTCGAACAAAGTGGTGGGCAACTTTAAGGGCGGGCTGGATGAAAGAAAGATTCTTGACCAGAATGTCGAAAGTCTTCCTTCAGTTACTGATTCGATTACTGAATTGACATGTATAATTCCTGGAGTGGATGCAGAAGTTGAGCAGATCTCTGTCGAGGAAAGTCCTGTTACTCCATTACTTAAATTATTAGATTCATCCAAGAAAAAGAGGAAAACTAGACGAACGCACGGTACGGATGATGGGACTGGTTCTGCGACATTGAATTCGGGGGAAGGCACTGGTGGATCCAGTAGGAGGAAGAGGAAAGGAGGATGGTCCAGCTTAAAGAAGATAACTGAAAGCAATGAGGCTGGAAGCAGTCGAACCATCAGAAACTTTGTTATCCCTTTGGTTTTGCAAGTATCAAAGTAGAAAACTGGGTTTCCTTTTGTAAGTTTGGATAGCCAAATGGATGTTTTTTTTTTTTGAAGACTAAAGTAATACTGGGGTGTATTTTGCATTACCGCTCCAGAGTTGGCATCATAATTCATGCTACCAACAAAGATATAAAAGAATGCAAAGCTTCATAAGTCTTGCAGTAGACTTCCTTCTTGACTTCTAACTAGGAACCATCAGAACATCTTTGTTGATTTTCTGTCTTGAGCAATCAAAGAAGCACTTTAATAAACATATTTGATCTTTATCGACTCAGTTAAGGTATTTGTGTGTTGTTCTAGGTGACATTTTTCCCCCCATTTCCTTCAAGTAAGTGGGATACCAGCTTCTCTAGATCGTTTCCTCGCAATATCTCAGATAGAAGTATTCACTAGGAAAGGGCGCACGCGAGGCGTGTGTATCATTTCTTTTTCATGTTAGTTTTAGGTGATGGTGAAGTAGTACTGATTTTGAACTGTTCTAGTTAATTTTTGTAAAATATCTTATTTTGGTGGGAAATTTGGATTTATGTTTTTTGTGTGCTATAGTCTATGATTGTGAAAGAATAATGCTTATGTTGCCATATACTAATTTTGAACTGTTCTAATTAGTTGGGTTTGTGGCTTATGCTGATAAATTGATTTTTACCAAAACAAATTTTGATTTTGATGGGAATTTCGGTTTCTATGTTGCTTTATATGGTCAACTTTTAGTGGATTTTTTTTTTGAACTTGATGTTTTTGTGTGTTTTTTAAATAAATTATTTATTTACTTATTTTTGTTTAGAATCTAGAGTTCTTTTTTAAGGTTGTGCATGATGGTGAAAAAAAAACTACTGCTTATGTTGCTACTATACTAATTTTGAACTCATGTAATTAGTCAGTTTGTGGATTTTTAGAATACATAAATTATTTGTTGGAGTGGGTGGGGTTTCCAACCTATGTGGAGAAGACCCCGGGGTGCGACGAGCGCCGTCTGTGTGTCGGAGAAGCTCGGGGAGGTGACGAGGCCAGTCGGAGATACTCGGGAGCTGACCAGAGGAGCTGCTGGAAGGAGGGGGGCAGAGTTCGGGCCAAGCTCTGCCCCAGGACAGAGTTCTGGCCGAACTCTGCCCCCCTGGTTCCAGAACCTTGCTAGTTGCCAAACACAGAGTTCTGGCCGAACTCTGTGTCGTCGGGGCTGAAGCGTTTTTCAGGGTGATTGATCACCGTTGGATCGTATCCTACGGTCCAGGTTTTGTTGCGGGATTAGGGTGTTTTCATATGGTGTTTCCTAACCCTAATCTAATACGTAACATACTCAAGAGAGAAAAGAGGCAAGAGTGCCATTGCAACCTTGGGAGAGAAGGAGGATTGAAGGCCGTTTTCGAAGTAGGATCGTGTTCGGGTAATATCTACTCGTCGTCTTTGTTCTTCGTAGCCTTGTAATCATTATTCTTGATTCTAAGTGTTGTGGGGATCCGATTTGGATCGGGAGAAGTTTGTAGAGGGTGTACTCCTTTATTTCATTAGTGAAGGCTTCTCAGGGTTGGACTCCGATCGTCCCGTGGTTTTTCTCACAAGGGTTTTCCACGTCAAAAAATTTTCTGTGTCTGCATGGTTTGTTTTGGTGTTTTTGGTTCGTGCGTTGTATTGCCCGGTTCTCTCGCGGGTACTCTCCAGTTTGGGAAAAAGTTTTCGCGTTTCTTTTCCAACAAAGTGGTATCAGAGCCAGGTTCTGGAATTCAGAAGGGTGTCAGGAGTTGACAAGAAAACTAGAGAGGAGAGATGGACGCGAAGCCGGTGCGCATGGTGAACCTGAACGGCACCAACTATCATTATTGGCGGAGCAAGATAGAAAGATTTACTGTTTGTCAAGAAGCTGCATCTGCCCGTATTTGCTTTCGAGCGACCAATTGATAAATCCGAGGACTGAAAATTCGAGCATATACAGGTGTGCGGATATATCAGGCAGTTCGTTGACGAGAACATGTACAACCACGGTTGCCAATATTGAGCACGCGAAGACGTTATGGAATAAGTTGGAATCTTTGTACGCGAAGAAGACCGGGGTAAACAAGTTGTTCCTGATCCGGACGATGATGGGTTCGCGGTACAAAGATGGGGCGTCTATTACAGATCACTTGAGTGATTTCCAGGGCGTGGTTGACCAGCTATCCTCGATGGGAGTCAAGTTCGACGACGAGGTACAGGGACTGGCTGCTGTGTACATTGCCAGACTCGTGGGAGACCGTATGAGTATCTATGATCGCTTATGCTCCAGAGGACGTGGTCAGTCTGGAGTTTGCCAAGAGTGGGGTGCTGAATGAAGGGATGCGGAGACGTTCTCGGGGCACTTCATCCACATCCCACAACTCAGAGGCACTAGTTTCAGAGAGCCGCGGAAGGGGCAAAAGCAGGGGTCCAGCTGGTGGCAGAGACAAGAGCAGGGGGAAGTCCAAGGGTCGGTACGAGGACTCGGAGTGTTACCACTGTGGCAAGAAGGGCCACATCAAGCGGAACTGTTTCGCTTGGAAGAGAGAAGAAGGACGACAAGGGGAAGCAAGATGAGAATACTACAGCGACGGCTTCGATACATAGAGGCGATGTGATCGTGGAGTGTTGAAGATGGACAATGGAGATGTGTCGAAGGCGGTTGCCGTTGGAGATGTGCATTTGAGAACGAAGACGGGTGCAGTTCTTGTTCTCAAAGATGTTCGTCATGTCCCTGATATCCGTTTCAACCTGGTGTCGGTTGGATGACGAGGGATTCTTCAGTCTCTTCGAGAATAGTCAGTGGAAGCTTTCCAGAGGTTCGATGGTGATTGCCAGAGGAAGCAAGAAGTCCGGTCTCTACTATATGGAGGGGAGCGCACAGGGGGCACAGGAGGTGAACGTCGTCAGTGATGCGTCTACCGAGTTGTGGCACAGGCGGGTCGGCCATATCAGCGAGAAGGGAATGAGCTACTTGGTGAACAGGAAGGTGATTCCAGGGCTCAAGTCTACAAAGTTGGAGAAGTGCACGCACTGCTTAGCTGGGAAGCAAAATATGGTGTCTTTCCAAAGTCACCCAAGTTCAAGGACGCCAGCGTTGCTCGAGTTGATTCACTCGGATGTCTGCGGTCCTATGAAGGTAAAATCTATTGGTGGTGCTTCTTACTTTGTAACTTTTATTGATGACTGTTCCAGGAAGGTTTGGGTCTATGCCTTAAAGACCAAGGATCAGGTGCTGCCTACTTTCAAAGAGTTTCAGGCCTCTGTTAAAAGAGAGACGGACAAGAAGTTATTGTGTGTTCGGTCCGACAACGGCGGCGAATACATTGGTCCCTTTGATGCTTATTGCAGAGAGCAGGGGATACGACACCAGAAGACTCCGCCCAAGACACCTCAGCTCAATGGTGTAGCGGAGCGCATGAACAGGACACTGATGGAGAGGGCGCGGTGTTTGTTATCAGAAGCAAACTTGCCAGGCAGTTATTGGGGTGAGGCTCTTCTCACAGTTGCTTATGTTATTAATTTATCTCCTAGTGCTTCTTTGCAGGGTGATGTGCCTGACAAAGTATGATACGGCAAAGAGCCGTCATACAATCACCTGCGAGTGTTTGGCTGTAAGGCCTTCGTGCATGTACCGAAGGATGAAAGGTCCAAACTTGAGCCGAAGACGAGGCGATGCATCTTTGTCGGCTACGGTCGGGATGAGTTTGGCTATAGACTCTACGACCCGGTGGAAAGAAAGCTCTACAGAAGCAGGGACGTGGTATTCGTCGAGGATCAGACCATGACCAACACTCAGGATTCCGAGACGCCTTCTGAGGCTGAGGAATTGTCTGAGTTAGAGTCATTTCGCTTCGAGCAGTTTCCAGAGGACATCGCAGAGGATTCAGGTATGGGAGAGCCAGTGCATGGAGTTGCTCCCAACCTTGATCATCAGCCTGCTGATGGTGGTCAGGGTGTCCCTCAGGAGGATGAGCATGCCGGAGAGGCAGTTCCTGAAGGGGATGAGACTGTTGGTATACAGCCAGCACCAGTGGCTCCACTGAGAAGAAGCGACAGAGATCGTCGACCATCTACGAGATACTCACCGGGTGAGTATGTGCTACTGACTGACGGAAGAGAGCCCGAAATCTTTGCAGAGGCTATGGAAGACGAACACAGGCAGGAGTGGATGCAGGCTATGCAGGAGGAGATGAGTTCCTTACACATCAATTCCACTTATGAGCTAGTGCGGTTGCCAAAGGAAAAGAAGGCTTTGAAGAATCGATGGGTGTTTAGAATGAAGCAGACGGATGATGCTACTCGCCCTCGATACAAAGTGAGGCTGGTAGTTAAAGGCTATGGTCAACGAAAAGGCGTGGATTATGATGAGATCTTTTCGCCAGTCGTCAAGCAGTCGTCTATTCGGGTGGTGCTAGCATTGGCAGCTAGTTTCGACTTGGAGGTCGAGCAGATGGACGTGAAGACGGCATTCATCCACGGTAATCTTGAGGAGTTATACATGGAGCAGCCAGAAGGATTCTGTGAGAAGGACAAGTCACATTTGGTCTGCCGGTTGAGAAAGAGCTTGTATGGTCTGAAGCAGGCTCCGAGGCAGTGGTACAGGAAGTTCGAGTCGTTTATGGGGGAGCATGGTTATGCACGGACGACGTCGGATCACTGTGTATTTGTGAGGTATTTTGTCGATGATGATTTCATCATTTTATTGCTCTATGTTGGTGATATGCTATTAGTGGGTTGGAATGCCACTAGGATAGCAGAGTTGAAGCGCCAACTGGGCGCGGCCTTTTCTATGAAGGATTTGGGCGCAACGAAGACTATTCTTGGGATGGAGATCAGCCGAGAGAGAGAGAGTCCAAGCTGCTACATTTGTCCCAAAAGAAGTACATTTACCGGGTACTTCAGCGTTTCAGTATGGACGGGTCGAAGAAAGTGAGTTGTCCCCTTGCAGCCCACTTTAAGTATACTGAGGAGCAGTGTCCATCTACCGAGGACGAAAAAGAAGAGATGGAGCGGGTTCCATATGCCTCAGTTGTGGAAAGTCTTATGTATGCTATGGTGTGTACGAGGCCGGACATCGCTCATGCAGTTGGCACAGTTAGCAGATATCTTTCAAATCTTGGAAGGGTACATTGGAGTGCGGTCAAGTGGATTCTACGATACCTTCGGGGCACTGCCGATTGGAGACTTTCTTTTGGTGGTGACGAGCCAAAGGTAGTTGGGTATACCGACGCTGATATGGCTGGAGATGTAGACACGAGACGATCGACTTCGGGCTATGTGATGATGTTTGCCGGAGGAGCAGTATCGTGGCAGTCGCGGTTGCAGAAGTGTGTTGCCTTGTCGACGACGGAGGCGGAATACATTGCGGCGACGGAGGCTTGCAAGAAGCTGCTGTGGATGAAAAAGCTGTTGCAGGAAATGTGGCTGAAGCAAGAGCAGTATACTTTGCTTTGCGACAGTCAGAGTGCTATTCACCTTGTAAAGAACCAGACATTTCATAGTCGGTCCAAGCACATCGAGACTCGGTATCATTGGATACGGGATGTGGTTGAGAAGAAGGACGCGGCGCTTGAGAAGGTTCATACTGATGACAATGGAACGGACATGTTCACGAAGGTTCTACCGAGGGAGAAGTTTGAGTTCTGCAGGCAGATCGTCGGGATGACGACCTCCTCCACCTAGTTGTGAAGGGGAAGATTTGTTGGAGTGGGTGTGATTCCCAACCTATGTGGAGAAGACCCCGGAGTGCGACGAGCGCCGTCTGTGTGTCAGAGAAGCTCGGGGAGATGACGAGGTCAGTCGGAGATGACGGAGATACTCGGGAGCTGACCAGAGGAGCTGCTGGAAGGAGGGGGGGCAGAGTTCGGGCCGAACTTTGCCCCAGGACAGAGTTTTGGCCGAACTCTGTCCCCTGGTTCCAGAACCTTGCTGGTTGCCAAACACAGAGTTCTGGCCGAACTCTGTGTCGTCGGGGCTGAAGCATTTTTCAGGGTGATTGATCACCGTTGGATCGTATCCTACGGTCCAGGTTTTGTTGCGGGATTAGGGTGTTTTCATATGGTGTTTCGTAACCCTAATCTCATACGTAACATACTCAAGAGAGAGAAAAGAGGCAAGAGTGTCATTGCAACTTTGGGAGAGAAGAAGGAGGATTGAAGGCCGTTTTCGAAGGAGGATTGTGTTCGGGTAATATCTACTCGTCGTCTTTGTTCTTCGTAGCCTTGTAATTATTATTCTTGCTTCTAAGTGTTGTGGAAATCCGATTTGGATCGGGAGAAGTTTGTAGAGGGTGTACTCCTTTATTTCATTAGTGAAAGCTTCTCAGGGTTGGACTCCGATCGTCCCGTGGTTTTTACCGCAAGGGTTTTCCATGTATGTCAAAAAAAATCTCTGTGTCTGCGTGGTTTGTTTTGGTGTTTTTGGTTCGTGCATTGTATTGCTCGGTTCTCTCGCAGGTACTCTCTAGTTTGGGAAAATGTTTCCGCGTTTCTTTCCCAACATTATTTTGGTAGGAAAAAAAATGATTTTTTTTTTGGAAATTTGGGACTTGCTATTGGTGTTGTAGAACTTGGTTATTGGTGTAAGAGTTTCTGAGTATCTGCTTTATGTTGCTATATGTAATTTATCATGAAATAGTTTATTTTATTGAATATACTAATTTGGGACTTTTGTTGTTGTTGCTGTTGTAGATTTTAGTTCTGGAGTTTGTTCATTATATTTATGGCGAATGCTGCAGGTACGCCCTCTCATGAAAATTCTGTCAACTTGATCATGTGCACTTGTTTTACTGTCATTCTTGTTTTGGAGAATTGTACTGACCATATAAACCCTTGAAAATTCTCAAAGCATCTGGAGTTATCCAGTAGGTAACCATGTTGTCAACTGAGTTATCATCTATTTTAAGAAAACACCTAACCATGCAGTTTATGCTAAGCCATGAGTAGAGATGAGAATTTACCTACTGGGACTGGGAGTTGTAGCTAAATGGACTTCAGCTCAAAAGGGAACCATGTTGTGAAAGAATTTACAAAATGGGAGTTGGGAATATATGTAACTCAGTTTCACTGCCCTAGATATAATTCCTGGGAAATGTTTAAGTTCAGCCTATTCTGCAAGAGATGTTCTCTTTTAATTCTTCAATAGTTTGGGAACTGCTATTAACAAGTTATTTAAATTACTAATTTTACATTTGGCTTTACCTGCATCTACTCTGAATACTTGGCGCTTGGCCTTTAGGCACTCTACTGTACAACATAACTCTTGACATTGTTAAATCCCTCTTATATTCTGGTGCAGTTGTATACATTTCTTGAGAGAGGTCTTGTTACCATGTCATTGTTATCCAATTTTATTGCCTTCTTCAACGACGGGGAGATTCCTGGTACGCCCGGAACACTTGCAACCATTTTTCACACTTTTGGTTAGTACATAACCTTTCTGATCATTTTTTTTTTTTCTGACAGACACACCATTCTCATTAACTTGATTCCCGACAATTAGATTGTATTATAACACTATTGTCTTTGACTCTTTGTTCGAATGTTGAACCTGGCATTTGCGCTATGGTTTTGTATCATGCATATCTCATTGGTGTTGGGCAATTACGAATATTATTGAGGCAAGTTCTTGGCAATTTCTTTTCCTGTTTGTTGCATCTTATCTTTGGGTTTCAGTTTCAATAATTCTTTTGTTACCTGGCATATGAGAAGAAAACCACACCTAAGTGGAGATACTTTCTTCTTGTAAGAAGAAATAACTTTGAACAGTTAGTAGACTGATATATCTCATTGGTGTTGGGCACTACGACGGCTATTGAGGCAAGTTCTTGGAAATTTCTTTCCCTGTTTGTTGCATCTCATCTTTGGGTTTCAATTTTTCAATAATTCTTTTGTTACCAGGCATGTGATGAGAAGAAAACCACACCTAAGTGGAGATACCATCTTGGAAGAAGAAATAACTTCCAACAGTTAGTAGAGTGATTATATTTTCTAGCAAGTAGTTGAATAATGTCATTCATCTTGGAACTTTACATTGATTCGCTTCTCTAACAACAGTTGGGCATTTGTTATTTTCTACGCTTCGCTTAGTTGACAATCATATAGGGAGATTTGTACATGCTATATTCTGTTCTTCCAACAATTGTGGCTACCACTCTAATGTTAACTTAATACTCATGGTTTCTTTTCCTCGATACCTGCCAGGTATTTGGAACTGACAAGAAGTACTGGTTCATCCCATCGTACACAGAGGAGCCGATCCGAGAAGGTTGCCAGCTCTTCGGGGCCTTGAGTACCCATCGAAGCACACAGGAGAACTGACGGACAGGTTTCAACAGGTGTCCAAAGATGGCTTTTCTTTCGGCTGATCCTTCTTTTGGGGTGGAAGATTCTTCTAAACATAGGTTGCAACACATGATGAAGGCATATCCGGTCATTTGGTGTAAGATCTATGTCACTGTTGTATAGAGTAGACATGCTAAGCTCCTCACAATTGGATTGTGATTTTTCGTTCTTTGTTGACATTGTGAAACCATGTTCTTATATCTTAATGTGGAAAATGCAAGTTACATTCAGTTTTTTGATAAGCTTTCACTAAAAATGTCCCGTCCTCTTCCACAAAAAAAATGGTTGGAAAATATTTGTGGAAAATTCTATTAAACTTGATGCATATATGTCGACCATTTTTTCTCGAACAACTGGATTTGAAACACGAGAACTCGATCAATGGTACCTATCATTGCTTGGTAAATTGGTTGCTGGTTACATATTTTATTGCTTTAATAATGAAATGGCAGTAAATTGGTTGTTGCTGGTTTTGAGAAATTATGTAATGGTTACAAATTTTACTGCTTTTATAATGAAATGACACTGGAACCAGGATTGAATGGGTGGGAGGAGGGGACAAGCAAATACTTTTGCAACAGGTCATGAAATATTTCAGAATTTTGAGAACTTTAATAGAATTTTTCACAAATATTTTTTTGGGCAACTTTATTTTTTTATTTTTTTTCTTCCTAAATTTGAATATCAAGTTGGACATATATGCATCAACATTTCTAATTAAAAAAAAATGGTGTGTGACCGGATGCTTGTAAGCTGAATTACAAATTAGAACATTAAGTGGCAACAGAAAGAAAAAATTGAGCAAACCAGACAATCTTGTTTGGATTGGGAAAAAAAATATAAGCAAAATTAAGTGGGGTTAAGTGAGGAAAAGTTGAGAGTCAAAATAATCTTGTTTGGATTGGAGGAAAAGTTTTAGTTACTTTGATTGGAATTAGAGGTTTTGAGTGAAAGGAATACAATACTTATCAAAATACTCTTTATTATAATTGACATAAAATTATATTTAATTGAATTTTTAATTAAAACTTGTCAAAAGACTCAAAACAATAAATATTTACAACTTTTCAGACAACAAAGTCCTCGCTTTTTTTTGTTAACCTTCCAATTCCGGAGTGAAAAAAATAGACAAAACAATATTAAACTTTTCCTCACTTGACCCTTTATGCTCCCTCTCTTGAACCTTCATCCTTAAACCAAACATTTTTTATTTATTTTTACTTAACTTCAACTCACTTTAAGTCACTTCACCCTCAATCAAAGCACACCCATGCAAAATATCATTTCCGTTTTGAGTATTATTAGAGCATCTCCAACCCTATTGTGACTTTGGAAAAAAGTTGTTGCCACATAGGAATGACAAAATTTTATTCAAAAGTTCTTCTCCAATGCAATTGTCAAGTCAATTGTGAAGCTTATGTGGCAAAAATTAAAGAAGACATTGTGAAGTTGATTGTCTTGTTCTAGACAATGCACTTGACAATGTCTTCTCTTCCATGTCATCAATTATGAATAAAAAATATTAGAAAAAAGAAAGAAGATGAGTAGTTGTCTTAAAAGTTGCCTTGGAAGTTGGAAAAAATAATTTTTATTGTCTCCTCAATACTTTTGCATTGGAGAGAGTTTTTCTATCTCATTGTCTTTTGAGATATAATTTTGCCACATAAACAAGACATTGTCTTGTGGCTCATGCCACATAGGAGCCACCTAAGACTCACAACACTTAACAAGACAATAGGGTTGGAGATGCTCTTAGCCTATAAGCAATGTTGCTTATAGGCTACTAGTATTACATTATGCTATTATTAGCATAAGTTCGTTACAAGTTGTGCGATTGTTACAATTGTTACAAGTTACGTGATTGTTACAACTTGAGTATTATTAGCCTATAAGCAACATGTATACAAGTTGTGCAATCGTACACTGTCTGAAAAATCGAAAGGCTCCAAATTTTTTGACATTTGTGTATATTACTAATGTAAAATCTTCATTTTAAGATTTATGCCTTCATTTTTAAGAAACTGCAGTAATATGACTATTAGAATGTTAAAAAAAAACTTTTTTTTAAAGGGGTTAAAAATAAATGTATTTCTTTATTATTTATACATGTCCCTTAAAATGTGAGAAATGACCTCGAGCAAAAAACTGCACTCGCATATCAGCACCTTAGGGGTTGTTTGGATACTTGTAATTCATTCGAAGTGTGAAATTGTGATATTCAATATTTTGTAATACAATGGACTTGCAATGAAAGTGTGATTGTATAACTTTTCAAAATATATTTGGATATATATCATTTTGCTTGGATCAACATGAAAGTGTAGGTGAGAATTAAATAAGAGCATAGCGCATCGGAATTGCAATTCATTTATCCTGTACACGCTCTAACAAACTTGCCATACGGTATTATTGCGTTCTTAGTAACTTCACAGTCTGCAAAGGCGTTCGCTGTAGATGACAAGAGATTACGTCCGCTGAAAAGGCGTTCCCTTTGGATTGGTATGGACTCCTTTCGGATTGAACATGGCGACCTAAAACTCCTAGAACTTCCGTTTTATGGGAGATTTTTATTATTGATAAACCTCTACTCTTTATAATGCGGCTTGAAAACGGTCCAGAAATAAGTCGTCCAAAACGTATGTATATCATCCACCATTCATTTTATTAAAAAATAACGGATAAAAAAAACTCTCCCTTTTAAGCACAAAAAATATATTTACAAACTAAATTTAAAATGTTTAAAAATTAAATTTAAAGTAAAAAATATTAAAATATTAAAATTGTTTTACAAATCTAAATTTAAATATATTTTAAATATTTGAACTATCTTTAACTATAGCATAAAAAGCTTTTAAGTGCGTTGCAGGTGAATTTACTAGTATAAATAGAGGAGACAAACGATCCTGTTTGTGTATATTTGGATAAGGCAACCAATTATTTGTTGTTATCGTTTACATCAAAATGTTATTAATTACTTGAGAGTCTAACAAATAAGTAAAATAACCTATGGTTATTTCATTTGCAACTATCATTTTTTTTTTTTTTTTTTTTTGCAATAGAACTATAGAAGGGACTTGCAAGATAATTATTACTCAATGCCAGATATCCATGCATATTTCTAGGGGGTGAGGATACGGTTTATTCGGTATCAAACGAATCAAAATAGTCAAAACAAAAAAAACCAAATTTTAAAAATTCAAAACCGAAATCGAACCGAAATTAGCCAAAATCGAATCCGAACCGGACGGAATAACAATTTGTTCCGTTTGTTTGGTTGGAGTATTTATATTATTTAATGGGTCGGGTCCAAAGTTATGATCATAATTAAAGTCTGTTAAAAATTATAATTTTTATGGACACATTTGTTATATTTTAAAGTTGTGCCAAAAGTTGTACTAGTTGTCAAATTATTAAAGTTGAATTTCCAAACATATACATAAAATTATTATCTATACTACTATATAATGAGAAAACTTGAACTTCACTGTGAAACTTTTCGTTCCAAATATACCCTTAGATATTTTTACTAATTCAAAGTATTCACTAAAGTTAACAAGGGCATCTAGGTAATTATGGGAGGTGTCATTTGGTCTTCCTAAATAATCTTACATGATATATCTATACTACTATATAATGAGAAAACTTGAGCTTCATCGTGAAACTTTTCTTTCCAAATATACCCTTAGATATGTTTATTAATTAAAAGTATTCACTAAAGTTAACAAGGCCAGTTAGGTAATTATGGGAGGTGTCATTTGGTCTTCATAAATACTCTTGCATGATATATTAATATAATAATAATATATACTACTATATAATGAGAAAACTTGAGCTTCATCGTGAAACTTTTCTTTCCAAATATACCCTTAGATATGTTTATTAATTAAAAGTATTCACTAAAGTTAACAAGGGCAGCTAGATAATTATGGGAGGTGTCATTTGGTCTTCCTAAATACTATTGCATGATATATTAATATAATAATAATTTTAGAATAATTAAGATAGTTGTCTTTTAGTCTTCCAAAGTGCTCTTAATAAAAATAGAATAACTATAACAATTTTCTAATAATAATCTATAAAATATGTGCAACGCACGTGCATATATGCTAGTATATATAATGTGGAAAGTATGCTTCACCGTGAAAGTTTTTATTCCAAAAATGTTCTCATCTATATTTACTAATTAAAATGTTCATTACATTTAATATGGATAGTTATGTAATTATGTATATAAAAAAATTAAAAGGTTGTTTACTCTTCTCAAGTATTATAAAATACGTGCGGCATATATATAGGAAGCGGATCAAAAGTCCCTCTTAGAAAACCCCCTAAAAATCCCCTCACACTAATTCATAATTTAATGTTAATATTAATATTAATATTAATGTTAATATTAAGTTTAATGTTAATATTAATGTTAATATTAACATTAAATACTAAAATTAACATTAAATTTAACATTAAAATTAATATTAACATTAACATTAACATTAATATTAACATTAACATTAACATTAATATAAAAAAATTAATATTAACATTAATATTAACATTAATATTACGGATTAGAGTGAGGGGGGTTTTTAGGGGGTTTTCTAAGGGGGGCTTTTGATCCGCTCCCATATATATATATATATATATATATATATATATATATATATATATATATATATATATATATATATATATATATATATATATATATATATATATATATATATATATATATATATATTGTATATTGTGTGTGTGTGCGCGCGCGCATGCGTGCTGTCGGTGGGATGCTTGGGCTCAATTTGTTTGATTTTTGAGTAGTCATAATTTTTATTTTACGGCTATATATATATATATATATATATATATATATATATATTTGAAAATTCCACGCACACACACAGTTGGGAGGCTCGAACCTTGTCGGCCCTTCCGGGTGTCCGTTCTAATACCACTAGGCTAGAGAGCTCGAAATATATATATATATATATATATATATATATATATATATATATATATATATATATATATATATATATATATATATATATAAAATATATATATATATATATATATATATTGGGAAACGGAGAATTTTATACAAAGCGAAACAGGGGTGCCGGGAGATGGCCCAAGCACCAACAAAACCTCCACTCGGTAGGACGCCTACCTACAAAGCCAAAACGAGGGAGCAAAACCGGCCGGGAGAAACCGGGGGGGGGGGGGGGGGGAGAGCAAAAGAAGAGGGGTGCGGGGGGGAAAGGGGACGGGAAGAGCCCGCCCGTCCCGAGCTAAGGATGATACTTAAAGAGTGGGATCTGCTTCTTCCCCTTGCTGGAGGAGCGCAGGACCCTAGGCGGGACAGACACCGCTGCAAACTGCGTAGCTGCCAGCTTTGGCTGCACCTCCCGCGTTTCATTGGGCAACTTTGGAGTCGGGAATTTGTCTGCAAAATAGGTCTCCAAGTTGATGTGTTCGTTGTTGTGTATGCCCAGAGCTGCGTCAAGGCCTGCTCGACCTCTAGCATTCTGGGTAGGATCGTGTAAGCTAGATCGGGGTTTTCGTCCAAGTTGCGAAAGACGTAGAGTTCCCGGAGAGCCTCTTCCGGGGAGCAAACAGTAGCAATCCGCTCGAAAAAGTCCCGATATTGGATTGGGGATTCACTGAGCGACGATGCTAGTGCGGCAGCGGTGATATCTAGGTTGAGTGCTGGATCAGAATCGACGGGGCCAGCGGGGGGTGAGGTGCTCGAGTTGGGGTCATCGGTTGGGGACCGGTGCAGAGGGGCTGCGATCGGGACTCCTGAGAAATGTTGTGGATCCACGGCCTCAGAGAATCCAGAGGTCTCCTGCTGACGGACCTGAGGAAATGCTGGCTGGAAAGCGGACATGATGTTGTGCTCGGACTGATCTGCAGTGGTGCCCTGAGCCAGGCTAGCAGACTGATTGGCGGTGTCAATGGCTACGAGTTTTTGGCCTTGGTTGGGGGGGTGTGCTGAGCTGTTAGGGATGGAGAGCTCCGCTGGATCATCTGTGGCGACCTGAGTGAGGGCGTCGAATTGGTTGGCGGTGAACAGCGGAGCAGGAGGGGTGTGTGGGTGAAGCCCGATATACGTGGCCCCTGGACAAGCGGCTGGCTCCAGGGGTGCGCTAGGTGTAACCCCTCTTCCCAGAATTTTTATAATATATTTTATTTTATTTATTTGGAATTAAATGATAATTTTTATATTTTATAAATAATTATTTGGTTAATTTTTACGGTAGATAATTTTAGCCATAGTGAAAGTTTGGAGTACAAGACGACTAGAAATCGTGGCACGGATAGTGCGATGGCGTGCTTTGACTAGAGTATTAGCCCTGGTAGGGAAGGCCAAGCCATAGTGATGTCCTAACTAGGAAAACCAGGCTAAGTTGCGACATAACCCTTACCGAAGGTATTTATTTATTATTTATATTATTGAGTTTTGGGGAGATTGGTGATACCATTTTAGTCCGGACTTGACCCGAACTAAGCCCAAGTCCATGTAGGTCATGCGACACGTCCAATGACATTCGTGTCGATGTATCTTGGTATGATGGTGTCGTATTCTGTGTTAATGATATAAAAATATTTTCTAAGTATTCTTATTTAAATATTATTATTAGTGTGATCCAGTGACCATTGTATAAAGTAGGTCCTTGTATACTTGGAGATTATTAGATTGCACAAAATGGTATATACACCATCATGGATTTATTGAGTTACGTTATTTTTATTATTATTGATATTATTATTATTTTATTTTCTATATAATTGAGGTTATTAATATATAACATTATTTTATTGTTGCTGGTTAAATTATTTTGGCAAATAAATGTTATACATATATGCCTAATTATATAAATAGGCTCTACATAGGAATATATATGCTATTGGATTTTATTTAGAATTTTATAGAGTATATTATATTAGTGTATATATATATGACTATATATAAATAGATATGAATATATATAGTGTATAATATATATAGTGTATTTTATAGAGTATATTATATATAGTATATGTATATATGAATATATATAGATAGATATGAACATATATATATTTTTTTATGTATATATATATATATATATATATATATATATATATATATATATATATATATATATATATATATATATATATATATATATATATATATATATATATCCATTAACTCATATATTATATATATATATATATATATTTTTTATATATATATCATATTATATATATATATAATATATGAGTTAATGGATATATATATATATATATATATATATATATATATATATATATATATATATATATATATATATATATATATATATATATATATATATATATATATATAATATATGAGTTAATGGATATATATATATATATATATATATATATATATATATATATATATATATATATATATATATATATATATATATATATATATATATTTATATATATGTAGGAAAAAAATATATATATATATATATATATATATGTAGGAAAAAAAAAGAGAAAGAAAAAAAAAAAAAGGAAAAACCAACCCAGCTGAGCTCCCCATGAGCCCAGCCCGAGTCAAACCCCCCCCCAGGCCGAGAACATTTCCCCCACAGGCCTGCTCAGCCGCACCCCTAACAACCCAGAAGCCACATGTAATACTAATATGTGCGTATACTTATAACAGAGTATCGAGAGAGAGCGCGAGAGTCCATAGAGAGGGAACCCTAGCCGCGCCACATCGACCCAGTCATCTGGACGAACCGCCTAGTCCCCGGCGACCTCACCCAGCCTAGAGCGCCGCCGCGCGCGGCCACGACACGTCGGAGCGCGCGCAACAGTGCCGGCAGTGACAGCAGTACGCAGTGCACGGGATGGTTTTTGCGGCGACCGTTCATCGCGTACACGCAATCTTTTCACGTGCCACTTCCTCAGGTAAAGCCCCGACATAACCCTCTCGAACTCTTATTAGTTAGATCATGTTGATACGTACTAGTTCGATCGTAAATCGAGTTCCAAAACTCGGAAAAACCTGTCCAAAACAGGACAGGAAACCCCTCTCGAACCCCAACTTGGAAGCCAGATTACAACCCATACATTAGAGTTTTTGAGAATCTAACTTGACATAATTGTAGACAACCTAAGCGAGATTAAAACCCAACTGGTAGTTCTTATTTTCAGTAAATATGCATGAAGTTATTCGGTTACGAAGTTTGTGAAAAACCTGTTTTCAAAAATATAGAAAATTGGAAAATCGCTCGAGACGACGTGTGTCCCGCCAATCCGGACAACGTGGTCGCGCACCGTAAGTATCAAAAGGTGCGTAACAGCTTCGTGGTCGTGTGGACTTTGGCGGAATTCAAATTGGTCGCGTGTGCGCGACGAATTTGATGCGTATCCGTCAAAATTTACCGTATCGTGCACGTTGCAAATTTCTCAATTACTTTGTGCACGTTCGTCAGATCGAGACAAAACTTGTGCCAACAAGACCGTATCATTTTTCTGGTCCTGCATGCCAAGTTTGGTCCGATTCTGAGACCGTTGATAAAATTACCGTTTTGCGGGCCCCACGGTTCCACTCAACGGGCGATTTTGTGCACGGCCCGCCGGAATCCAACTTTGGACATACGGTTGGGTTCGTATCAAAAAATTGGATCTGTAGACATAAAGTTTGACGACTTTAGAGACCGTTGACTCTGGCACGCTTTTTGGTGCAAAGCGGGTCCAACGACGGACACCGTTTTGGCCCGAAATTACCGTTTTAACCCCTGTGTCCAGAATTGGACTTAAGGACAGGCAATCCTAGCTAATTTGACCATTCTAAAAATAATGGTAATGTTTATTTCAGCTTTCGGGGACTGTTGTACGGGTTTTGACTATTGTGGCACATTGAGTAGTTCAGACTGTCGGTTTTACCAGCAGAGGACCACAGGCGAGTACAGTTTATTGTCTGCATTTCGATATTGATCTTTACTATATTTCATTGATTAGTCATTAGTTATGTGATTATTTTCTATTATAAATTGTTGAGTCGGGAATGAGAAGTACCAAGGATGTGTGATCTGACCTTAGACCGTGTAGACCGTGTAGACCGTGTTGCATTTATTTCTTGTAGACAGTATAGACAGTGATTTATTTATTTCTTGTAGACAGTGTAGACAGTGATTTATTTATTGTAAAGTAGACAGTGTAGACCGTGATTATTACTACATTTAAACTGTGTAGATCGTGATTATTATTTTGTAGACAGTGTTTCTTTATTGCAATATTTTCTGTAGACCGTGTAACTGTAGACCGTGTAACCTTAGACCGTGTAGACCGTGTCGCATAATTGTCCCGAGACCGATCACATATCAAAGGTACTTCTAACAGTTGGAAAAAGTATTTAGTGTCTATTTATTTATTATTGGTTTTCTGTATTTCATGTTTATTTTCAAAACTCATTATTGATGTCTAACCTTTGTTTTATAGTCATTTTCTTTATTGAAATTGCTTTCAGTGAATTGTGCTCGTTCCATTCCTGACTGGAAACCAACATTTTCAGGTTAGCCGTGGATTCACTTAGCATGGGGGATACGGGGATACTTGCAGACAAAAGCCTAGAAACTAGCTAGATAGCGGAGTTGTAGTCATTCCAATATTGTACAAGTTTATATTTTTCTATAAATGTAAAACTTGTGATCATTGTAAGTTAAATTAATTATGTGAATGAGTATTATTTATGATTTTGATCTTCATGGCCGTGACAGCGTTCTACCGCCGACACTGCGGCGTAGGCTGGCTTGGACACGTCTCGTATCCGTTTAAAAAAAATGGGTACGGGTCGTGACAAGTTTTTGTGGTGGCCCATGCAGGTCAGTCTTCGCAAATCACGTGAACTCGTGATAGTACTTAAGTTAGTCGTACTATTGCGAGCCTGCGACTAGAAATGCTCATTCACGAATTAGAAATTAATTTAATTTACGAGAATGACTAGGACTAGGAGTCCCTTATACAAATTTACCAATGGGTAGTCTAGGCCATGCAATGTAGATAAGGAGTTATTATTTTTGATAGTTTATCAGATCCCCATAGGTACATTATTATCTCTTGATACGACGATGTAATCCAATTTGGATAGTTTATTCCCTTGGTAAGGCAGGGCTTCGTAGAATTAATGATCTAGCCTTGATAGATTATTCAATTCATTCTCTTGCCTTCTTGGATATCATCACCATATCTTAGTTTGAATTGTCGATTTAAAATCCTATTTGCCGTAAGGGAATAGTTTATAATTCCTAATTCGGTTATTCAAATGTAAATCTCGAGTTAGACTGATCCAAAAATTTTCTTCCATGGTTCGAATACACATGAAAGAGATACCAGAATGTTTGTAGTTCTTTGTCTTCAGTTTATTCCTCCCTGTGCAATCTGTTATTTCAAAGATTGTGACTGATAGGACAAATATTTATGTCTTATTTCATAGTCAACTTGTTTGAATCTCTAGAAGCTCAAGAATTTATTTACAGATATAGTTACGAGAATGTTAGTTAACTCATACTGGCAGGACAGCAGCGCACTGTCGCCATTTATTTAAATTTTGGAGACTAAGGATTCACTGCAGCCAGCAGCGCACTGGCGAGACACAACCCCTAGAGGTGAAATTAGTTTAAGAAAATATAGGTGATGGGATATTGCCAAAACTATGGCTAGTGGTCCTCTCTTAATCGTTGATACCCTTGAGCCAATATTGGGTAGAGTTAAGAGGTGTTCGATTTTGTATCATGTTGAGTTACGAAACCAAGGGTTTACCACAGCCAGAGTATGCGGGCGAGGCGTAATCCGCGGTGAAATGACTTCAAACATGAATACAAGTTTGGGATACCATGGAGGATAGGACAGTGCCCTGTATGTTCTATAAGATCCGAAGCCAATAGTAGTGGAAGTTCTGTGAGATTGGGTAGCGTGTCTCCCGATCTAGCATTCCGTGGTCCTTGTGACCTATCGACGAGGATATTGTTTGACGCCAATAGGTTTACCTAGAATATAGAGTTTAGAGGTTCATAACCCATTAGTCGCCAAGGCATTATGAATAAGAAGATAGTAGGATAACCGTGTAAGCAAGAACGCCGGGTAAGGTTTGATTCTCACAAAACTCAAACTACTTGTAACTCTTTTCAAATTCTCGCGTACTTGTAATTTGACTATTTTGACCAATGTTGCTATCACAGCCTAGTTTTGCAAGCTTACTCTTTATCGGGCTTGATTCAAGACATATGTTTATTGGGGACGCCCACTAACTTATTGTCTAATCAGAATCAGTGTATTATGGTCTGATCAACCATGATGCATTTGGTTCGCACTTTATTTAATTACCCTACGTGGATTGAGATATAGATATCTCTAGGGTCTCATCCACGACTGCATTGACAATTCCTCTTGAATTATATGTTCGTCCTTGAATCACGAAATTGTATTCAGTAACATCTCCCTTGAATTCTTTATTGTTTTTGTCTTTCACCGATTTGGAAAGACGAAAGCTCGTGATGGTAGAGAGATACAGAGTATTTCCATGGCTATGATAATGGTAGGCACAAGTGTAGCTACCAACGGCCAGTCATGTGATTGAGTTACTCGTTCTCCCATCGACCCTTAAACTACTATTGAGACTTTCGAGCCATCTGAAATTGAGAACGATTAGGGTTTTACCCTTGTGAAACCCGTGAAATTTTAGACTGCATTTTAATTTTTTATGTGCTAGAATAATATCTAAATTGTAAATTTATGAAAAGTATTTTTAAAAAAAAATATATATATAGTTCACATGGATTTTTTGTATGTCAACCAGACCCGAATCCACTTCGAACCCGATTGGAGACTAAAATTATTTTTATATATTGAAATAGGATTTTAAAATGTTAATCATATTTTTAAAAGGAAATTATTGTTATAGTCCATATTTTAATTGCCTTATAATTTCCTAGCCAAAGCTTTTAATTATTTTTAGCCTGGCCTCAAACCCAAGCCAAACCATTTTTCCTAACTCATTATTCTTAAGGCCCAATAGTCCCAAACCCATTAAGGATTTATTAAGCCATTTCTTATATCAAGTCCAGCCCATTCTTTTAGGCCTTAAGCCTTAAGTTTTATTTGAGCTTTAGCTCTAAAGCTTGCTGGAAACATTCATTGTTCTAATTAAATGGGTTTCCATTCTTTTGCTTCTGTGGAGGAACCGAAGCTTCTTCGGCTTCATCTTCTCCAAACCGATCAAACCGATCGGCCCTTCCTCTTCCCTGGCCACCGGAGTTAATGTTGGAGAGACCTTTCTCCTCCCTCAAATGGTAACTTCCCCTCTCACTCCTCCTATAAAACCCCTTCACTCCACCCTTCTTCCCATCATTCCATTCTTTTCCCAAATTCCACTCAAATTCCTAGATCAACCCGACGTTTCCGGCGAGATCGACCCCGGCCGAGCACTCTCCGGCAAACCCTAGCCCGATCCGACACCGGCGCCCGACCTCCGACCCCCGGGCCGCACCCGACCGGCGCCGCTCCCCGCGCGGCCCTCCGCCGCCGCTGACGCCGACGCTCGCCCCGGCCAGGCCGCCCGCACGTCCCCGTGCGTGTTCTGTCGCCCGATCGCGAAGCTTCCCTTCGCTGTTCCGTCCGCTTCCCGGTGCGGACCCGTTTCCGTTCTGCTTCGGTTTCGGTACACTCTGACCCGATAAATTCTTTTACTGTCTATGATGAATTGGTCCAACCCAATTCCAGTAGGAATTCGGGATTTCGGTTCGGTTCCGTTCCGTTTTCGGTTTCGTATTTTTCGTCTATTTTGGAAGTTATGTTCTGTGGATTTTTAGGAAAAATATATGCTGTGGTTATATTCTGTGGAGTTTTCCGATACTGCGGGATTTCCGTTTCATTCTCGGGTTTCCGAGAAAATTTCGGGAATAATTCTGGGAATAGTTTTTATATATAAAATTTGGTTTCTGTCTTTGGATTGGGTTCTCTGGAATGTGGGTTTGGAAAATAATGGTTCTGTATATATTTTCGGGTTGGGAATATTTTTGCAGGAAAACCGGAACATTTTCCCAGTTTTTGGTTTGACCGAAAACAGGAGGAATACTGCCGAAATTTTTGGGAAGTTTAATAAAATAATTTTTAAAATGATTTTCGGATTAAATATTATTTTAATAATATTTTTGGGCGACGACCTTAATGGTCAATGGGCCCCAGCGAAATGCAAACGCACCGGTTCGACCGGACGTTGAGGCAGAGTAGTTAAAAATGAAATTTTGGACCAGAGTCTGAGACTTCATTCTTATTTTACATTTTTAATTAGAAATTTTTGTTATTATTTTTTTTGTAGGCAATTTACGGGACTAACCTTTTTCTCTTATTTTAATTCATGTAAAAAAATATTGTAAGGGCATAAGCCCAATTCTTATTTTGTTAATTGTGGTCTGTAATAAGTAAGTAGTGTAGCACTTATCTTTATTTTCTGGTTGTGGTTTTGTATACGTAAAATGGTAGAATAGAAATTTTATGTATATTCTCATAAATAATTAGGAATATTTATAAACTCATAATTTTCTCACTTAAAAAGATAAGTAATTATTTTATATACAAAAATACAAAGTTTTATCAAATAAAAGGATAATTGTAAGTTTTCCAAAAGAGAAATGTTAAATTGATTTTCTTGGTAAATAATAACTCATCTAGAAAGATCGTGTTTTGTTAATAAAGAAGTAAAATTTGACTAGGAAAGACAAATAGAAATTGTAACTAGACAGCTTGAGATTGCTTCTGAAACGAGTTTCCCGGAAATGTAGGATTTCAAGGAAGAGCGTAACTTACCAAATACCGAAGTACCAACTCTTCAAACCCGGAAATTAAGGCAAGTACATTTTATGTAAATTTTACAATCATTTTACAATTGTTTCATTGCAATTTTAAACCACCATTATACACGAACTCCTTTGGGAGCATTGATTGTACTGTTGGGGACTGGGGGAGTAGAATAGTGGATATGACCAATTCCAACCTTAGGATAATGACTGTGTTAGCTTTCCCCTCTTCACACGGGGACAAGCCATACCGTATCGCTAGGATACTACTGTAACCCAATCCGGTCATATTCATTATCTATTCACATCACTGTACTGAATTATTTCAAAACTGTTCATCTTTAAAATTGTTTAAAAGTGCATGTCATAAATTGTATTTTAATTGTTAAAAGTTTGCATGAATTGTACTTTGCTCCCTCCTGACTGGAGATAACATTTTAGGTATTACTGAGGATCTGGAGATGATGATCAATAGCTATTATGATCCTGACTTGTACCCGGCGGTACTCCCAGCCGATGAGGATGTTGTGGCGTCTCCATAGATGCTACATTAGTTGAGAGTTTAGTTGTTTCTTTATTTCCAGTTTATGAACTTTGTATTGAAAGACAAGTTTTTATTATCGTAAATTAAATGTTGTGGCAACTTTTAAATTCAAGCTTGTTGTTGAAATGACCTGCAATATGGATTACAGCTTACTGCCGCCGTCTCATCAACGGCGCAGGCTGGGCATGATCCGATTCGACCCAAGTATTTGGGGACCGGGTCGTGACATGTTTTTAGTGGTGGCCCATGCAGGTCTCTCAACAACTTAGGAAAACTTAGAAACAATTAGGAACACTAGAACATCATATTGCCACAACTTAGGACCGATATATCTTAATAAATATTTTTGCTTGATTATAGACGGGTAGGATACCTTGCTTATGTTTATGTCCTAAACCTTTCCAGACCATGGCCATTAATGAGAATGACAATGTTGGAGATGAGTTGTCACCTCAACATACCACACCACCACCTTCCCTGTTCAGTCCAGATCCTACTCTGCGACTTTCTGATCGCCATCATAATGCTGGAGACGCTCAAGTTCATCAGACGATGGATCCTTCAGGCTCGAGGACTGGACTGCGGACGGAGATGCTTGTCCCACCTGCCCCGCCGCTTCCAGTGAACCCCTCTGAACTCATAAGTTTGCTGCGGGAAATGCTAGCTACTCAGAGGGCTGAAGCTGAATCTCATCGCGAGCAGAACGCGATTATGAAGGAAGGAATGGAGAACTCCCACAATGTAGCTATGGCTGCACTTGGAAGGAGAGAAGTGAACCCAGAAGAGCCTAGACCAGCTAAGGTAAGTGCCATTCTAGAGGATAAATTTTAGTAATTTTTTTTTTTTTTTGAGACCATTAATAGTGATTAGAGATCATATTATGGTAAGGTGGGGGATATTGAGAGCTTCAAGAAGCAGAACCCTCGACCTTTCAAGGGAACCGAGGGAATTGTCTATGCTGACGAATGGCTCGACAGTATGGAACGTCTCCTGAGCGTCGCACGACTTCCAGAAGACCTTAAGGCAGAAGCTGTAGGACTCCAACTGCAGAATATAGCTAGCACCTGGTATCGGAATGAACCCCGACTCCAGGATAGGCAGGTCGATTGGGACACCTTCAAGAAGTTGTTCCAGAGGAAATTCTTCCCAACTTCTGAGATGCGGGAGATGGAGCGACAATTCCAGAACCTGAAGCAAGGCAATATGACTGTGGGAGAGTATGCGGCAGAATTCGGCCAGCTCAGCCGATTTGCCAAGAACATGGTGGCTGATCCTGCTGATCGTGCAGAACGATTCAAGTATGGACTTAGAGTGGAGATTCGCACTCATGTGATCTCTGGTGGAGCTAAGACTTATGAGAAGATTCTGGAGAGAGCCCAAGACATAGAGAAGAGTCAACCTGCCCGCTCGAAGAGAGATTATCCTGGAACTAGCAACTTCCAGGGTAATCAGAAGAAGCCCAACAACATCAACAGCAGCAACAATAACAACAACCGTCCTCAGCACCAGCAGGCGAGGAACAATGAAAGAGCACCCCAGAGGCAGATTCCTATCTGCGACTTTTGCAAGAGGCCGGGACATCTGGCAAACATCTGCAGGAAGAGACTAGGGCAATGTCTGATCTGTGGGTCTTCCACCCATCAAGTGAGGGACTGTCCCTTGTCAAACAACAAGGCTGGAGAAAATCAGCAGAAAGGACCTCTGCCCACTCAGCAGCAACAATTTGGGCAGCATCAGAAGACGGGGCGAGCTTTTGCCCTAACTGCAGAGGAACCAGAGCTGGAGCAGGAACCTAATGCGGATGTCATATCAGGTTACATTTATGTACATTCTCATCCTGCATTAGCTTTATTCGACTCTGGTGCAACACACAGTTTCATAGCAACCAAATTTATCTCTTCACATCACATAGTTACGGGCTTTAGCAAGAGAATATGTAGGGTTATGACTGGAGGTGGACCCCTACCTATAACGGAGACTTGTAATTGTCCCATTACAATTTCTGAACATAAGTTTGTAGCACCTTTGTTGGTGATGCCCTTGCCCAACTATGATAGTCCTTGGAATGGACTGGTTGAGCAAGCAGCATGCGCTGATAGATTGCCACAGAGGATGTGTGATCTTCAGTCCACCTGGCGGACCAGAGTTTGAAGTCTCTAGAGCTCCGGAGGTTATGGAAAGTATTGTCTACTCTATTTCTGAAGAACCTGAACCACCTCACCCTATCATAGCGGAATTCATGGATGTTTTCCCTGATAGTCTGCCTGGGCTACCCCCAGATCGGGACATAGAATTCACTATTGATTTAGTCCCTGGCTCTCCACCGATCTCTAAGGGATGTTATAGAGTCAACCCGAAGGAGGCCAAAGAGATGAAGGAGCAGATCAACGAACTGAAGGCTCTTGGATTCATTCGAGACGGAGCTTCACCCTGGGGAGCACCTGTCTTGTTTGTACCCAAGAAGGATGGAACGGTGAGGATGTGCATCGACTACCGGGCGCTGAACAATGTCACAATCAAGAACAAGTACCCTCTGCCCCGGATCGATGACTTATTTGACCAGTTGAGTGGAGCCAAGGTGTTTTCCAAGATTGATCTCAGGTCTGGCTATCATCAGATCAAGGTCAGGAAGGAAGACATTCCCAAGACGGCATTCAACACCAAGTACGGGCAGTTCGAATTCTTGGTCATGCCGTTTGGTTTGACGAATGCTCCTGCTGTGTTCATGAACCTTATGAATAAGGTTTTCCATGAATACTTAGACCAGTTTGTCGTTGTCTTCATTGATGACATACTGATCTATTCAAAGACGAAGGAGGAGCACGAAGAGCACCTCAGGAAAGTTCTGGAAACTTTGAGGAAGGAGAAGCTGTACGGTAAGCTATCCAAGTGTGAATTCTTTCTAGACAAGGTGGATTTTCTTGGCCATGTTGTCACAGGAGAAGGAATTTCTGTGGACCCTAAGAAGATAGCTGCTGTGGAGAAGTGGCCTACCCCAAGCTCAGTTGCTGACATCAGAAGTTTCTTGGGCTTGGCGGGCTACTACCGAAAGTTTGTGAAGGATTTTGCTAGAATTGCTGAACCAATGACAAAGCTGACTCGGAAGAATGAGGAATTCATCTGGACGGAGGACTGCCAAGCAGCGTTCGAGGAGTTGAAGAAGAGGCTCACTACTGCACCAATCCTTGCGCTACCCGCAGGATCCGGTGGTTTCACAATTTATAGTGACGCCTCAGGCAAAGGACTGGGTTGCGTTCTTCAACAACATGGGAAAGTGATTGCTTATGCATCTAGGCAATTACGGACTCATGAGAAGAACTATCCCACTCATGATCTGGAGCTTGCTGCAGTCATCTTTGCGTTGAAGCTTTGGAAACACTATTTGTATGGAGAGAGAGTGGAGATATACACAGACCACAAAAGTCTGAAGTATGTTTTCACTCAGAAGGAGTTAAACATGAGGCAAAGGCGATGGCTGGAGTTAATGAAGGATTTTGACATCGACTTGCAATACCACCCGGGTAAGGCTAATGTGGTCGCTGATGCACTTAGTCGATACCCAGTGGTGATGTTCTTAACCAAGGAGAGGCACCTGCTGGAGGACATCGAGAAGCTTGGACTGGAGATTGTACTACCTGGAAGGAAGGAACTGGATGCTGATTCGGTGATGATGAAGTTGCAAGTGAGTTCGTACCTGATGGACAGAGTCAAGGAGACGCAATTTCAAGACGAGGCACTTTGCAAGCTGAGAGATCAAGTGTTAGCAGGAACACTGGAGGGTTTCTCAATAGCCAGTGATGGAGCTTTGAAGAATGGTACAAGGCTTTGTGTACCGTCTGGCGAACTGAGGAACGAGTTGATGAAGGAAGCGCATCAGTCTCAATATTCCATACATCCTGGAGCCAATAAGATGTATCGGGATATGCGCACTATTGTCTGGTGGAGTGGAATGAAGAAAGATGTCACCAGGTATGTCGCTAGATGCTTGATTTGTCAACAAGTAAAGGCTAGTAGACAGAGACCTGCAGGACTTCTACAACCACTGGACATTCCAGAATGGAAGTGGGAGCACATCACGATGGATTTCGTGTCAGGACTGCCTCGTTCTCAAGGAGGGAAGGACGCCATTTGGGTAATAGTGGACCGACTAACCAAGTCAGCTCACTTTATTCCCTTCAAAGTGGGTTTAACCACTGAGAAGTTGGCAGCATTATACATGCGGCACATCTACCGGATTCATGGAGTACCGGTAAGCATTGTATCTGATCGAGACACTCGTTTTACCTCACATTTTTGGAAAAGTTTGCATGACAGCTTGGGGACACAGTTGAAGTTTAGCACAGCTTATCACCCCCAGACAGATGGACAATCTGAGAGGACGATTCAGACACTTGAGGATATGTTGCGAGCTTGTGTCTTGGAATTTGGAGGATCGTGGGAAGACCATCTGCACTTGGTAGAGTTTTCTTATAATAACAGCTACCAAGCCAGTATTGGTATGACCCCGTTTGAAGCTCTTTATGGACGTCGTTGCCGTACACCATTGGCATGGGACGACGTTGGTGAAAGAGTACTGCTGGGTCCTGAAATGGTGACTGACGCAGCAGAGAAGGTGAAGTTTATCAGAGACAGGCTCAGGATTGCTCAAGACAGACAGAAACACTGGGCAGACAGCAGTCGTCGACCACTGACATTTGAAGAAGGAGATAAGGTCTTTGTGAAGATTTCTCCTACCAGAGGTACTATCAGATTTGGCAGAGCCGGGAAGCTGAGTCCCAGGTACATTGGTCCGTTCGAAGTTCTGAGCCGGATTGGAGAAGTGGCGTATAGGTTAGCTCTACCAGCTAATCTAGAAGGCGTGCACAACGTCTTTCACGTTTCGCAGCTCAGGGAGTATGTACCTGATGAGAACCACGTTCTGGACCATTCAGAGTTGGAGATTGGACCGAGCCTCACTATTCCAGAAAAGCCAGTGGCAATATTGGATCGAGGCGAGAAGAAGACCAGAACCTCGGTGACTCCCATAGTTCGAGTGATGTGGAGACATGATTCCCCAGGCGAGTCTACTTGGGAGCGTGAAGATGAGATGCGGGAGAAATACCCGTACTTGTTCGAGATTTGAGGTAATTTCTCAACCTAACTCTTTAAATTTCGAGGACGAAATTTTCTAAGGAGGGAAGGTTGTGAAACCCGTGAAATTTTAGACTGCATTTTAATTTTTTATGTGCTAGAATAATATCTAAATTGTAAATTTATGAAAAGTATTTTTAAAAAAATATATATATATAGTTCACATGGATTTTTTGTATGTCAACCAGACCCGAATCCACTTCGAACCCGATTGGAGACTAAAATTATTTTTATATATTGAAATAGGATTTTAAAATGTTAATCATATTTTTAAAAGGAAATTATTGTTATAGTCCATATTTTAATTGCCTTATAATTTCCTAGCCAAAGCTTTTAATTATTTTTAGCCTGGCCTCAAACCCAAGCCAAACCATTTTTCCTAACTCATTATTCTTAAGGCCCAATAGTCCCAAACCCATTAAGGATTTATTAAGCCATTTCTTATATCAAGTCCAGCCCATTCTTTTAGGCCTTAAGCCTTAAGTTTTATTTGAGCTTTAGCTCTAAAGCTTGCTGGAAACATTCATTGTTCTAATTAAATGGGTTTCCATTCTTTTGCTTCTGTGGAGGAACCGAAGCTTCTTCGGCTTCATCTTCTCCAAACCGATCAAAACCGATCGGCCCTTCCTCTTCCCTGGCCACCGGAGTTAATGTTGGAGAGACCTTTCTCCTCCCTCAAATGGTAACTTCCCCTCTCACTCCTCCTATAAAACCCCTTCACTCCACCCTTCTTCCCATCATTCCATTCTTTTCCCAAATTCCACTCAAATTCCTAGATCAACCCGACGTTTCCGGCGAGATCGACCCCGGCCGAGCACTCTCCGGCAAACCCTAGCCCGATCCGACACCGGCGCCCGACCTCCGACCCCCGGGCCGCACCCGACCGGCGCCGCTCCCCGCGCGGCCCTCCGCCGCCGCTGACGCCGACGCTCGCCCCGGCCAGGCCGCCCGCACGTCCCCGTGCGTGTTCTGTCGCCCGATCGCGAAGCTTCCCTTCGCTGTTCCGTCCGCTTCCCGGTGCGGACCCGTTTCCGTTCCGCTTCGGTTTCGGTACACTCTGACCCGATAAATTCTTTTACTGTCTATGATGAATTGGTCCAACCCAATTCCAGTAGGAATTCGGGATTTCGGTTCGGTTCCGTTCCGTTTTCGGTTTCGTATTTTTCGTCTATTTTGGAAGTTATGTTCTGTGGATTTTTAGGAAAAATATATGCTGTGGTTATATTCTGTGGAGTTTTCCGATACTGCGGGATTTCCGTTTCATTCTCGGGTTTCCGAGAAAATTTCGGGAATAATTCTGGGAATAGTTTTTATATATAAAATTTGGTTTCTGTCTTTGGATTGGGTTCTCTGGAATGTGGGTTTGGAAAATAATGGTTCTGTATATATTTTCGGGTTGGGAATATTTTTGCAGGAAAACCGGAACATTTTCCCAGTTTTTGGTTTGACCGAAAACAGGAGGAATACTGCCGAAATTTTTGGGAAGTTTAATAAAATAATTTTTAAAATGATTTTCGGATTAAATATTATTTTAATAATATTTTTGGGCGACGACCTTAATGGTCAATGGGCCCCAGCGAAATGCAAACGCACCGGTTCGACCGGACGTTGAGGCAGAGTAGTTAAAAATGAAATTTTGGACCAGAGTCTGAGACTTCATTCTTATTTTACATTTTTAATTAGAAATTTTTGTTATTATTTTTTTTGTAGGCAATTTACGGGACTAACCTTTTTCTCTTATTTTAATTCATGTAAAAAAATATTGTAAGGGCATAAGCCCAATTCTTATTTTGTTAATTGTGGTCTGTAATAAGTAAGTAGTGTAGCACTTATCTTTATTTTCTGGTTGTGGTTTTGTATACGTAAAATGGTAGAATAGAAATTTTCTGTATATTCTCATAAATAATTAGGAATATTTATAAACTCATAATTTTCTCACTTAAAAAGATAAGTAATTATTTTATATACAAAAATACAAAGTTTTATCAAATAAAAGGATAATTGTAAGTTTTCCAAAAGAGAAATGTTAAATTGATTTTCTTGGTAAATAATAACTCATCTAGAAAGATCGTGTTTTGTTAATAAAGAAGTAAAATTTGACTAGGAAAGACAAATAGAAATTGTAACTAGACAGCTTGAGATTGCTTCTGAAACGAGTTTCCCGGAAATGTAGGATTTCAAGGAAGAGCGTAACTTACCAAATACCGAAGTACCAACTCTTCAAACCCGGAAATTAAGGCAAGTACATTTTATGTAAATTTTACAATCATTTTACAATTGTTTTATTGCAATTTTAAACCACCATTATACACGAACTCCTTTGGGAGCATTGATTGTACTGTTGGGGACTGGGGGAGTAGAATAGTGGATATGACCAATTCCAACCTTAGGATAATGACTGTGTTAGCTTTCCCCTCTTCACACGGGGACAAGCCATACCGTATCGCTAGGATACTACTGTAACCCAATCCGGTCATATTCATTATCTATTCACATCACTGTACTGAATTATTTCAAAACTGTTCATCTTTAAAATTGTTTAAAAGTGCATGTCATAAATTGTATTTTAATTGTTAAAAGTTTGCAAGAATTGTACTTTGCTCCCTCCTGACTGGAGATAACATTTTAGGTATTACTGAGGATCTGGAGATGATGATCAATAGCTATTATGATCCTGACTTGTACCCGGCGGTACTCCCAGCCGATGAGGATGTTGTGGCGTCTCCATAGATGCTACATTAGTTGAGAGTTTAGTTGTTTCTTTATTTCCAGTTTATGAACTTTGTATTGAAAGACAAGTTTTTATTATCGTAAATTAAATGTTGTGGCAACTTTTAAATTCAAGCTTGTTGTTGAAATGACCTGCAATATGGATTACAGCTTACTGCCGCCGTCTCATCAACGGCGCAGGCTGGGCATGATCCGATTCGACCCAAGTATTTGGGGACCGGGTCGTGACAACCCTTAGTCAGAATGCCAACCTAGGAGACTATCTATTCTCAAGAAACCAAATATTATGAGTCTCTAATTATTTGCTGGAAGCTTGCCTTAACTAGCAACCCTTAAGCCTTGAACCAACCCTTCCTCGACCGAAGCCCACAGTTAGACATGAGATGAGTGGACAATAGGGTAATCATTTACCGTGACACTCCTCCCGAGATTGGTTTCCAACAAATATTACTCTAGTTATGTAAGTGTTTGATATTAAGACCTAACTAATGTTGGAACACCACAGTCACTTGTTTAGCTAATACCATAGATTAAATACCCTGTCAAATTGTGATATACCAGTTGTCAACAACAACGCATGATCACTACAGCCCATACCACTAGAACCCTTATGACAATAGTCTGACAGGTTTGACACAACTAGAGATTCACGACTCATTTGTTAGAAATTTTTTCATATGATGTGCCTTAGAGTTGGTTACCCCATCGACAACTCATTTATACTGTGGACGAGTAGGTCATTCTATTTTATCGACCATGTGTCATTACACACGCACTCGTTTTCCAACTATTGAGGAACGACCCTTGACTTGACTTATATCAACCGTATCCCGTTACGCCGTGCCTCATTCTTTATCAACAAGAGTCGGGGTACAGTATCCAGACGTTAAAATTCTTTTGACCTCATTATCCCTAAAACCATATCCTAAATCCTAAGGTGGGTAGACTGTAAGCCTTCTAGAATTTTTGGGGTATGCAAGGATTACCGATTAATTAGAATGATTTCCATTAGGATGATAATTAGTGTCTCATTGGACTCCCACTTTTCATTTAGGTCATTTTGTGTCCCCGGCCGTGTCATTAATATTCGGAGCACAAGACCAGCTGTTACCTTCCAACAAATTTCATATGTAAGATCTAGACGAGTCCACCTTCATCTAGGTATATCATGTCCCACTCAAACACGTCCCCTTGTACTCTATTTTTATGGTACGACTTTCAGTAGAAAGGACTAACTATAACCCTTACCATGGTACCGATAAACTTTTCTCGATTATGATTAGGGACTCAACTTCGACTCGAAGCCTTCAACCCAATATATGGTTGTGATCGACTCGAGCCCACTGCGCACATGTCACTAGTGTGCCACTCAATTGTGCCTTCTCGTGCTATTTAAACACAAGAGTCACTAAAGGCACATTTTTGGGCTTTAGGGACCTAGCTAACCAACCCGACTGGCAACTAGCTCAACCACTTGGATCGAAATCTATTCTAGGTTACCCCAACCGAGTAGAAATAGTTCTATCATAGGGATCTTGTCTAGTCCATATAGATTGAAGATCAAGGTTCATCCAACCGACGATTGATGTCCAATCAGGAACCCATTAAGACCCAATAAAACCTATCCATGTGAACCACCATTATTGGAATAGATAAAACTGAACTATTTGAGATAGGTCCCTATACCAATTATTTAGTTCCTACCTCTTAGAATGTGAATTCATTCTTAACCCTTAACCCATTTACCTGGAAGTCGCGATACGATCTTGTATTGTATTTATATTCCTTGTTCGTACGTTTAAATAACTACGGAAAAGATCACAATCTCGATTTCTCAAATTCTGTTCTATTATGGAACCTTGTTTAGATTAATTTCGAGGACGGAACCCCGACATTGCACGGATAGCAAGCTCCTATAAGAAATGAAGGGTTTTCGATTTAGCAAGTGACTAGACTAGAGTAGCCAATTTAGCAAATAAGTCAAGGGGGTTATAACTTTCTTTCTATCTACATTATTGGATACCTCTATGGAAACTCCATATTCGTTCTCGATTATTTTTCTTATCCTTCTGTTCTTCCTATTGTAGAGCGACGAATGGTCATGTTTATTAGAATTTAGCAATATTTCTTATCTACTTGTGTAAATCGGTTGCATGTTAGATTTTGAGAGATGATTATAGTGGCCATAAACATTAGATATCTATTGCTAGCAATTTTAGCAATTAGTTGGGAGATTATAAAATTTTAGAGACATGAGGATTGAGAGAGTAGTGTGACCAAAGGTGGGTAGAAGTCCTCAGAGTTTCGTGGCACAGAATGGCTAGGAGGATGATATAAACTGTTTTGAGAAAAAAAAAATTTGGTAGATTTCCTCTTGAAATTTAAGGAATAATTATGAATTAGAATTTCGAGGACGAAATTATTTTAAGGTGGATAGATTTGTAACCCCTCTTCCCAGAATTTTTATAATATATTTTATTTTATTTATTTGGAATTAAATGGTAATTTTTATATTTTCTAAATAATTATTTGGTTAATTTTTACGGTAGATAATTTTAGCCATAGTGGAAGTTTGGAGTACAAGACGACTAGAAATCGTGGCACGGATAGTACGATGGCGTGCTTTGACTAGAGTATTAGCCCTGGTAGGGAAGGCCAAGCCATAGTGATGTCCTAACTAGGAAAACCAGGCTAAGTTGCGACATAACCCTTACCGAAGGTATTTATTTATTATTTATATTATTGAGTTTTGGGGAGATTGGTTATACCATTTTAGTCCGGACTGGACCCGAACTAAGCCCAAGTCCATGTAGGTCATGCGACACGTCCAATGACATTCATGTTGATGTATCTTGGTATGATGGTGTCGTATTCTGTCTTAATGATATAAAAATATTTTCTAAGTATTCTTATTTAAATATTATAAATATTATTATTAGTGTGATCCAGTGACCATTGTATAAAGTAGGTCCTTGTATACTTGGAGATTATTAGATTGCACAAAATGGTATATACACCATCATGGATTTATTGAGTTACGCTATTTTTATTATTATTGATATTATTATTATTTTATTTTCTATATAATTGAGGTTATTAATATATAACATTATTTTATTGTTGCTGGTTAAATTATTTTGGCAAATAAATGTTATACATATATGCCTAATTATATAAATAGGCTCTACATAGGAATATATATGCTATTGGATTTTATTTAGAATTTTATAGAGTATATTATATTAGTGTATATATATATGACTATATATAAATAGATATGAATATATATAGTATATAATATATATAGTGTATTTTATAGAGTATATTATATATAGTATATGTATATATGAATATATATAGATAGATATGAATATATATATATATATATATATATATATATATATATATATATATATATATATATATATATATATATATATATATATATATATATATATATATATATATATATATATATATAATATATATAAAATATATATAAAATATATATAAAAATATATATATATATATAAAATATATATATATATATATATATATATATATATATATATATATATATATATATATATATAGGAAAAAAAATAGGAAAAACCAACCCAGCTGAGCTCCCCATGAGCCCAGCCCGAGTCAACCCCCCCCCCCCCCCCAGGCCGAGAACATTTCCCCCACAGGCCTGCTCAGCCGCACCCCTAACAACCGAGAAGCCACATGTAATACTAATATGTGCGTATACTTATAACAGAGTATCGAGAGAGAGCGCGAGAGTCCATAGAGAGGGAACCCTAGCCGCGCCACATCGACCCAGTCATCTGGATGAACCGCCCAGTCCCCGACGACCTCACCCAGCCTAGAGCGCCGCCGTGCGCGGCCACGACACGCCGGAGCACGCGCAACAGAGCCGGCAGTGACAGCAGTACGCAGTGCACGGGATGGTTTTTGCGGCGACCGTTCATCGCGTACACGCGATCTTTTCACGTGCCACTTCCTCAGGTAAAGCCCCGACATAACCCTCTCGAACTCTTGTTAGTTAGATCATGTTGATACGTACTAGTTCGATCGTAAATCGAGTTCCAAAACTCGAAAAAACCTGTCCAAAACAGGACAGGAAACCCCTCTCGAACCCCAACTTGGAAGCCAGATTACAACCCATACATTAGAGTTTTCGAGAATCCAACTTGACACAATTGTAGACAACCTAAGCGAGATTAAAACCCAACTGGTAGTTCTTATTTTCAGTAAATATGCATGAAGTTATTCGGTTTCGAAGTTTGTGAAAAACCTGTTTTCAAAAATATAGAAAATTGGAAAATCGCTCGAGACGACGTGCGTCCCGCCAATCCGGACGACGTGGTCATGCACCGTAAGTATCGAAAGGTGCGTAACAGCTTCGTGGTCGTGTAGGCTTTGGCGGAATTCAAATTGGTCGCGTGTCCACGACGAATTTGATGCGTATCCGTCAAAATTCAACGTATCGTGTACGTTGCAAATTTCTCAATTACTTTGTGCACGTTCGTCAGATCGAGACAAAACTTGCACCAACAGGACCGTATCATTTTTTTGGTCCTGCATGCCAAGTTTGGTCCGATTCTGAGACCGTTGATAAAATTACCGTTTTGCGGGCTCCACGGTTCCACTCAACGGGCGATTTTGTGCACGGCCTGCCGAAATCCAACTTTGGACATACGATTGGGTTCGTATCGAAAAATAGATCTGTAGACATGTAGTTTGATGACTTTAGAGACCGTTGACTCTGGCACACTTTTCGGTGCAAAGCGGGTCCAACGGCGGACACCGTTTTGGCCCAAAATTACCGTTTTGCCCCTGTGTCCAGAATTGGACTTAAGGATAGGCAATCCTAGCTAATTTGACTATTCTAAAAATAATGATAATGTTTATTTCAGCTTTCGGGGACTGTTGTACGAGTTTTGACTATTATGGCACATTGAGTAGTTCAGACTGTCGGTTTCACCAGCAGAGGGCCACAGGCGAGTACAGTTTATTGTCTGCATTTCGATATTGATCTTTACTATATTTCATTAATTAGTCATTAGTTATGTGATTATTTTCTATTATAAATTGTTGAGTCGGGAATGAGAAGTACCAAGGATGTGTGATCTGACCTTAGACCGTGTAGACCGTGTAGACCGTATTGCATTTATTTCTTGTAGACAGTGTAGACAGTAATTTATTTATTTCTTGTAGACAGTGTAGACAGTGATTTATTTATTACAAAGTAGACAGTGTAGACCGTGATTATTACTACATTTAAACTGTGTAGATCGTGATTATTATTTTGTAGACAGTGTTTCTTTATTGCAATATTTTCTGTAGACCGTGTAACTGTAGACCGTGTAATCTTAGACCGTGTAGACCGTATCGCATAATTGTCCCGAGACCGATCACATATCAAAGGTACTTCTAACAGTTGGGAAAAGTATTTAGTGTCTATTTATTTATTATTAGTTTTCTGTATTTCATGTTTATTTTCAAAACTCATGATTGATGTCTAACCTTTGTTTTATAGTCATTTTCTTTATTGAAATTGCTTTCAGTGAATTGTGCTCGTTCCATTCCTGACTGGAAACCAACATTTTTAGGTTAGCCGTGGATTCACTTAGCATGGAAGATACGGGGATACTTGCAGACAAAAGCCTAGAAACTATCTAGATAGCGGAGTTGTAGTCATTCCAATATTGTACAAGTTTATATTTTTCTACAAATGTAAAACTTGTGATCATTGTAAGTTAAATTAATTATGTGAATGAGTATTATTTGTGATTTTGATCTTCATGGCCGTGACAGCGTTCTACCGCCGACACTGCGGCGTAGGCTGGCTTGGACATGTCTTGTATCCGTTTAAAAAAAACGGGTGCGGGTCGTGACACTAGGCTCTGGAACTACGATTGGGTAAGTACCTTTGGAGGCGGTACGGGGTCGGGTGGAGGCAGTCTCATCATCTGAAGCGAAATATAGATGGGAATTGGGTAGGGGTCGATGAGGGGATTTTGTTGGACGACGGTTGATGGGTTGTACGAGAGTCTGGCTTTATTAATTTTGGGTGAGCGCATCAACATCGTGCCAGGGATTGACCCTTTGTGCGATAATATTTGCAGTAGCTGATCCGTTGCTCGAAGATAATTTGCTGAGTATGCATCTTGTCACCCAGCGCTATGAGGATGGAATGCAGGAGTTCTCTGGAGATGTCTATCTCCATGCAGATTCTGGCGCAGTTGCCCTTGACGACGCTTCGGGTTTCGTCAGCTACGGCAACGAACTTGTCGAAGGAGCTAGCGATCCTTTTCAGTGCCGCCGTGGCGAAGCATATGAGGGGGAGGTTCGGTAAGGTGACCCATGTGGACACGGTCGTGGAGGATGTATCTCCGTGAGTGTTCCATTTGGAAAGAGTGAAGTGGTGTTTGTCGATCCACCATGAGCTGTGGTGCAGAGCTTTCCTGCCGTCTGTGTCGGAAGAGAGGTGTAGAAGGGTGGAGTTGGGGTCGAGTGGGGCGACGCTGTATCCCGGAGAAAGGTCCCAGGTGTCGACCAAAGTTTGGATCCGCTGGATTTTTGGGCAGGTGGGGGTGAAATGCATGACCCAGGTGCGCGGTGTAAACCCCCTTTCTGAAATATTTAAAATTTATTTTAATTTATTTTTGTTTATTTAAGATTTTATAGAGTGTTAGAAATAAATTTTCTATGGATTTGTATAAAACAAATACATAATTATTCTTATCAAATAAATAGTTAAGGAGAACTGTTGCTAAATTAATTCATTAGGATTTATGGAAAACATATGATCTATCACCAAGTGATAACATTTAAGATTGAATTTATAAAAATATGTTTTTGATAATATGGATTATATTTTAAACTATTAGGGTTTGAATATATATATAAATTAATTTATTTGATAATATCAAACATAGATTTAAATGATTTTGTAAATCATTTATTGATTTAGGATTGAATTCATGAGATATGAATAGAATAATATTTGTATTATTATAGCGATCGTATATAGTTTGCGATTAGATTAATTTTGTATTCAAATCCTATTCAAGTTTATGCGAGGAATCATTCAATGGAATTTAAATTGCTTGATAAATACTAAGTTTTAAGCAATTGATATGATTGAATATTCACTTTAGATATTATTATGTTTAAATAATAAAGATTAGATTAAATTTGTTTTAGATAATTATTAAAGGAAGAAATTTATCTACTGAGATTTTGATTCTTATCAAACTGATAGTCTCAACCCTATTTAGGCCTCATTCTCCTCTTTTTTTTTTGCATACGTCAAAACCCATCCCTCAGCCACCGCAATAGCCATCCAAGACCACCACAAACAAGCATCATGCAAAACCATCCACCAGCTTCCCCGATGTCGACCCTTGGCCGCCACCATCAACATCTCCATCTTCATCATCGTTTTCAAACCCAACCGATCACAAAACACACCGCCACCATCATCATCATCGTGACATCGTGTCCGTGCCTCTGTCCGTGTCTACCACATATGTTCCTCCCCGCTTACAAAATCATTACTCGTGTCCGATACCTGAACACGATCAACAAAACCATCAATTACACAAATCAAACCAAAATCTAACTGCCAGACAAATCGCCACCGCCGGAGTCAAGGCTCCCTCCGCTGAGCAGGCCCTCCTCGCACAGCGCTCAGCTCTATTGTTGTCATCCTCGTCGTCGACCTCCTCGTATCGACTCAGCCGGAACCCCATCGGCCACAGCATCTGATCCGACACCAAACATTCCGAGCGACCGCGCCGCTGCGGGGGAGCGCATCCGCTCCGATATCGTCGATGCCCATCCCGCAAACACGGCCGCTGGTATCTCCGCCGCTTGGCAAGTCGTTCATCCCTTGCTACTATCCCGCCGTCCCAACATCCCGAGCGACCGCCGTATCAGCTCCGTCCCCGACGAGCCGCACTCCTACGTCGTCCATGCAGTCGCCGCCGCCGCGGTGGGTCACTCCCGTTGAAACCCCCATGAGCGCTGCCTCCAAGTCCGCCTCTCGCGGAGTTGCAACCGCCCTCGCTCCGACTTTTCCGCCGAGCTCCCTCTTTCCAGACCCGCGATCGTGCAGCCTGCCCTTGCCCCATGTCCCCGGAGGCTATGCCTTCCGCATCGACGCAGACCGTCTGCCGTAGATCTGGTCCGCCTACACCGAGCCACCTGATTCCGTCGAAGGCACTTCACTACTGCCTAGGGCTGCAAACGAGCCAAGCCGAGCCAAGCTTTTGTAAGCTTGAGCTTGGCTTGACTAGAATTAATCGAGTTCGAGCTCAAGCTTGATAAATTTTTTATTTTAGAGCTTGAGCTTGGCTTGAGCTTGTTTATATTAAGCTTGAGCTTGGCTTGGTTTGAGCTCGGGCTTGGCTTGATAAGCAAGCTTGATAAGCAAGCTTGATTCAAGCTTGATAAACAAGCTCGATAAGCTCATATCAAGCTCATTAAGCTTGATTTCAAGCTTGTTCACCTTTATTTCAAGCTTAATGAGCTCGATTTCAACCTAGTTACGCTTGAATTCAAGTACCTATAATTTAACAATTTATTTATAAAAATTTAATTAAAAAAGTTCCTTCATATCAATTATTAAGGACATATAAATATATAAAGCACATAACCATATCATTATACAAACAGACATAAAATTAGAATTCAACAAACAAACGAGCTTCTAACAAGCTCCTAAACGAGCTTCTAAACGAGCCAGCTCGCAAGCTCATAAACGAGTCAGCTTGCGAGCTCGAACGAGCCGAGTACTTCTAAGCTTGAGCTTGGCTCATTTATTAAACGAGCTCGAAAACGAAGCTTGAGCTCGGCTTGTTTACTAAATGAACCGAGCTCAAACGAGCTTTTATCGAGCTGAGCTTCGAGCAGCTCGCAAACGGCTTGGCTCATTTGCAGCCCTACTACTGCCCCTCCTCCGCGTTCGGCACCAGTACAGTTGACCGCCTAAGCCGGCAATCCCGTCCCCGCAACCTAACTGTGCGCCACCCGCCGTCTGCGCTCCGCGCGCCGCCCGCCGTCTGCGCTCCGTGCGCCGACCAAGCTGGTGAAACCCTCTATAAGTGATCCCATCTCTCCATCACTCTCTTTCTCTGTTCTCTGTTCTCTCCTCCAATGATCCTGTTTGAAGAGAGAGAGAGAGAGTAATATAAATGGTTAAGTTAAGTTTATATGGGCCAAAACAATTGGGCTTTTATCTATGGGCTTATATAACCTTTGGATTTTTTTGGATATATATTTTGGGGGTATTTGTAAGTATTTGGTTTTATCTAGATAATAAAGAATTAGAATTTTTGGATTTTATCATGGTTAGCCTTAATTTAATAAATTATTTTTGGCTTCATATATATGTTTGGGTTTTCTTAACCTATTAGTGTTTAGATTGGGCTTATCTTTGGGCTATTGGGTTTATAGTATGAATATGGGCCTTTCTCCATGAACTGTTTGACAAATTATTTTGGCTTTGGGCATTCATATTTGATAACTTGAGTTTTAATAACATTTTAGGCCTTAGTTAGTATAAAATTAAATGTTGTGGGTTTTACTCTATAATATATATATATATATATATATATATATATATATATATATATATATATATATATATATATATATATATATATATATATATATATATATATATATATTTGTTTTATAGATAAATTATGATTTTAATAAAAAGTTTTACATGAAATATTTATGTTGGGCTTGCTTAAAATTGACGTTGGGCTTTTGGGCATTCTTTTGTATAAATGTTTTTCTATAGTTATAATTAAATAATTATTAATCTTTCTTTTAATAAAGTTTATATAGTATTATAAATATATATCTTCTTAAAAGGGTTTTAAAACATCTATATTTCCAAATATATTTCTAAATAGTATATATTTAATACTTTCTAAATAGTTTTTCTTAAAGGTATATATTGGGATTTAAGGGATCATTTTTCACTAAATCAATTTCCACCTAAATTAATTCTGATCGTAGCTAATCGTATTCCTACCTTTCCTGCAAATCTAAACCTAGGCTAACCGGACCTGTAGACATACAGTTTGACGACATTAGAGACCATAGACTTTGGCATGCTTTTCGGTGCAAAGCGGGTCCAACGACGGACACCGTTTTGACCCAAAATTACCGTTTTGCCCCTGTGTCCAGAATTGGACTTAAGGACAGACAATTCTAGCTAATTTGATTATTCTGAAAATGTTGGTAATGTTTATTTCAGCATCCGAAGACTTTTGTATGTGTTGACTGTTGTGGCTCACTGAGTGGTATAATATTATCGGTTTCACCAGCACAGGACCTCAGGCGAGTACATCTCTGATAGTTTTTATATTTGATTATCTCTATACTTCCTGTATTTAATAATGTTTTACACTGATATCACGTTGATTCTTGACACGCTTGTCACACGAGATAGTAGTTATGGATTCTTGCATGTTGTTCGTGACCAATATATTTTCGTGTTTGTTTGAATCCATGGGTACTAGCCGGGCGGGAAAGTACATTAGTAGACATGTAAACATACCCAGAAAATGTCCCAAAATGTCTATTCTTGTCTGATAGCAGTCGTACAACTCACGTGCGGGGTGCCGGATTTACCCTTTAGCTGTTTACATATCGAAAGTGTATTTCAAATCACTTGTTAGATATAGTCTTGCTACATTACAGTTTCTTGTCATTGCTTGTCTTGTGTGCCATGTCTTTCTGCTTTTACTTGCATGATTCCTACCATGATTTCCTATTTATCCACTTATCATGTATCTCAGTATTATTACAGATTTATAGATTTCGTCATTTATTGATTCTGTTGTAAGAATGTACTCGTTCCATTCCTGACTGGAAACCAACATTTTTCAGGTTTAGCCGCGATCACTCTTAGCATTGGGAAGGCATGGGTATGCTGAGGTCAACCTACATAGTTGAATTATTTATCTTTTTCTATTGGTGAGACATTGTATTTTCTAGCAAATATGAAGTTGTTAAACCTTGTAATTTATAAACATGATTTAATAATGTGAATGAGCAATAAATGTATATTTTGTGATTTTGAGCATCTTGGCTGTGACAACGTTCTATCGCCGACTCTGCGGCGTAGGCTGGCTTGGACACGTCTCGTATCTGAAAAGCAGGTACGGGTCGTGACATGTGGTAAGGTTTTGGACAGAGTCGAGATGTCTTCGTCTGAGAACTGTACAGAAATACTTCTTTCTCCTGATAGAGGGGGGGTATCGATAGATTGGAGTGTCTCCTCAGAGAGAGGAGAGACAAGAGTGATCGGTGCTCTGAGCTTGTCCGCAAAAGACATGGCTCCAGAATTGGAGGCCGAAGTCTTATTTGCCAAGGACAACGTGCCTGCCGGAATAAGAGGAAAGATAGGGACCCGCGGGCCGGGAAGAGCGGGGGAGTCTATCGATTGCACGGTAGCGCCGGTAGGGCCAGACGACTGGGGGTCAGACGCCGATCCACCGATGTCGGGAGTAAAGTACGGCTGCCAGTGGACGCAGGTACCATCACGCTCGCCGCCTCGACGAGTATGGCCTGGGAAGCTCCGCTGCAAGCGCCCGCAGTGGGGACGCCGCTAGCGCCCGCAACAGGGTAACCGTTGAATGCGCCTACGGAGAGAGAGGTCCCGTGTGAGCCCGCCACAGGGCTACCGATAAAGGCGCCCGCGGGGAGAGAGATCCCGTATGCGCCCGAAAGGGGACCTGCTCCTTGAGTGCCAGGGGGGAGCCCTCTGAGATGGGCGTATGCCCACTCGGGAGGGGGACAAAGGTAGGAGAGTGGGCGCATGTGAGAGCCGCACACGAAACCCCATGTGCGCCAGCAGCTCCACAGATAGGAGTGCCTTGCGAATGAGTGGAGGCGCCTCCCAGGGTGGGCGCATGGGAGTTGGCGCATGCAATACCTTCTCCGAGAGCGCCAGAAAGGGTGGGCGCATGCACACCTAGAGCTGACAAAATGGGCTAAGTCCGTTGGGCCGGCCCGCCCCGCTTGCCAAAAAGGTGGGTTGGGCCGAGCATTTAGGAGCCCGCTAAACAGGCAGGCCTAGGTGGGCTGGCCCGCTAGTAGCCCTCCCCGCGGTGGGCTAGCCCGCGGGCCAAGTGAGTTGGCCCGCCATCTATTTTTTTTATAAAATTTTTAATTTTTTTATTTAGCACATATATGAGATATATGTTATAAATGATAAAAATTCTCATTTAATGCAAGTAATGACGTATAAAATATTAAATTTGGTCATTTATTTACATGAATGAAAGCGTTTTAAAGAAATATCTACTATTATAATGTTTCTTGTATTTTACTTGTAATTTGATGCAGATGAGAGTGAGTAAAAATATTATATATATGATTTTTTTCCTTTTAAGAAACTAAACAATAATTAAAAATTAAAAAAAAAATTAAGCGGGCCGGCCCGCCTAGCCTGCGGCCCGCCGGTGGTGTAAAACCTCTAAATTTCTACTATTTTTTATTTATTATTAAATTTGATACCGATTTTTTTTTATTGTACGTCGCGTAGTTGCATTGTACGTCGCGCACAAAATTTTATTTTTCGTAATTGCTCGACGAGTGCGAATATGTGCGAGCGTACATATTTTTGAAAAATATTTTTTTCTATTTTTATAGTTTCGAAGTAATATAGCTAATAATTATTTCTAGCTATTATTTTCAAGTTTATGATTTTAATTATGAAAAGTCTTTCATTTAGACAGTTATAATAATAAATAATTTTTCCTATAAAATGGTATATTAGAAAGGTATATTTATGTAAATATTATTTGTACATACATATATATTTCATAATTATTTATTAGTTTATTTTTAAATAATAATATAATTTTCAAAATTATTATTATATGTATTTTTAGAAAATATATTTTAAAATTATTGTGGCAATTTAAATCTTGATTTGATTTTATGGACTTATTTAAATAGTTAAATTAATATCTATATTTAAAATTTTATTGATTTTAAACTAAAGGATGGAATTTAATTAGATTTAAATTGATTTAGATTTGGATTTGAAACTTATTGAATTTGATTTAAAATAAATAGATGAATTATCTAACGAGGATTTAAACTACTCCTAATCCTTATCCAATTAGGGATTCCCACATCCTATAAAAGGCAGGTACTCATCCATAAATTTCTATTCTCCACAAATTTCCACCACAAGTGCGTGCACCATGTTAGTGTCCATATATTATTCCATTGTTACATATACATTCATCCTCTTCTTGGTGTCCGACAATCCCGGACCTCATCATCGTCTTCGTGTCCGACACTTGGGACACGATCCCTAACCCAAATCCTAAACCTAGCTCTACTATCTCCCTGCCGCACCATCCGTTCCCTACTCCACCTTGCCACCACGTCCTGCTGACCGTCCGGCCCGTCCACAAAAACTACCCCACCACCATTACTATCACCACCGACGTCATCTCCTCCACTACAGCCCGTGTCCCGACTCTGCTCCGGCAACCGCAACCTCCTTCCCTGCCATCTTATCGCCGACTACACCACCAACCCACACCATTGCGGCCACCATCGTGGAAGCATGCCACCGGCCTGCCACCCTACAAACACCATTGTGCCGCCTTCAAATCGTGCTGCTACCCCCATCATCAATCTGACACGACCGCTACCATGCCCGCAACTCACCACAACCCGACCAACCTAGCCGAGCAGAATATTTTGCCACCAAAATCCCCAAAAAGAAAACAACTAATAAATCCTAACCTCCATCTCCGGTTGACACATCCGCCACCACCGTGTGCCGCTAGCGCAGCGCCGTCGATCGCACCCCATGTCCGCAGCCCCTTTCCCGACCTCCCGTCGCCACAACCGCGACCCCATCACCTGGCAACCCTGACGTCGCGTCGTGCTGCCCCGGTCCGTCGCTATCGTGCCGACCGCGACCGTCGCGCCGCGCCACCGTCTTAACCCCTCTCTCCCTCTCCCGACCTGTCTCCAACTCCTTCGGCGCCTCCACTGCCTCCCGTGGACGCCGAGACTCCAGATCTGTTCCTCTTCTCCCATCCCAGATGCTGCCCTCCACTTCCGACCCGATCTCGCTGTGAGACTCGTCTCACAGTATCGGTATTTATATACGGATACGTATTTTGTAGTGTATTTTGTATTTTCTTGATTTTTGTAATGCTTTAAAAAAATTTCTAACTTATATATTTTTTTTCTTGGCCGGCATACCGCCAGTATACCGGAGTATACCGACGGCATACCGTCCAGACAGATTTTTCACATTTTAGATATTTTTGATTTCAGATATTTTCATGAATAGTGTTTCCGATATTTTCGTGAATAGTATTTTGGATATTTTGATGAATAGTACTTAGATATTTTCGTGAATAGTATAGATGCACCCTATTACCCAATAGATATTTGGTTTTGTTTGAATGGCCACGATTGACTTAGATTTTGACATGGATCACGATCCAACGGCTAAGATTAATTTTCCCTTCTATATATACCATTTCACTTTCTCTCTCCTCTCTCTTTTCATTCTCCTCACTCTCTCTTCATTTCTTTTTCCCTTCTCTCCCCCTTGGAGCTTGCCAAGAGCTTGGCCTTAAGGCCTTGGGTGTGGTGTCTACCCCCCTAGGAGGAGGAGTAGAAGATTACGCTTGGTTGCTAGATAACCTAGGCAAGTACATCTTGCCAAATCTTGAACAAAAATATTTTTGTTGTCATTTTATTTTTCTTGGTAGTAAATACTTAGAATTGTTCTAAACTCATTTTTTTAAAATATGTTTTCCTTATGATTCTCATATATATGCATGTTTCCAAAATTTGTTTAAGCAAGGTTTTAATTTTCTGTTAAAACCCAATATGGACTTAGTAGAAAACTTGGTATCAAGAGTGATACTAGTGTTACCATCATAGATCTTGGTCACATATAGATATATGAGACCCTCACATAGTTTGTATATCATAAATTTTGAGTTTGGTGGCAATCGAAATCCGTTTCGGTGTCCCGAAAACCTATTTTTTGGAGTATTTTAAGATATTGATCTATCAAATCTTTGAATTTTTGAAATCTAATAGTTTCTTGTTGTAGGAAATTCAATTCTATGCAATTTTGACTTTTGAAAATCCGAATTTCGATTTAAAACGAAATTTTTATGGCCGAAACAAGTTTTGGCAAAAATCTGATTTTTGTTGCTGTTTGAAAAATCGGTATACCGTCGGTATGCCGGTGTATACCGTCGGTATGCCGATTTTTGCACCATAAACTTTCTGTCTTTAGGCCGGTATACCGCCGGTATGCCGTTTTATGTCGTTTTAGTCTGTTTTTGCCCGTTTCTATCCGTTTTTGTCCGTTTTTGATATTTTCTTCGATTGTAATAATTTTTTAACATGATTAGATGATCTTGCATAGTTAGAAAATAATTGTACACCCTATATACACTTGATACTAGCGCATGTTCAATCATTTTGCTATAAAATGTCCTTAGTTTTAATTATTCTTCCCCACATGCTATGATATGTCTTTTGATAGATTCTTTCTTACAAGCTATGATAATTGTTGCCATGCCTTCTTTTCTTACATGATAGTGGCGCGTCGTGGTGCACTCTTCTTACATGTCTCCTTTGCTTACTAGATAGTGACCCGTCGTGGTGCACTCTTGTACATGTTCTTCTTTGCTTACAAGATAGCGGCCTGTCATGGCACACTCCCTATAGTGGTTCGTCGTAGCGCACTCCTAGCTTCTTCTTTATTATATTTTCTTGTTGTGGCTTGTTATGGTGCACATTCTTGCTTTTGTCCATTCTTGCATGTCTCATGTCTAGGATGGATTCTGCGGAATGCCACACCCGAAATCTAATAAAAAAATGTTAAGGACTAAACAACTAGCTTGATTACTTAGATCATTGAGAATTTTCCAGTTACCTGTTGCCCCTTTGGTCTTGGCATTATATATATATTCTTGGGATTTGGAGCTATCTGTCATGATGAGCACACTTCCAGCGCACCGTCGAGTGTCGCACCGGGTACATTTGTCTCCTGGGCGATGTACCCAATGTTATATGTCTTAGTGGTACATTTGTCTCCCGGGCGATGTACCACTAGTATAGGATACATTTGTCTCATGGGCGATGTATCCACTATTACCATTGCTCCTTTGGCTTGGACCATTCAGGTAGTAGCAGGCAGGTACTGGACTTGGAATTCTCAAACTTGCAATTGTTAGTAATTAGGATTGTGACAACCCTAGTTAGCTAATGTATAAAGTCGTACTCATTGCTTGGCCGTGACTATTGTATGGAGTCCAGTCTAGTCTAGTTTGTCTAGGCAGTGTCCGGATTTGTTTATTTTCAGTACATCTTTGTTTATGCTTTACTTTTGCCGGTATATGATTAGATACTAAAGTTCTATTCAGGAGAAGGGTTACAACCCCGGTCCTTGTTTGGTTCACGGGTTGTAACTTGGATTTCGGAATAGTTCCTAAGTCATCTTATCATTTATCGTTCTATATAGACCTAACATGCTCACATGTTCCAGTTACCTAACATGCTCACATGCTCCAGTTATCTAATATGCTCACATGCTCCAGTTATCTAATATGCTCACATGCTCCAGTTATCTAACATGTTCACATGCTCCAGTTATCTAACATGCTCACATGTCTCATCTACTTAACATGCTCACATGTCTAATTTATCTTTCATATTCACATGCTTCCTTTTTCTTATATGTACACAGTTTACATTATGTCACATGTCCTTTACCTTATGCTGCATGTTGCTTTACTTATTGTCTTTCTATTCTCGGGATAAGTGCATTGGTAGCGCACGAGTCTCGATTTGCTTTTACTTATTTCTGTCTCTATCCGTTGCTATGATTTGCATGCTGGTTTTAGTTCATAGTTTGGCTTCCTTTGTGGTACTTGCTATTGGGGGTCTGACTCCACTGGTTTTGTTTGGCCAGATCTGATAGAGGAGCCCGAAGGATCTTCCGTACCATCTACTCGACGGTGACTACCCGGAGCACCAGAGTACCTTAGTGGGTTTTTTATTTCATTCTTCTACTAGTTATGTACATTATTCTTTTGTGGCGTTTAGCCTCCGAGCACGTGTTTAGCTCGTGTGTTGGACTTGACATTTAGCCTACGGGCCAGAACACGATTTGCGTATTCTAGACTATAGCTAGAGCTTATCATGTATGACTATTACTCTTACTAGTCTTCACTCTGTATTACTAGCTTCATGATCATTGATATATGATAGTTTGGGACGTTTTACTATTTTATATTCCAGTTGATCTTACTTCTTGTACATTGTTTACTGCCTGTGATTGAGATACCTAGGATTGCTTGACCTAGGATCGACTGTTGGCTTGTAGTAGTAAACCCCATCTATACAGCTTATAAGTTATTTCGGAGTACTGGAGTACTTTGGTATACGTAGCTGGCCTGGTCCGTCCCTACTTGCCAGTATTCTGGTTCTGGGGCGTGACATAGGTTTTAGTGGTGGCCCATGTAGGTCTGATTTATCAGATATATGGTGGTTACTGATGTTTAGATATCTCAGTCACAATTCTGCTTTATTGATATCCTTCGTGTTATTCTATATCTCTGATCCTTTGACCTGATATCTGCCTTGATCGTTGATCTTTCATGTTCCCTCGATTTAATCCTTGTGTCCTTTAACTTTCAAGGGCACTGTTCTTAATCCTTCCGATCATCTTGTTTGAGTTTTGCCGATGGCTGGTCAGCAATCTTCTGTTAGGCCAGTTGTGGAGGATCAGTCTCAGTATTCATGTGTAGAGTTCAGAGTTGACCCGAGGGCAGAGGTATCAGTTCAGCCAGATCAGCCAGCAGGGTCAGTCCTGCTAGAGTCCAGCTTCACCGGCTATCCCGACAGTCCAGCAGTATATGGCTTAGGTACCGGTTCAGCAGCAGCAGGTTAGAGCAACAGTTTCGAGACGTGGACAGACAGAGTTTGGTGTGTTAGAGCTGGTTTTGGTTGAGGGTGGTCATGTTGTAGGTATTGTCATATTCTTCTTCCATTCTTATTTATCTCTTGGGTTACGCATATTTGGCGAGTTTTTCGTCCTACTCTTCTGTCTTCGTATCTTGAGATACATGATATTTATCACATGTCTCGACTACGAAGATACGTCCTGGGTAGAGTCATGTCTTGGGTTAAGTCATTGGTACTGGCTTATTTTGAGAATTGACTTTTATCTAAGTTGTGGAGTCAGCGTAGGCCTGCTCCTACTCAACTGACTCAGGAGACATATTTATTCATATGCCTCCATCCCTTCTTGATTGTGGTTGTGTTATTGTTTACGCATTTACTTATATTATTGTTGTCTTTATCTTACCAACATGCCATGCTTTGTTTTGATTGACATGATTTTCAGCTCTTTGGTTTGGTTTTCATGCTTGACTAGATTTAGGAAATTCCGAGGACGGAATTTATTTTTAAGTTTTGGAGAGTTGTGAGACTCGTCTCACAGTATCGGTATTTATATACGGATACGTATTTTGTAGTGTATTTTATATTTTCTTGGTTTTCGAAATGCTTTAAAAAAATTCCTAACTTATAGATTTTCTTCTTGGCCGGCATACCGCCAGTATACCGGAGTATACCGACGGCATATCGTCCAGACAGATTTTCCATATTTTAGATATTTTCGATTTTAGATATTTTCATGAATAGTGTTTCCGATATTTTCGTGAATAGTGTTTTGGATATTTTGATGAATAGTGTTTAGATATTTTCGTTGATAGTGTAGATGCACCCTATTACCCAATGATATTTGGTTTTGTTTGAATGGCCACGATTGACTTAGATTTTGACATGGATCACGATCCAACGGCTAAGATTAATTTTCCCTTCTATATATACCATTTCACTTTCTCTCTCCTCTCTCTTTTCATTCTCCTCACTCTCTCTTTATTTCTTCTTCCCTTCTCTCCCCCTTGGAGCTTGCCAAGATCTTGGCCTTGAGGCCTTGGGTGTGGTGTCTAACCTCCCTATGAGGAGGAGTAGAAGATTAGGCTTGGTTGCTAGATAACCTAGGCAAGTACATCTTGCCAAATCTTGAACAAAAATGTTTTTGTTGTCATTTTATTTTCTTTGGTAGTAAATACTTAGAATTGTTCTAAACTCATTTTGTAAAATATGTTTTCCTTATGATTCTCGTATATATGCATGTTTTCAAAATTTGTTTAAGCAAGGTTTTGATTTTCTGTTAAAACCCAATATGGACTTAGTAGAAAACTTGGTATCAAGAGTGATACTAGTGTTACCATCATGGATCTTGGTCACATATACATATATGAGGCCCTCACATAGTTTGTACATCATGGATTTTGAGTTTGGTGGCAATCGAAACCCGTTTCGGTGCCCCCCAAAACCTATTTTTTGGAGTATTTTGAGATATTGATCTATCAAATCTTTGAATTTTTGAAATATAATAGTTCCATGTTGTAGGATATTCAATTCTATGCAATTTTGACTTTTGAAAATCCAAATTTCGATTTAAAACGAAGTTTTTATGGCCGAAACAAGTTTTGGCAAAAATCTGATTTTTGTTGTTGTTTGAAAAATTGGCATACCGCCGGTATGCCGGTGTATACCGCCGGTATGCCGATTTTTGCACCATAAACTTTCTGTCTTTAGGCCGGTATACCGCCGGTATGCCGCAGTATACCGCAGGTATGCCGTTTTAGTCTGTTTTTGCCCGTTTCTGCCCGTTTTTGTCCGTTTTTTATATTTTCTTCGATTGTAATGATTTCTTAACATGATTAGATGATCTTGCATAGTTAGAAAATGATTGTACACCCTATATACACTTGATACTAGCACATGTTCAATCATTTTGCTATGAAATGTACTTAGTTTTAATTATTCTTCCCCACATGTTATGATATGTCTTTTGATAGATTCTTTTTTACAAGCTATGATAATTGTTGCCATGCCTTCTTTTCTTACATGATAGTGGCCCATCGTGGCGCACTCTTCTTACACGTCTCCTTTGCTTACTAGATGGTGACCCGTCGTGGCGCACTCTTCTTACACGTCTCCTTTACTTACTAGATAGTGACCCATCGTGGTGCACTCTTGTACATGTTCTTCTTTGCTTACATGATAGTGGCCTGTCATGGCGCACTCCCTATAGTGGCTCGTCGTAGCGCACTCCTATCTTCTTCTTTATTATATTTTCTTGTTGTGGCTTGTTATGGTGCACATTCTTGCTTTTGTCCAGTCTTGCATGTCTCATGTCTAGGATGGATTCTGCGGAATGTGTCACTCCCACTTTTCATAAATAGGGGTAAAATGGTCATTTTAGAATTTTTAGAAATTTTTATTTAATTATAATATTATTTGGGGATTTTTAGAGTCGGGTTCGAATTTCAGCTCATTCCGACTTGTATCTGGGACCCGGAGTAGCTTAGACTCTGATCGGGACCCAAACTTAAGTTAGACATGGCCCATAAAATCCCACAAATTAGTCTGGTACTTTTAGACAATTCCTCCATGACTTAATCGGTCAATTTGTAGATTTTAACTTGGCCTTTTCAACCCCGAAAATTAGTTTAAGTCAATTTTGACCTAGAGGAGGCTTGGAGGGCATTTTGGACATATGCCAAATATCTCAATCCCCCTACATGGCCGACCACCTATGGGAGACCCTCTCTCTTCATTCACTTCATCTCCACTCTCAAGTTCTTCCCCCTTTTGAGTTTTCCCCAAAACCTAGACCTAAATTTGAGATTTGATCTCTAAATCTTTAATTTTCCCTCATATTTCTTCCATAGATCCTCTCTACACCATCAAAGGAGGGTGCTACCAAAGTTTGGGAGAAAAGTGCAAGGTGGAAGTGTCCTTTCCCCAAGAATCTTCGTGTCGGAGGGAGTTTCGTTAGGAATCACTCCTAATAGGTAATTATCTATTCTTTAAATCATTCTCCTATGAATTTTACTTGGTTTTGGAGCCCATAGGACTTACCCATGGTTGTGTCCCTTTGTGTCAAGGTTAGAGGCCTATGGGAGACTCCTAGGAGAACTAGGATTAGTGTTTGTGTCCAAGTATCCTTGTGTTTGTGTTTGTGTATATTTATATGTGTGTGTGTGTCCATATATATATATATATATATATATATATATATATATATATATATATATATATATATATATATATATATATATATATATATATATGGACACACACACACATATAAAATATATATATATTATATATGTGTGTGTGTGTCCATATATATATATATATGTGTGTGTGTGTGTGTGTGTGTGTGTGTGTGTGTGTGTGTGTGTGTGTGTGTGTGTGTCCATCTGTGTGAGTGTGTGTGTCTATATATCTATAGATATTCATGTGTGAGTGTGTGTGTGTATATATATGTAGATATGTATGTGTGTATGTGTGTCTATATATGTATATAGATATGAATGTGTGTTTGAGTGTGATATATATATTAGAGAGGGATATTCATAGATATATATATATAGAGAGAGAGAGTGGGAAAGAGAGGAAATTAGAGAGAATGAGAGGAAGAGATTAAGGGATTATAGGGTGAGAAGAGAGGGAGATAGAAAGGAACAAAGAAGAGCCACAGCAGCAGCCATGGGGGGGTTAGGGGCTGCTGCCCCCCCCCCCCCCCAATACAGCAGTGTAAACAGCAGCAGCAGCAGCAAAATGGGCAGCAATAGCAGCAAGCTTAGGCAGCAGCAGCAGCACCCTATTAGCCCCCCCGTTTTGACCCTTTAAACCCCTCCTAAAACCCCTATATATATACATATATATGCCCCTATATATACATATATATACCCCTATATATAACCATATGAACCCCCTAAATGGCCTTATAATTGGGTAGGCTAGAGAGAGTTTGTGGGTGAATTAGAATCTAGTTAGAGGGTGAGTGAAAGGGTGATTTTGAGTTACGAGTGTCGAAATGCGTCCAAATTTGAGATGGGACTTTGATATGTGAAATAGAGTTTGTGGGTTGGCTCCTAAGTTAAAATTGGGGTTTCGTTTGGGATTAGGAGAATGGTATCTCATGATACCATTGAGTATCTTCGATACTCAAGATAATGGGTAAATCAACAACATGTACCGTAAGATGGACTGGATGTCCACTTTACCTTGAAAACTTGGTAGATAATGTTAGTGTAGGTTAGTATCCTACTACCCTAGGAAGCCGGGAGTGGAACTCCTAAGAAAAAACTACTTGGCCTTAGTATTAGGGTAGAAAGGGTAAACGGGATAAGTAGGGATAATACCCATTTCACAACATATGGGTTTGATACTTTAAGATATGGCTAAAATTAGGATATTATGGTTGGTAATGGTTAGGGATAGTGGACTTGGACTAGTTTTGACCTTGGTTGACCACGGTTGACTATTTTGACCAAAAGTCAACCAAAAGTCAACCGTAGCCTAAAATTGACTAGAACTTGACCAAACTTGACCAGTTGACCCAAAGTCAACTATTAGTCAACGTTAGTCAAGTTTGACCTAAAGTTGACCTAGAGTTGACCTAGGATAGACCAGAGTTGACCAGTTGACCAAAAGTCAACTATAAGTCAACTGTTGACTTAAATCGACCTAGTTTAATTTTGTTTGACTTGCATTGACCCAGTTTGACATTGTTAGGCCTAATATGACTTAGATTGACCCTGTACAATCTAGTTTGACCTAGTTTGACCTAGATTGACTTAGTTTGACGTGTCTTGACCTAGTTTGACTCAATATGATTTAATTTCACTTCCAAACCATTATATTGATACAATATTCCATCTATAGGTCCTCGAGGCACTATTCTTGGACTCAATCGATCTATCCATCACATTACAGGCGAGTACATTCTCTGATAACTTTTCCAATTTACGATAATTGTTATAATTCATGTACTTAGTGTAGATATGTTTATTCTTGACACATTGGTCACACGGATTGGTATTCATGGATCTCGACATAAGATGTTATTCCTTACTATCTTGGTATATCTTGTGCAAGCCCCCTTGTAGTTCTTGTGCAGTATATGGACACCGATTCTCGAGGAGACTTGCTCCCTTCTCGTAGAATCCTGTGTCGTAACGTGTCTTGCTTGGATCCACTCTACCAGTCGGGGACGGGGAGTACTACTGTAGATGTGTGGTCAATACCCGCCTTGTATATCTTGTGAACCTTGTGAATGCCAACCCTACACCACACGTATGATTGGCTAGATCATGACCTTATGCAGACCCAAGCCGGCCACAAGTTGTAGCTAGTACTCACACACCTAGATAGATGATTCTTGATTCTTGTACATGCCATGATCAGTTTTACTTGCCTTGTTCTAGCTCTAGATTTAAAGTTTACCTTGCCATGATACTCACATATACATTCCATAATTTCTTGTATATACTCTCTATTTACAGTCTTATAGCTTTTGTCATATCTTATGAACTGTTGTTAGTTGATTGTGCTCGTTCCATCCTGACTGGATATGTTGACAAAAATATTACAGATACTGATGAGGAGGATTACTGTACCTACTACGGTCTGGATGACGTAGTAGGCTTAGACTTGGAGACCTTGGTTCAGCAGGGCTTAGCTCCGCCAGACGAGCCTCTAGCTTAGTTTAGTTAGAGTAGACTTTTGGACTGGACCTTGTCTCCAGCTTGCTACTTATGTTATGATATATTATATTTTGGGATTGTATAACCATATTACTTTGTGACTCTCTTCTCTCTGTTGAGCTGGATATTGCACTTGTGATTATATCTATCTGGTTTTTCGTGCCATGATTCTTCCTTCTAGATTGTGATTGAGTTTATCAGTATTTCGTATTATATACCTCCGTGCGGAGATGACAGGTTATTATATATTGTTTGTTGGCTAGTAGACCTACAACGTTCTACGCCCATGCGGAGAGTTACTCGGTTCGGTGCGAAAGGAAAGTTGAGCCCGAGATTCGTTGGGCCGTTCTAAATACTCGAACGGGTCGCCTCAGTGGCCTATAAAATTGTCCTATCGCCGGCGCTTAAAGGTGTACACAATATCTTCCACGTCTCGCAACTGCAGAAGTACGTGCACGACCCGAGCCACGTGGTAGATTTTGGCCAGTTGGAGCTAAAGTCCGACTTATCCTACGTCGAAGAGCCAGTTCAAATCTTAGAACGCAAGAATAAGTTGCTACGAAATCGAGCGATCCCTCTCGTCCGCATCCTCTGGAGGAACCATTCGGTCGAAGAGTCGACGTGGGAGCTTGAATCAGAAATGAAGGAGAAATTTCCTTCATTGTTCTCGTAGAGGTAGGTTCTATCTTTAAGTTTCGAGGACGAAACTTTTATTAGTTGGTTATAGTGTAGTGCCCCATCCCTACATCGTGCCCCATTTCCGTCCACGGGGTGCGCGAGAAAGGAATATTGTCGCTATCGATTCGGTCGGGACCGATAGGTCGGAATCGGCCTAGTCGATCGAACGGGAACGGTTAAATTAAGATCCATTCCACGTTATGGAATGGATTCTTTGGAACCAATCCCAAATTCAGCGGGTTGCGCCTCGAGGATTGGCTCTGCGGTTGAGTCGGAAGAGACCTCCCGTTGCTCTGATTTTCTGCCGCACTTGATTTGGCTTTGGCTTTGGTTTCGTGAATGCATTTTCGTGAATGTTTCGTGAATGTTTTCCGAATGAGTTTTCGTGACTTGCGTTTTCGAGCGTCGCATTCATATCGAATTTCCTTGAATTATACAGTATTCTAATCAGTTGCTTATGCGATTGCAGGTGATCGCGTAGGCGACGTCAGTGCAGCCAACCGGTCGCTCGCTTGAAGCAAGGCTAAGGCGAGTTGCTGACCTCCTTCGTCTCGTCCATCTACTTCAAAACCAATATGAAGTAAAATGTGTAAAACTCCTAAATTTCTACTATTTTTTTTAATTTGGTACCGATTTAAAATTTTGTATTGTACGTCGCGTAGTCGTATTGTACATCGCGCACGAAATTATTTTTCTTGCTCGTCGAGTGCGAATATGTGCGAGCGTACATATTTTTGAAAAACATTATTTTTATTATTTTTATAGTTTCAAAATAATATAGACAAAAATTATTTTCTAGCTATTATTTTCAAAGTTTATGACTATTATGAAAAGACTTTCATTTATATAGGTATAATAATAAATAAAATTTTCCTATAAAATGGTAAATTAGAAAAGTATATCTATGTAAATATTATTTGTACAAACACATATTTTTCGTAATTATTTATTTGTTTATTTTAAATAATAATGTATTTTTGAAATTAATTATTATAGTATTTTTGGAAAACATATTTTTGAAATATTTGTGACAATTTAAATTTTGATTTGATTCCATGGATACATTTAAATAGATTAAGTTAATATCTATAAATTAGAATTTGATTTATTGATTTGATTTGATTTTAAACTAAGGGAATTAAATTAGATTTAATTGGATTTGGATTTAGATTTGATTTCATTGATTTATTTTAATAGATTGATTTATCTAATTTGGGTTTAAAACAATCCTAATCATTATCTAAGTGGAAATTCCCACATCCTATAAATAGGCAGGTACTCCTCCACATTATTTTTCCACAATTTCCACAACCCAAAGATCCGTGCATCGTGTCCGTGTTCCCTCCCAGTCCACAATCTTATTCCATTATTTACAATTACATTATCTTTCTTGTGTCGGACACACCCCGACACCAACAAAATTCTAACCCTATCCCTATTCCTCTAACCCGTCCACCTTCACCCGCTGCCGACACACCCTGCCTCCTCCACGCTCACCCCCTTCTGTCCGACCCGACCAGCCGAGCCACCCGGCAAAACCACACAACCGAGCCCTGCCTACTCCACCGTTCCCTGTCCTTCCCGTCTCCAGCTTGTACACCACCCGACTCCGTCCCAATGAATCGGCCAACCTCAGCCACCACACTGCCACCACCATGCCGAACATCTCAACCCCCAAACCACGCCCATCGCCAACGTCGGAGCGCACCAGCGCTCGTCTCCTCCCAGACAACCGACCCTAACCCGGCCAACCATCACCATCGTAACCACCACCTCGGCCACTTGTCGAAAACACCCGACCACCTACCAGTCCACCACCGCCGGCCATCGCCGGCTGCGTCACCACCAGACCACCAACACCACCGCTCCCACGGCCAATGGCCGAACCACCACCACCGCCACCAAGAACAGAAGAAGGAAAACAAAACCCTAACCCTAACCTCACCTGAAGTCGAGCGCCGCCCCGCGTAGCCGCAACCGCTCGCCTCCAAGAGCAGCCTCCGTCGTCAAAACTGGCCGAGCTCCGCCCAGATCTCTCGGATCCGCCGTCCAAACCCGCAGCTCCGGCCTTTCCTTTCCTTCGCCGACCCACTCTCTTCCCTCCGCCGCGCCGGCGCGAGCGTGCCGACCCATCGCTGCTCCCACCAACTCCGTTCTCCCCGCCACGCCTGGTGCCGCCTCCTTCCCTCACCGCCCATCGGCCTCCGTCGCGTTTTGCCGCCGACGTCCCCGCTGATAAACCCTCCCCCGAGCGCCCTTCGTTCTTCCACTCTCTCAGCCCTCTCTCTCTCTCGCTCTCGGGAAAAGGAAGAATTGAGAGGGACACAACACCCTCTTTCCTTCTCCTTTTCTTAATCTAACAACAGCAGTCCACAGACTGGTACAATTATTATTTTTATTTAATTGTTTTTTTTTCTTTTTTTCTTTTTCTTTAGTTAATTGTTGAATGCTTTTATGTCTGTTTTTCATAAAGAAATTCTCTTTATTTGTTGTGTTTCTGGAAAAATTACAACTGTAGGAATCCGATCTAGAAGACGATCGCTTTATCCCTTGGACTATGCAAAGAAGAAAAGCTCTCAAAATTTTGACAGTAGATATCAATGTATCTGTACAATGAATGAGAAAAAGAACTCTATTTATAGAGTCAAGAATAATAACTGAAAAGATAACTGTCTTCACAGCCTATGCCTAGTTAAAAATCACGCAGGATTTAACATACGCAAGGCTGTGAGCAGTTACTGGACGTGGCATGTAACTGTTGGACACATGGCAATCATGCATGAGTCGTGTGCAAGTTACAGGACACGCAGGCGAGAGATCAGTGGCATGGCTACCACGTACTCCAATTTGATGAAATCCACGCAGACTTGTTGAAGACGAAATCCACGCGAACTCGGGGTAGAAAGCTTCAAAATCCACGCAAACTTGGGACAGGAAGCTTCAGGATCCACGCAGACTTCGAGGCAAAGAACTTCAAAATCCACGCAAACTTGAGAAAGAAAACTTCAGAATCCACGCAAACTTGAGATGAAGATCACAAATACACGCAGACTTGAGATAGAACTGCCAGCTGTCTTGATTCGGCGTGTCTCGACTGACACAAAATCTCTGACAGTGATTGCTTTGTCAGTCGCATTAAATGACAAGAAACCCTTTTGGTACGCCAACTCGACGAAGGCTGAGTCTTGCTGAAGAAGATTTCGAAAATCACGCGATAGACGGCGATGATCTCTCGAATTCTGTGTATACGTGGCATACGAAGAGATATTCTTCGACTGTCGTATTGTCAGTCATAATTACTCTTTGACAAATGATGAGCTGTCTCCCAGCGTGATTTGTTTATATTGTCTGGATCAACTGAGCGTGACTTTTGACTCTGTCTTGATCAACTCAGCGTGACTTTCATTTTTGAGGCCTACAAAACCCCCTTCAAAGTTTTCGAAAAATGATAAATTATTTCGAAATACTTTGAAAATAGAGATGATAAAATGGATTTAGTCACGCTGAGATGACTTCAAAATTTTTCGGAAGTCGGAAAGACTTCGAAGTTCTTTAAATGTCATAATGACTCTTCATTTTTCGAGACTGATTGCATCCAATTTATGGTAGAATATGAACCGCCGGCGAACTCTGTTATATAAGCAGGGAGAAGATTCATTTTTAATCTTCATCTTACGTCAACATGACACCAAAGGAGAAAGCTGAGGAAGAAGCACGCAAGTTGGGCTTTTGTTCTCATGGTGACCCCACTTTTGGGGGTGAAGAGCCAGAGCCCTTTGTCTTCGAGCTCAAAGATGATCCCTTGCAACTAGCCAAGAATTTTTTGAGCTATTTTGGCTTGGATGTCTCGTCCTCTTCTGATGGGCGCAGCCTCATAGAGCAGCGTGAAATATTTAAAGCTCTGTTGCACTGTCTGGGAGTTAGGAGCGTAGAAGAACTAGGCACCAAGCTCAGTCGCTCCGGGAAATAGAGCGTGACTTTTATGCTTTTGTTGCACTTTTTGTTTTGTCTTTTGTAAGGCCATCAGTGCCTGTCTTGAAGAATGTAGTACAACTTTTGTGTTTGATCTGCGTGCCTTAATGAGAAATATTAATCAGCAGTCTTTGATTGTTTCCAATGTTGCTCTGCCTTCCAAAGCATACGTGACACTCATTCCACAGTTTACGAGCGCTATTTATGCGGATCTTTTCCAAGAATAGACTTGTACTTTGCCCTTTAAATAGATGGAAGAGTTTCGCAGATACTCATCTCCCATTCCTCTTCTTCTTCTCTGAGAATGAAATTTTTGGGAGATTTCATTCTCAAACAGGAAAGCAATGCCTTCTAATGTTCGACTTCTGCGCACTGTATCAAACCTGAATTTGCCAATCCTTAGCACCAAACTTGAAGGTAAATCAGTGTAATACGTGCACTTATTTCTGCTGTTGAAGATAGGCTTTTTGTTTCTGATTGAACAATACACGCCTGTCTCTGTTTGATAAATACATACTGAATGATTTCTGTTGATACTTTCTGCAGAAACTTGGCTGAAAATTTTCTTCAGAACTGGCATTGGGGATGTGGATGCTGTGGAGAATATCCTGCTGACATCTACATCAGGGAGCTCATACGCTTTTGACGCGTAAATCAGACAACTCAGAACTCTTCGTGGGATAGAAGGGTCTTCCTCAGACGGTAGGAAGAGCCTTTATACACGAGAGTTGGATGGTGGAGTCAACTCTACTACCGAGAAATCGGGTAGTAGAGTTCCTTTCACGGGAGAACTAGGAATTGTATCCCAAGGTTTGGATACATTCCTGTCTCCTCTGAAAGGCCGCTCTCAATCCACCAGTTGTATTGGCAGCACCACGACTTGGGGCTGCCATACTCTGTGGTTCTCCTCTCGTCTGAGAGAGAAGACCAGAGTTTGATTCCTGCTGATCTGGTCGTGACTGAGACCCAGACAGTCAGGATTTACCACCATCAACGAACCTGACGGAGAAGGTCCGACGGAGAAGATCCAAAGAAGAAGACAGATCTCTATTAGGTTATTGTTGTGGTGTAGAATGAAAATCCAAGATTTGTAATAGATTTCCATTATGATTTGTAAGAAAGTCTAATAAAATGTAATAGACTTTTTTTTGTGGTGAAATGAGAATGAAAATGGCAATTCTTCTATGCTCAATGATTTATATTTGTGGATGAATTGTGGACATGATAGATAATGAAATCTTCTTTTCTGTTTTAGAGTATATGATATTATCAGAGGTATTATGGACGTGATAATATATAGGAACTTAAAAGAAAATAGATTGATTTCTATGCAGAGGTCAAAACATGACAAATGAGTAAGTAGATTCGGAATTGATTCAGAGGTTATGAAAACATGATAAATAACGAATCCCCCTTAATAAAATTGATAGAAGATTATGAACGGATGAACTGTTAGGAAATGATGAACAGATGAACTGTCGAGTGAATGTAATGAACGGATGAACCGTCAAGTATTAATGAATATGCGAAACGTCGGATGAATATGAGAAATGAGTGGATGAACCGTTAAGCATTAATGAATATGTGAAACGTCGGATGAATGAGGAACTTCTGCCTATAAATATAGCAGAAATCTGGCGAGAACGAATACTTCTACTCCTCAACATAAAAATATCATCTGGAGAAGCATCCAAGAAGATTGAGATAGCCTCAAAGGTTCAGAAAGGCACTGAAGAACGCCCTGCTGGTCCAGTCAAAACGAAGAAGACGGAAGCAGGCGAAGGTTCGTCTGCACCCAAGCCACCAAGGGACATTCTGGATTTTCTGCTCGAACCAGGAAGGACTGAAGAAGAGGAAGCCATGAGGATGGCCGCTTGCAAATTCCTCGTGGGTTCTAGCAAGGAGGTTCTCGGCTCTTTTGCTGATCACGTCTTCGAGAAGGACGGTAGTGGCCCACGTCCAAAAGTAGAGAAGGATGATAGTGATCTTCCTTAATATCATGTATCATCATTCATGAAAATAAAATAAAAATTTTATTTTTAAACATGAATTTGTTTGATGATTACAAGTATTTACATTTATACATAGTACTTTTTAAGGAATTTGCCATTAATAGGCATCAAAACTTTTCGACCATCCAATTCTGAGAGTTGATAAGCTCCATTTGAGAAAACTTTGCTCATAATATAGGGACCTTCCCACTTTGCGTCAAATTTGCCCTTACTCATATGAGTCATAGTCATAGGACGTCTGACTGTTAGAACAAGTTCTCCTTTTTGATACGCCCGAATTCTGACTTTCTTATTAAAAGCTCTTGAAATTCTAGCTTGATAGAATTTAATATTCTGTTGAGCAGATAATCGCTTTTCATCCAGAGCTTCTAATTCCTGAAGTCGAAGACGATCATTATTTTTTGCAGTGAGTTCATTAGCGATTGCTATCCTTAAAGAAGGAATTTGAATCTCTAATGGAAGAACAGCTTCGCAACCATACACCAGAGAGAAAGGTGTATATTTGGTAGCATTACGAACTGTAGTACGATAAGCCCACAAACATTCACCGAGCTTCTCACTCCAATTTCGTTTGTTAGTAGAGACAAACTTCTTTAGGAGTTTGATGATGGTCTTGTTGAAAGCTTCTGCTAATCCGTTAGCTGCTGGATTATATGCGGTAGAAGCCACATTATTGATCCGGTGATCGTCACAGAATCGAGTAAATTTCTGGCTGACGAACTGTGGTCCGTTATCATGAACAATGCGTCGAGGAACACCAAATCTGTAGATGACGTGGTGCTTAATAAAGCTGATGACATTAGACATCTTTACTTCAGATAAAGGAATGGCTTCGGCCCATTTGGAGAAGTAATCAGTTATTGCGAGAATGAACCGATGACCTTTAGATGACGGTGGATTGATCGGGCCGACAATGTCCATGCCCCAAGCTTCGAAGGGCCATGATACTGCCGTCGGATGTAGAAATTCTGAAGGTTGATGAATAAAATCCGCATGGATTTGACAAGCTTTACACTTCTTTGCATATTCGATGGCATCAGATACCATGGTGGGCCAATAATAACCCATACGTCGAATACGGTCTTGAAGTTTTGGTCCTGGCTGATGTGCTCCACAAATTCCATCATGTGCTTCACGAATGATTTGTTGAGCCTCGTCACCGACAACACATCGAAGGAGTAAACCATCATAAGCTCGACGATATAAGGTCTTTGTTGTATGATTGTAGTAGAATCTGAGTGATCGTCGTCTGATAGATGCTGCCTCACTCGGATCATCCGGAAGAATATCATATAATACGAGATCTAAGAAAGGAAGTCTCCAATCTTTATCCGTATTCTGATTCTCAGTCGAGTTACTGAAGATGAATTCCATGCTGGAATCGGATGAAGATGACATCGATTTACGACTGAATCCAAATCCTCTTGTAGTGTTGACGTCATGAGATGTTGATTCTTCAATGTCAACTGGAAGTCCTAGAGTCAAGTTATTTTCAAGATGAAATAATTCTCGATTACGAACAACAATCATTTGTTGCCGTCTGATTGGAATAGCCAGCACCGCTGCAAGATTAGCAAGGGCATCAGCTTCTGTGTTACATGCTCGCCTAATATGTTCAATGAAGAATTCTTCAAATGAAGAAGCCATAGATATAGCTATTTTATGATAAGGAACCAGATCTTGATGGCGAACTTCATAAGTACCCCTGATCTGATTGACAATGAGTTTAGAGTCTCCGTACGCCTCCAAATGTTGAATATTCAGATGTTTAGCGAGTTAAAGACCAATAAGTAATGCGTTGTACTCAGCTACATTGTTTGAACACGGCTGATCGAGAGAATAAGCTCTTTGGATGGCAAGACCTTCTGGCGATACAAGAACGATTCCAACTCCAGCGACAATATCACCATTAGGACCAATTCTTGATGCTCCATCAAAGAATAACCGCCAAGTAGGATCTTCTTCAGCAATTTGATTTGAATCTAGGACTTCATCTGGGATTTCATTATAGAGTTTTAAATTTTCTGGAATTGAGTGAGCAGCCAGAAAATCAGCTAAAGCTTGTCCTTTGACTGATTTCTGAGGAATATAGTGCATGTCATACTGAGCAAGTAGGATTCCCCAGTTAGCCAATCGAGAATTCAAAATACTGGGTTTCTTCATCATGATCCATATAGGATTGATCCTGGAGATGACATGAATAGTCTGGCCAATGATATAATGACGTGTCTTTTGGACAGCAAACATCAAGGCTAGACATTCTTTTTCAACCGGTGAATATCGAGATTCAGCTCCGGTCATAGTACGGCTGAGATAATAAATGGCTTGTTCATGACCATTTTGATTCTTTTGAGCGAGTAATGCACCCAATGAATGACTCATTGCTCGAGTATAGAGGAGGAACGGTATTTCTGAGACGGGAGATACCAATACTGGAGGGCTCATTAGATATTGTTTTATATCATCGAATGCTTTCTGACATTTATCATTCCAGACAAAAGAAACACCTTTTTTCATAAGTTTGTTGAATGGTCTGCAGCGTCCTGATAAATTAGAGATGAATCTCCTGATATAAGCGATTCTTCCTTGAAATCCTCGTAGCTCTTTTAAGGTGCGTGGAGGACGCATCTCTTGGATGGCTTTGATCTTCTCGGGATCCACGTGTATACCTTTAGAGGTAATAACGAAGCCGAGAAATTTACCACTAGAGACGCCTAAGAAGGACTTAGTAGGGTTCATCTTTAATTGATGCTTACGCATTCGATCAAATATAGTCTTCAAATCTTGGATATGATCCTCCTTTTGTCGACTTTTGACTGCAATATCATCAACATAGCATTCGACTATTTTCCGCAAATGTTCACGGAATATAGTGCTCATAGCTCGTTGATAAGGTGCTCCTACATTCTTGAGACCGAATGGCATAACTGTATAACAGTATGTACCAATCAGCGTTCTGAAAGAAGTGTGCTTCTCGTCTTCTAGAAATATTTTGATCTGATTGTACCCAGAATACCCGTCCATGAATGACATTCGTTCAAATCCACAGGTATTATCAACCATGACATCAGTGATTGGTAGAGGGAATTCGTCTTTAGGACATGCCGTATTGAGATCGCGGAAGTCTATGCATACTCTGATCTTGCCAGTCTTTTTAAGAACAGGAACAATATTAGCCACCCAATCGGGATGTTGTTCCTCTCTAATAAACCCAGAGGTAATGAGTTTATTGACTTCAGCTTCAATTGCATCCATGATGTCTGGACGAAATCGTCGCTGTTGTTGTTTGACCGGTTTAGCATTCGGCAAGATATTGAGCTTGTGAGTTGCAATTTGAGGATCAAGCCCTGGCATATCTTCATAACTCCAAGCAAAGACATCGATGTAATCACGAATGAGTTTGATCATGTCTTTCTTATCAGTTTTTGAAAGACTTTCACTGATGAATATTGGTTTGGGAGATCCCTCTTCACCAACATCTATTTGAACAAGTTTATCTTCAGTTGGAGGTTCTTTTTGCTCGAAACGGAACCCCCATTGATTATCTAATCTTTGGGCCCACTGTTCTGATTCAGGTGAGATTTCAAACTCTTCTTCGTCTTCATCACTTTCTTCAGAATGGTCAATGGAAACCATGTTGGAAGACAGAATGTTGCAGTAGAAGTCCCCGATACTTATATTGGAATCCCAAGAAGTGGTACTAGAAGAATCAGATCTCTTATCTTCGTCAGACTCGGGATCTTCATGGATAATATTGATAAAAGGAGTAGGAGCTATATAGCCCAATCCGCATTTCGTCCTTCCATATTTCAGAGGAGGAATACGAACAGGCATTTTTCTTCCTTTTCCACTATTGAGGCCAGTCCTGAAGTCATAGCCCATATTTTTGATGATGTCTTTAGATTGCTGACTATAACGACGTAGTTGTAATCTTCCAGTATCATCATTTTTGTCATCATCTTCAAGATCAGAAGGATTTTGAGGCCCTTTGTAGAAGAATATTGGAATATCTCCTGACTTTCTGCTGGGAACTAGAAAGTATGAAGATTGTACAGGTTCTAGGGATACATCTGTATGAACGGTCTGTACAACTCCTATGGTTATTGTGTTCAAGTCATCTAACAGATGTAAATAACTATGAACATAATTACACACATCAACATACTGCAAAGGTGGAGACTTTTCATTAAATGTAAAAGTAGCAATATTTACATTGGGAGAAGGCTGAGCCTTAGAGATTTTAGCGAAGTCAATGACTAAAGGGGGAGAAGAAGAACGAGAAGAAGCGTTGTTTCGATTAAGATCGATAACAAATGGCTCAGAAGAGGTGAGCTTCCTTGAAATTTGAGATGGAAGAATAATCCGCCCTCCAACTGGAATTAGCAGAGTATCCTGTTTCATATGTGGAGATGCAGGAATTACAGTACGCCCACTGACAGAAATGATCAGTGTATTTTGAGTAGATGAATGAGGTAACGGAGAGATCCGTCCACTCACTGGAATGATGAAAGAATCTTCTCCAGAGGGTTTAGGAGATTGTTGCTGAGTAATTCGACCTTTAACAGGGATTATTAAAGTCTTACTTTGTGCATCTTCTTTCTCCATATCTTGTATGATCCTTGTATACTCTTCTTTGTACATTCGGGAATCGTTGAAATAAGCTTCAACCCCATGGAAGGGATTTATATCAGCAACTTCTTTTTGTACTCTTCCATTGCTATCAATGTATTTAAAACATTGATGAAGAGTAGAGGACACCACATTATTTTCATGAAGAAAGGGTCTCCCCAGAAGAAGATTATAGGATCCCGCGATCTCGATCACATAGAAAGTGACTTTAGATCTGAAATCGCCTATCTGAAGCTTCAGATGAATCTTTTCCAAAGGCTCACTTCGGCTTTGATTGAATCCCAAGATAGTAGTAACCGTCTTGGAGAGCTTGTGAAGAGGGATTTTTAGTTCATCCAACAAACACTTTGGCATTATGCTTATAGCAGACCCTGGGTCAATGAGGATACGATCTATCTTCATCGTATCAATATAACCAGTGTAGTAGAGAGGTCGGTCATGTCGATTATCCTCCAGTAGCATGTCGTCTTGTGTAAAGGTGATATTTGGGATAATCTCCAGTACACTGTTGCAATATAAGCAAGTGGCAGGTTCTACATCTGGCTTCTTCAATTGTGCAAGACAAGAGTCAGCTTGTAGAAGTGCTTTACTTAACGTCTCCCGAGTTTCTTTAGAAAGATGTAGAAGTTCAAAGAGGGACATTCTAGCTGGAGTATTAGCAAGTTGAGCCAAAATGTCGAAGTTGTAAGGCTTCTGAAGTCCAAGAGAAAGAGACTTCTTGATTGGTTTATCAAACCGAGCTTGTTGCTTGCCTTTCTCAAGAGTTGTGGGTTTGGGAGGAACAGGTTCAACTGGTGTAGTTGAAGGAACAGGTGCAGTAGATGATTCTTCTTCAGGAGGAACATTAGGAGCATCTTTAGCAGCTGAAGGGATGTCAGTAGGATCTTCAGGATTTTTAGAATAATCCTTTAGGTAAGGTTTCCCCGTTCGAGTAGCACTAACAAGTGCTTCTTCTTTGTCTTTTGGCTCTGTGTCAGGAATAGACCCAAGAGAAGTCATATGACATGACTTGATCTTTCCAGCCTTCTTGGACTTTCGAGAAGAAATCTTTTGAGGAAAAGGAGATTCAAAATCTGCCACTAGATCAGGATGGATCCACATGATTTCTCCAGTCTCCAAAGTCATTGGCACTAATCCTTCAGACCGTGGAGGAGGAATATTCACTATGTCAAGAGTCGCCTTGGGAATAGGAACGATCCCGTTTTCAAGAAATTGAGGAGGGAAGTCTCCAAATTGCATAGAGACGACATTAGAAGTGACAGTCTTCTCTTTTGGAGTAAGAAAGATAGCTCCAGACTTAATCATTTCTTGGATCTTTCCTTTCAGTACATAACATGTACGAATTGTGTGACCCAGCATTCTGTGGTATGGACAGTATTTAGGATGATCTGTCTTACCAGCTTCATCAGGTTTCTTGATCTCAGGTAATTGTATTTTATTACCTTTCAGCAGACATTCAAAGATACCAAGGACATCGTCGTCATCAAAAGAATATTCTTCTTTGGGGCGAGGTGTTCTTGATTGTTGAGTTGTAGAGGCAGGAGTTTGAACATTTGATGCATCTTTGCTCTGAAGATTAACTTCAAGAGTTTCTTTTCCTTTGCGAGCATTATTTTTATTGTTAGCACCTTGTCCTGTTTCTTTAGGAGTCATCTGCACTCCTAAACCTTTGAAGGTTTCAGCACTGATTTCTGCAGCTTTGGCACTGACTATGAAGGAAGGCCAATCTTGAAATTGAGTGGACCATGTCCACATACTGATGATTGGCAACAAGTTTGATTTGCACGTGTCAATGGTGACAGCATCAGGAGTTCCAAGAGGCATCTTCAGAGCTTCTCTTCGAAACCGTTCAATGTATTCCTCTGTAGATTCATTATTTTTCTGCTTGATTCTAATAAGAGCAGACATAGTCATGTCATTAAGCCCTTCATAGAACCTTTTAAAAAACATCTGTTTGAAACCAGCAAATGAGGTAATGCTCCCATCTGGGAGACTCCTATACCATTCATAAGCCGTTCCCTTGAGACATCCAATAAATACCCGAGTAAGGAGGGCATCACTTGGTTGCAGTTGATCAGTCATCACTTCAAAGTGATTAATAAACTGACTTGGAGAAGTGGTTCCATCATAGAATGAGATAGTAGGAGGCTTGTATTTAGGAGGATATGATACTTGCTTCCATTCTATCGGATAAGGCTGCTTGATGCCTAACCTTTGTAAACCATCCTTCTGTTTGAATGCCTCGAATTGAGTTTTGAGATTCTTCAATTCTTCAGAGACAACTCTCGAAGATTGTGGAGTTGTGGCTTGTAGAGAATAGTTGGGAGGAGGAACAGCATTGTAAGTACTACCCCCAGCTCCAGAGAGACTAGGATTTGGTTGAGCTTGTCCAGGAGTATTAGATTGTACTGCTGGAGGAACTTGTACTGGACTCATATCAGTGTCAGTTGGCATGGCATCTGGTACAGTCTGTCGATTTTGCATCTGTGTTGCCATGAGTTCATACATCGACTTCATAGTATCAGCCATAGACTTCATTTGTTGTTCCAAAAAAGTAATTCTTTGATCTTGAGGAGTCAAGGAAGAAGAAGGTTCATCAGTATTCCCATCAACCATATAAGTTGTGACTGTACGAGGAATTATTGATGAACTGGTAGAGGTTGTTTGTTCTGAATCATTGCTTCGTGCATCAAAGTCAATTATAGGAGAACTACCCCCAGTAGGAAGAGGTGGGAAGTTAGATTCTCCAAGGAATTCAGAATCAATTTCAAGGATCAAATTTCTTTGACTAGAAGCCAGGACTCTTGCTCTGGTGTTTCTATATACTCCATATGGACTATCAACTCTACCCTCGGTGTCCCGAGAAGTCATGTTGACAGAGGCAAACAAAGGCTCATCTTCATCAGGCATAGGTTCATACTGAATCCTATTGAAGATAGATTGTCGTTTAGTTTGACATCTGTATTGCATTGTGGCTCTTGGCTGGAAGTCACATTCATGATCACCATGGTCTTGAACCGTTGATTGACATCTGCACTGAATTATGACTCTTGGATAGAAGTCACATTCAGCATGTTCCTTTGACATAGAATTACTCTTTCTCTTCTGTTGAAGATATTTCCGTAAATCTGTTTGTGAAGATTGAGGAGTATACTTCCTGTTCTTGGGTCTTGATGGCTCTTGATTATACAAAGAGTGATTAATGTGAGCCACATAATTCCTTGCATACTCTGCATCTGGATCTTTTATCTTCATATCCAATTGGTATGGTTTCTTAACACCAGAAGTGCTGAGTTTTGTTCTTAAATCAGTGGAAGGTAACACATTAATTTTGGAAACATGGAGTTTTCCTTCCATTGATCTGGATACTTGCAGAGAAGGAAGAGTTGAACCACTCCTTTGATTAGGAGTTGGTAACAGACCCTCTTTAATGGACAGATTCTGTGCCCAATTTGAAGAAGTCATAGGAGAAGATATTAAGGAATATTTCTTCTTAGACTCATTCAGATTTTGAGACATAGAATGTCCAGAAGGAAGAGTAGTCAAAAGACCATCTCCTTTCCTTTGACTAACAAAAGTATCAGTTAAAGCTGTTCCTGAAGTAAAAACTACAGGAGCAGAAGAAACAACTAAAGAGTTATTCCTTTTCGAAGGGACTTTGTGTGGAAGACCACCCCCAGTTCTAGTAGAACTCGGTAAAGAAGAAGAGATAACTAAGGAGTTATTCTTCTCTGATGAAATACACACTGAAACAGATTTGGCTAAGGAACCAGTACTGTTAGCGTGACTTTTAATTTTAGAATTATACGCTGGAACAGATTTGGCTAAGGAGCCAGTACTGTTAGCGTGACTTTTAGGGTTAAATTTGCACGCTGGAACAGATTTGGCTAAGGAGCCAGTACTGTCAGCGTGACTTTTAGGGTTGAATTTGCACGCTGGAACAGATTTGGCTAAAGAGCCAGTACTGTCAGCATGACTTTTAGGGTTGAATTTACACGCTGGAACAGATTTGGCTAAGGAGCCAGTACTGTCAGCGTAACTTTTAGGGTTGAATTTGCACGCTGGAACAGATTTGGCTAAGGAGCCAGTACTGTCAGCGTGACTTTTAGGGTTAAATTTGCACGCTGGAACAGATTTGGCTAAGGAGCCAGTACTGTCAACGTGACTTTTGATTACTGTCATCTTCGAGCGCACAAGAGTGTGCGTGCTTGCAGTGGAGTTATTGCCAGAGGTAGGAGTAGACACTGTGGCAGAGACTTCACCATTGACTGCCAACTGATTCTTAGGGACATAGACAGAGTGTCCCTTCGACTTGGCAGTGATGTTGGAGGCTGGAGTGGGCTTGCCACCCTTAGCCTGCTGCATTTCTTCATAGGCGAGTTGATCAAATTTGATCGTCATCACCTTCTTCGTCGAGCCGATTGACGAAGTGTCGCATTGAGTTGTTACCATCTCAGAAGAGGAGATGGTTTTTCCCAACAGAGTCGCCAATTTGTTTTCCATAAAGAAATTCTCTTTATTTGTTGTATTTCTGGGAAAATTATAACTGTAGGAATCCGATCTAGAAGACGATCGCTTTATCCCTTGGACTATGCGAAGAAGAAAAGCTCTCAAAATTTTGACAGTAGATATCAATGTATCTGTACAATGAATGAGAAAAAGAACTCTATTTATAGAGTCAAGAATAATAACTGAAAAGATAACTGTCTTCACAGCCTATGCCTAGTTAAAAATCACGCAGGATTTAACATACGCAAGGCTGTGAGCAGTTACTGGACGTGGCCTGTAACTGTTGGACACATGGCAATCATGCATGAGTCGTGTGCAAGTTACAGGACACGCAGGCGAGAGATCAGTGGCATGGCTGCCACGTACTCCAATTTGATAAAATCCACGCAGACTTATTGAAGACGAAATCCACGCGAACTCGGGGTAGAAAGCTTCAAAATCCACGCAAACTTGGGGCAGGAAGCTTCAGGATCCACGCAGACTTCGAGGCAAAGAACTTCAAAATCCACGCAAACTTGAGGAAGAAAACTTCAGAATCCACGCAAACTTGAGATGAAGATCACAAATACACGCAGACTTGAGATAGAACTGCCAGCTGTCTTGATTCGACGTGTCTCGACTGACACAAAATCTCTGACAGTGATTGCTTTGTCAGTCGCATTAAATGACAAGAAACCCTTTTGGTACGCCAACTCGACGAAGGCTGAGTCTTGCTAAAGAAGATTTCGAAAATCACGCGATAGACGGCGATGATCTCTCGAATTCTGTGTATACGTGGCATACGAAGAGATATTCTTCGACTGTCGTGTTGTCAGTCATAATTACTCTTTGACAAATGATGAGTTGTCTCCCAGCGTGATTTGTTTATATTGTCTGGATCAACTGAGCGTGACTTTTGACTCTGTCTTGATCAACTCAGCGTGACTTTCATTTTTGAGGCCTACAATGTCTTGGCTATTTAATAATTCCTTCTTTTATTATCTGTTATTTATTATTATTATTATGTTAATTTTTATATGGTATATTATTTTAATAATTGTATTTGTATAGATACAGTATATGATTGTGTTATCATAATAAGTATCATTACTTAGTTTTATTAATAAGTATACCAAATAATTTTTAAGGATTTTTTTTAACAAAAATATTTTATTGTGTTTTGCATACAGGAAATTTCAAATTTTGGGATTTGATTTCTAATATATCAAGCCATTTTTCAAATATATTTTACAAAGATATAGTTTTTTTTTGGCCTAGATAATCTAGTAATAATTTCAATTATTTACTTTAAAATTTATGGAGTATAGTTTTACCTAGAAGCATATTTTAAAACTAGAGTAATTTAGCGTCAAACGATTTTTGATAATTTTAAGTATTTTTTCTAAGGAATATTTTGACTCATAAAAATCTAATTTTCACATATTATAAATATTTTCTAAAAACTCGTATATATATATATATATATATATAAATATTTAATTATCCATTATTTCTTTGATTTTTCTCCTGTCGGTATCCAAGTCCTGTTGTTCCTATTCCTTCGCCCATTTCAAGACTACCTTATATCCACCCTAACTAACTTGACCCTTCTGGACCCAATGGAACTGTCCGTACCGACATCAGAGGTCACCTTGTATAATTGTTGTGCCAAAGTCGCGGTTCATGCCACATTGATCATCACAGCACACCAGGCGCTCTACCAGGCAAGACACATTGCCATTTGCTGTTTAATTATTTTAGCTCATATTTTATGCATGTTCATTATTTTCTTTATGCAAAATAAACTGTGATATATGGCATAACCTGTTAGAATTTACTGTTCAGTTTCTTGCTATGTATTATTTTCTTACACATAAAACCTAGATTTAAGGGACCACCTTTGTGTGTTGCATTCATGGCCTTGACACGTTGTACCACGAAGTTGTGTGTCGCATGTAGAATACGGAAGTGCATGATTGGCTGGCCACCAGTACGTACTGTTAGTCCAATGATTATATCATATTTTTGAATATGGCTAATCAATTAAGTTTAACATATCAACGTCACTAATATTCATGTAATCATTATCATGTTGCTACTTAAACTTAGCATTATCCTAATCTTAGCATTGTTCTAATGTTCTATATCATATTGCTATGCTTGTATCATATTGGTTTGTTTGTCTAACATGTATTTGTAGACATGTTGTAAGCATGATCAAACATGATCAAACCAGGACATATGTAATGGGCAAAAGACGGCATTATACAAGAAGATTTCTCTGAACCGTCTAACGACCTATCCGGGGCCTCACATCGGGGGTTCCGCTGTCCGGTCAGCGGACTGGGGTCGAGGGGGCAGCGCCCCCCGTTAGGGGTTCGGGGGCGAAGCCCCCGAAAGGTATTCAGATTTCCAGATCTGTTTATCTTTGGACGACCGCCGTCAAAGAAAAAAAGGCGTCTTCAAGTCTGCTCAAATATTTGAAGAAAGGCGTCATCAAAGGGCTCTTGGTTTTCCTAATTCATTAATGTAATTTTCATATTTTTTGAGTCTAGGAATACGATGTACACTGCATCGTACTGGCAAATAGGCTACCCAAGAAACGTTTTCAAAATACCCTTTTATTTTGAAAACAAGCCCACTTACAAAGGCCCAAACTACTTCCTAACTGTTTGACTTTTCAAAAAGCCCAAAACCAATTTGCAAAAATCCTGACAGAACTCCAACAGAACTCGGACAGAATTCGGCCAGAGTTCGGTTAGTGAACGTTGCTTTTTGAACTTAGTCTTCCTGCAGTTACGGATCCTACCGAGATTTTCTCATAGAGTTCTGTCCGAATTCTGTCCGAATTCTGTCAGAATTCTGCCTTTGGAAAAACTATAAATAGAGAAGGATTTCGATCATTTCAACACACTCGTTCACTTTCATATCTCTTCTCTATAAGCCTACTACTTCTTCCAAAGTATTCTGAGCTATTCATTTTCAAATCCCAAGCCAGTTACAATCCTCTAGTCGATTTGCCAGTACGGTACGGTCTAGAAGTTTCAGAGTGGTTGTAATCGGAGGCTTGATTGAAGTTACACACTTCACAATTGAAGTTGGTCGAGTACTTCGGATCAAAGCTCGCGTTGTAGAAGTTGCAAGAACTTCGGATGAAAACTTGTGGTGATTTTCCATAGTAGATTCAACTGGAAGCTAGAGTTCTTCCGACTGGACTAGTCCTCAACAGAGGGAAACCAGTATACATCCTTGTGTTTGCGTTTGCTCTCTACTCGCTACTTTTTATTTACATATCCGTGATATATTATCTGTGATCTTGTTGCTAATATTTTTTAAATAGTTAATTTCCGCTGCCTACTCTATTCACCCCTCTCTAGAGTATTGCGCTTTACAACTCGTTCCTACAATCGGTCCTACACGTACAAGCCATGCGATAGGAATAACCGCTAATAGAGATTGCATGCTAGTTTGACTTAGCAGTTATAGTGGTTTGTGTTGTGGATACAACACAGTTGGCATTGGACGGGGAGGACAATTCCTTAGCGTATGGGCTTCGATGCACTTTCCCTTGTGACCCGGACTCTCCGCTGGAGATACGGGATTGATGACCCATGATTACTGACGGCCACTGACGATTCTGCGAAACGTCATGCTCTTACTGATGGGGCCTCTGGTGCCCAAGGGGGACTATGCCGATCCTATTCAGCCAGGGTCCATGTGTAGGAAGGATTGTTCTTAACTACATTTCACTTAGAATGGTTAGGCTACCTTATCCGTTAGGTACGAGTACTTTTGGTTTGGGTACTTGTATCTGACCGTGGCTTGGAACAATAACTTGTCGCGATTTAGTTCATCACATCTTGTCCTTGTTTGGTTGTAGGTATGACTTACTACTTCGATGAGAAGGTATTGAACCTTGTTAGGGTCCGGATACCATATTGGATTCATAGCATGGAAAGATACGTTACCGTGAATTAGTTTACCATCTCCTGTCCTTGTTTGGTTGGGGGATGGTACGCTCGTTCAGTAGGTGCGTATTGGAACATGTTATAATTTGATTTACTTATTTATTTGAGCAATATTTATTCAGTTTATATGGCATGATATTATGTGTCTTGTTACGTCCCTCTGAGGACCTGGTTATCTCCCCAGGTGTGTGCTATTGTCTTTCGCAGGTGCTTTAGCTCTAGCCGTGTTCATTGCTATTTCTCGAGGATGATTGCACTTGGATCGTCTTCGCTTCGCTCGCCAAAGTTATTTCATTTTCCATGTATTTTTTCTTTACTTGTTGGTAGTGGATTTGTCTCCGCCCAACATATTGTATCAAGATAATTCATTATCTTTATATGATGTCTTTTTTTCATTTATTTTGCGTGGATGAGATTAGTTATGGTTCTACTGCATTTTACAGCTTATGTATTCATACGAGGTTTCCATATATTGGAGTATACTTCGTATGTATACAGCTGGCATGTCTACGTTCCTAGTCCTACGTATTTTGGGACTGGGGCGTTACATATTTTTGTGGTGGCCCATGCAAGTCAAGATAAATTGTTTGGTTACTTTACCGTACCAAACATGCATGCGTATAGGATTAGAAGTCTAGGGTCTCATCCACATACTTGACTCTTTCCTAGATTTTATCTACCGTTTGACTCATCGACTGCATCTTGCTTGATTCCTTCTAACAAAATTCTTATCTTTCCTTCGTGCCTGCTAGAGATTGACCCTACTAGTTAGATGCCCCAAACACCCTTAGCTTAAATTCTTTTAAGTTGGGTAGAATATCCCACACACCCTTGACCATTAAGGGAATACAAATGGTATTATCTATACCATAGAGACTAGAGGAAGTTAACCCATTTGGTCAACCAAGCCTTGGGCAATAAAACCATAGAATGATGGTATAGGATGGTATAGGAATAAACAAGACTTAGATCCTTATGACTCTTAGACCATTCATATTTGTTTTTATTCATCTATTATCGTGCCTATATTTTACTATCTAGACTAACGATGCTAATGTAGCCTAGTTTTTGCAAGCTTAGCCTTTTACCAAGCTTGTTCATGACATATATGTTAATGGAGGTACCCCACTAACATATTGTCTATCAGAACCGGTGCATGATGGTCTGATCAACCAAGTGTACTTTGGTTCGCTTTTATCTATCGTTCTACGTGGATGGGGACATAGCTAAACTTGTCCTCTAGAGTCCCATCTGCGACTGTCTTGGTAAACTCCTTTGAAATTTTTTTGGTCGTCCTTGAATCACGTATTCGTATTCGATAACGCCTCCTTCGAACTCTATATTGCTTCGCCCTCACCTATTTTAGAAGGACGAAAGCGTCATACTAGAACTTCCTTTAACCTTTCCATCGGCTATGACCATTCTCACTCAATGTTGCTATATCTTCACCCTAAACCACTCGTCCTTTTCTTGGCCCTATATTCGCTATCATGAACCTTCCAAGTCACTTGATTTAGGCATGAACCTAATCAATCTCTTATTCGTGCCTTAACTCGCGACCCACATGACCATACCGTATTATCTTTCAATGAGCTAGATCGCGATTTCTTACGACGTGATTTTGTGAAAACATTGTCATCGTTGGATCCCCACTGATACCCCCTTGTGTCCTCTCACCCCCTACGAATTCTTAATTTCGAGGACAAAATTCTTTTAAGTTGGGTAGGATGTAAAACCCCTAAATTTCTACTATTTTTTTTTAAATTGGTACCGATTTAAAATTTTGTATTGTACGTCGCGTAGTCGTATTGTACATCGCGCACGAAATTATTTTTCTTGCTCGTCGAGTGCGAATATGTGCGAGCGTACATATTTTTGAAAAACATTATTTTTATAGTTTCAAAATAATATAGACAAAAATTATTTTCTAGCTATTATTTTCAAAGTTTATGACTATTATGAAAAGCCTTTCATTTATACAGGTACAATAATAAATAAAATTTTCCTATAAAATGGTAAATTAGAAAAGTATATCTATGTAAATATTATTTGTACAAACACATATTTTTCGTAGTTATTTATTTGTTTATTTTAAATAATAATATATTTTCGAAATTAATTATTATAGTATTTTTGGAAAACATATTTTTGAAATATTTGTGACAATTTAAATTTTGATTTGATTCCATGGATACATTTAAATAGATTAAGTTAATATCTATAAATTGAAATTTGATTTATTGATTTGATTTGATTTTAAACTAAGGAAATTAAATTAGATTTAATTGGATTTGGATTTAGATTTGATTTCATTGATTTATTTTAATAGATTGATTTATCTAATTTGGGTTTAAAACAATCCTAATCATTATCTAAGTGGGAATTTCCACATCCTATAAATAGGTAGGTACTCTTCCACATTATTTTTCCACAATTTCCACAACCCAAAGATCCGTGCATCGTGTCCGTGTTCCCTCCAGTCCACAATCTTATTCCATTATTTACAATTACATTATCTTTCCTGTGTCGGACACACCCCGACACCAATAAAATTCTAACCCTATCCCTATCCCTCTAACCCGTCCACCTTCACCCGCTGCCGACACACCCTTCCTCCTCCACGCTCACCCCCTTCTGTCCGACCCGACCAGCCGAGCCACCCTGCAAAACCACACAACCGAGCCCCGCCTGCTCCACCGTTCCGTGTTCTCCCCGTCTCCAGCTTGTACACCACCCAACTCTGTCCCAATGAATCGGCCAACCTCAGCCACCACACTGCCACCACCATGCCGAACAGCTCGACCCCCAAACCACGCCCGTCGCCAACGTCGGAGCGCACTAGCGCTCGTCTCCTCCCAGACAACCGACCCTAACCCGGCCAACCATCACCATCATAACCACCACCTCGGCCACTTGCCGAAAACACCCGACCACCTACCAGTCCACCGCCGCCGGCCATCGCCGGCTGCGTCACCACCAGACCACCAACACCACCGCTCCCACGGCCAATGGCAGGACCACCACCACCGCCACCAAGAACAGAAGAAGGAAAACAAAACCCTAACCCTAACCTCACCTGAAGTCGAGGGCCGCCCCAAGTAGCCGCGACCGCTCGCCTCCGCGAGCAGCCTCCGCCGCCAAAACTGGCCGAGCTCCGCCCAGATCTCTCCGATCCGCCGTCCAAACCCGCAGCTCCGACCTTTCCTTTCCCTCGCCGACCCACTCTCTTCCCTCCGTCGCGCCGGTGCGAGCACGCCGACCCGTCGCTGCTCCCACCAACTCCGTTCTCCCCGCCACGCCTGGCGCCGCCTCCTTCCCTCACCGCCCATCGACCTCCGCCGCGCTTCGCCGCCAGCGTCCCCGCTGATAAAATCTCTCCCGAGCCCCCTTCGTTCTTCCACTCTCTCAGCCCTCTCTCTCTCGCTCTCGAAAAAAGGAAGAATTGAGAGGGACACAACACCCTCTTTCCTTCTCATTTTCTTAATCTAACAGCAGCAGTCCACAGACTGGTGCAATTATTATTTTTGTTTAATTGTTTTTTTTTCTTTTTTTCTTTTTCTTTAGTTGATTGTTGAATGCTTTTATGTCTTGGCTATTTAATAATTCCTTCTTTTATTATCTGTTATTTATTATTATTATTATGTTAATTTTTATATGGTATATTATTTTAACAATTGTATTTGTATAGATACAGTATATGATTGTGTTATCATAATAAGTATCATTACTTAGTTTTAATAATAAGTATACCAAATAATTTTTAAGGATTTTTTTTAACAAAAATATTTTATTGTGTTTTGCGTACAGGAAATTTCAAATTTTGGGATTTGATTTCTAATATATCAAGCCATTTTTCAAATATATTTTACAAAGATATAGTTTTTTTTTGGCCTAGATAATCTAGTAATAATTTCAATTATTTACTTTAAAATTTATGGAGTATAGTTTTACCTAGAAGCATATTTTAAAACTAGAGTAATTTAGCGTCAAACGATTTTTGATAATTTTAAGTATTTTTTTTCTAAAGAATATTTTGACTCATAAAAATCTAATTTTCGTATATTATAAATATTTTCTAAAAACTCGTATATATATATAAATATTTAATTATCCATTATTTATTTGATTTTTCTTCTGTCCGTATCCAAGTCCTGTTGTTCCTATTCCTTCGCCCATTTCAAGACTACCTTATGTCCACCCTAACTAACTTGACCCTTCTGGACCCAATGGAACTGTCTGTACCGACATCAGAGGTCACCTTGTATAATTGTTGTGCCAAAGTCACGGTTCATGCCACATTGATCATCGCAGCACACCAGGCGCTCTACCAGGCAAGACGCCTTGCCATTTGATGTTTAATTATTTTAGCTCATATTTCATGCATGTTCATTATTTTCTTTATGCAAAATAAACTGTGATACATGGCATAACCTGTTAGAATTTACTGTTCAGTTTCTTGCTATGTATTATTTTCTTACACATAAAACCTAGATTTAAGGGACCACCTTTGTGTGTTGCATTCATGGCCTTGACACGTTGTACCACGAAGTTGTGTCGCATGTAGAACATGGAAGTGCGTGATTGGCTGGCCACCAGTACGTACAAGCCGTGCGATAGGAATAACCGCTAATAGAGATTGTATGCTAGTTTGACTTAGCGGTTATAGTGGTTTGTGTTATGGATACAACACAGTAGGCATTGGGCGGGGAGGACAATTCTTAAGCGTATGGGCTTCGATGCACTTTCCCTTGTGACCCGGACTCTCCGTTGGAGATACGGGGTTGATGACCCATGATTACTGACGGCCACTGACGATTCTGCAGAACGTCATGCTCTTACTGATGGGGCCTCTGGTGCCCAAGATAGACTATGCCGATCCTATTCAGCCAGGGTCCATGCGTAGGAAGGATTGTTCTTAACTACATTTCACTTAGAACGGTTAGGCTACCTTATACGTTAGGTACGAGTACTTTTGGTTTGGGTACTTGTATCTGACCGTGTGACTTGGAACAATAATTTGTCGCGAATTAGTTCGTCACATCTTGTCCTTGTTTGGTTGTAGGTATGACTTACTACTTCGATGAGAAGGTATTGAACCTTGTTAGGGTCCGGATACCATATTGGATTCATAGCATGGAAAGATACGTTACCGTGAATTAGTTTACCATCTCCTGTCCTTGTTTGGTTGGGGGGATGGTACGCTCGTTCAGTAGGTGCGTATTGGAACATGTTATAATTCGATTTACTTATTTATTTGAGCAATATTTATTCAGTTTATATGGCATGATATTATGTGTCTTGTTACGTCCCTCTGAGGACCTGGTTATCTCCCCTGGTGTGTGCTATTGTCTTTCGCAGGTGCTTTAGCTCTAGCCGTGTTCATTGCTATTTTTCGAGGATGATTGCACTTGGATCATCTTCGCTTCGCTCGCCAAAGTCATTTCATTTTCCATGTATTTTTCCTTTACTTGTTGGTAGTGGATTTGTCTCCGTCCAACATATTGTATCAAGACAATTCATTATCTTTATATGATGTCTTTTATTCATTTATTTTGCGTGGATGAGATTAGTTATGGTTCTACTGCATTTTACAGCTTATGTATTCATACAAGGTTTCCATATATTGGAGTATACTTCGTATGTATACAGCTGGCATGTCTGCGTTCCTAGTCCTACGTATTTTGGGACTGGAGCATTACAAAATGAATGCTTGTCATAATAGTGTAAAATCAAAGAAATCATGGCACAATTCTTCACGAAACACTTGCTATCAAACTGCCGGTTTTGAAAATGGAAAACGTGTTTTCTTATACAAATCCACTTAGCCTATGCAAAACAATGAATGAATCGATTAACGTTTATCGCAACGATACGGCTAAGGAAGCAAATCAACTAAGTTCAAAAGAAAATGGTCATTGGACAACTTGTCGACAAGGTGAAGTTTCCTCGAACGGTTGCCTAGGCCAAGAGACCGATTCGGCCCGGGAGGAACGAGTGTAGCAGCACCAACCCTTCATCGGCGCGAGTTATGCGGGCACTTTCGCACAGGGCTCGCTATTCAACGCGAAAGGGGCGTCGTCTAACCCTGCTATAGTCCATGATGGCTTGGCATTGCCAGTGGCCTTCACACCCTTTTTTACTACTTAACAAGTGCACGGGACACGGGATGAATATAATAGTTGCTTAATGTTATACAGTTTCATATGCTTGCCTTAAAACATGTTAACATGCAAATCGAGCAGGATGGTTAGAAAGATCATTGAAATAGCTTGCTAACATGTTTACGAAACTTCTTGAATCAAATGCAGAGCTTGGATTTTAATTAGCCATTCGCCAGTACATGTGATCGTACTGATCCTCGCTCTTTGCAGGTCCCGCGAATCAGGAAGGACGTGCTAGCTAGCTCGGCGATGTTCGTAATTTTTAAGCTTCGGCCGTGCGTCGAAGACTTACTCTGCGACTCCACTTTTGAAGGCTCTCGACAGTCCAAGGAAAATGACTCAGCGTCCCTCTCATCCAGGTCACTGGGGTACTTTGTTGTATATTGAGGGATGTGTGCAATGTATGGAACGGCTATCTCATCAGCACTCTTTTGTAATCGAGTCAAGTTGTAGCCCGTGCGGCAATGAGTCTTGTATCGGAGTCTGTAAAAGATGTTCATTATTAATTAAGATCTAGTTTCCTTTACTTATTGTGCGAATTAATTTGTCTGCGTACTCTCTTAGATCTCGTATCTCGGATAACCTTATGACTATGCCCTTGTGCAATCGTAAATTAGGTTCGCACGGCATCACGCCCGGGAGATGACTGTCGATTCGACGGAATCGGGACGTGACATAATGGTATCAGAGCACGGCTTTACGTCCTTGGCCTCCAGTGTCGAGTTTCTAGTCTCAAAATTGTTGACCTCGTGTCGATGAGATAAGTTGTTCAATACGCTGAACCCAGGACGTTTTTTGAAACTAACGAGAGTTGCCTTTCTTTTCCCTGCAGTTACGGGAGCTCGGACAGAGGATGAGGCGAGCGCTTCAAGCGGCTCGAGTGCTTCTAGACCCGAGCATTCCGTCAACCCAATGGGAATGACGCCTACCGTAGCCGGAACTTCTGACGGCCCGATGCAATGTATGTTGTAAATGCTTGAATGCAGCAACGTCAAAACGAGCTCCATCGTCAGCAAGCGGAGGCTCGTCAGATCTAATTTGAGAATCGGTTCAAGGCTCAATTCAAGCTGCAGCAGCAGCTGCTGAATACCCTCCAGCAAATCGTACGGTCGGTCGTGGGCAACAACAGCAATTCAACGATGATACCTGCCGTGACCCAGCTTGCGGTTCGATCCAATGAAGCTGAACCAGAGGCGCCCGTGCTCTCACCTGCAGCACCGATAAGTTCTAACTTCGACGTGTTAAAATTCACGAAAAGCTGTCGCACTTTCTTCAACGGCACAGAAGATCCCTCCGTGGCAATCGACTGGTTGGAGGAGCTGGAAGACAAGTTCGAGCTTCTGGGTGTCGAGGACTCGAAGAAAGTCGCATGTGCTCAACTTCTACTTCGAATGAACGCGCACGATTGGTGGGCTGTGCAGAAGCGAGCTATTCGATGTGAAGACGAGACGGCGGCGATCTCATGGGTGACATTCAGAAATACGTTCGAGACCGAATATCTTTCTGCAGTCGTGCGACAGGAAAAAGAAAATAAGTTTATGCAGTTGACGCAAGGGAATATGACTGTACGATAATATGCGGCCAAATTCAACAAACTGGCCAAGTTTGCTGGAGACTATCTACCTACCACTGCAAGTCGAGCAAAACGATTTGTAGTGGGCCTGCGTTCCACTATACGTGCTTATGTCTCAGTGCCTGAATACAAAACCATGGGCGAGGCACTCAACTATGCCCTCCATCTGGAGTCCGAATATCCTCCTACTACTACCGGCGCTATTCACTTTAATAACAAAATCATAGTAATACGGGAGGCAACAACGCGCACAAGCGTCAATATCACGACAACTAGACGAAGTATCGAAAGGTCTACAATTTCTGCCACAAGGAGGGGCACATGGACACCGAGTGCCGATTTAAGAACAGGGCATGTTGCGCGTGCGAAAAAACAGATCACTTCGCAAGGGACTGCCCGGAAGCTACGTCGAACCAACGCCCCCCGCAACATCAACAAAACCGAGGCCAAGCACCTCGGGCTCTACCGACCGCACAATAGAATGGCCAAGACCGTCGCCCCAATGCTCAGGGCCGCGTCTACGCCATGACTCGAGATGAAGCGTTTGCATCCGATACAGTCGTGACAGGTATACTACAATTCAATAATAAACCTACTCGTGTATTGTTTGATTCAGGTGCCATGCATAGTTTTATATCGGCAGACTTTGTCGTCGAGCACAAATTTTTCTTGACACCACTGGGCCTCGATCTCACTGTTAACGTACCGTCGGGCATGCCACTACATGCAAATTTAGTCTGCGGAGACGAAATCATCTGTATAGGTGGTCAAAAGATCAGTCTCGATGCGATAGTTCTAAATATTAAGGACTAAGATATCATTCTGGGGATGGATTGTCTCGGTCCATGCAACGCAACCATAGATTACGCTAAAAAGAGGGTCACATTCTGCATACCTGGAGTACCTGAATTCTGCTACTCGTATGGTGAGGCGTCGCTGACCTGCATGGTGATCTCCGCAATATCTGTTCGAAGGATGCTGCATTCCGGGTGCGAAGGCTATCTAGCTTCCGTTCGAGACATGCGACAGGATGGTGCAAACGTGGGTCAGACCGACGTTGTGGCAGAATTCCCCGATGTGTTCTCGGACGAGCTGCCCGACATGCCGCCCGATCGAGAGATTGAGTTCACTATCGATACATTCCCCGACACTCGACCGATCTCGAAAGCCCCGTACAGAATGGCCCCTGCAGAGCTTAAAGAACTAAAGGTGCAGTTACAAGAGTTGCTCGACAAGGGATTCATCCGACCCAGCGTCTCACCCTAGGGAGCGCCTGTGCTATTTGTCAAGAAGAAGGATGGCTTTATGCATTTTTGTATCGACTACCGCGAGTTGAATAAAGCCACCGTCCGAAACAAATACCCCCTGCCCCGCATAGACGATCTGTTTGATCAGCTTCAAGGAGCCACGGTGTTCTCTAAAATTGATCTGCGTTCGGGTTACCATCAACTCAAGATCAAGCCGGACGATGTGCCGAAGTCTGCCTTCCGCACTGGATACGGCCATTACGAGTTCCTGGTAATGTCGTTCGGCCTAACGAACGCCCCTGCTACTTTCATGGATCTGATGAATCGGGTGTTCCGACCATTCCTCGATAAGTTCGTAGTAGTGTTCATCGACGACATACTCGTCTACACGAAGCGCAAGCAGCAACACACTAAGCATCTATGGACCGTGCTTCAGACCCTTTGAGAGAATCAGTTGTATGCGAAGCAAAGCAAATATGAATTTTGGCTGAGTAGTGTCGCATTCCTCGGACACATTATTTCAGCTGAAGGCATTACGGTCGACCCAAAGAAAGTTAAAGCCGTCGTCGATTGGAAGCGGCCAACGTCCGTCAGCGAGATTTAAAGTTTCCTTGCCTTAGCGGGATACTATCGACGCTTCATAAAAGACTTCGCGAAGATCGCATCGCCCCTGACTAGCCTCACCCAGAAAGGAGTCGTATTTGACTGGTCAGACGACTGCGAAGCTTCATTCCAAGAATTAAAGCAACGGCTCGTCTCGGCCTCGATACTCGTACTTCCAGAAGGGACTGAGGGTTTCTAGATATTCATCGACGCGTCCGGTCAGGGCTTGGGGTGTGTGCTGATGCAGCGGAACAAGGTAATATCCTTTGCTTCCCGACAGCTAAAGCCGCACGAAAAGAATTATCCCACTCATGACCTGGAGTTAGCAACAATTGTGTTCACGTTGAAATTATGGCATCACTATCTTTATGGCGTGGCGTGCATGATCTATACCGATCACAAGAGCCTCAAGTATCTATTCACGCAGAGGGAACTAAACTTGCAGCAAAGGCGCTGGCTTGAACTGATCAAAGATTACGACTTGACTATCGACTATACGCCGGGAAAAGGAAATGTTGTGGCGGACGCTCTGAGTCAGAAGTACATAGCCTCGCTATCCATCGACCGCAGACTACTACGCGACCTAGAAGAGATGGGCATCGAACTCCGAGTCCGATTCTGAAATGTGCAGTTGGCAAAGTTGCAGTTAGAGCCGAGCTTGCTTGAAAAGATCAAGACCGCTCAGAAGGACGATCCATACCTGAAGAAAATGCGAGATCTAATCTCGACGGGCAGGACGACCGACTTTGTGGAAGACGAGACCGGCATACTTCGATTGAGGGGTAGGCTATGAGTTCCGGATGATTCAGAACTTAGAAAGAAGATATTATCAGAGGCGCACTACGCGAAGTACACCTTGCATCCCGGCAGTACGAAGATGTACAAGGACCTCCGTACAAACTTCTAGTGGTACGGGATGAAAAGTGATGTGGCACTTTTCGTGTCGCAATGCATGGCCTGTCAACAGGTGAAAGCTGAGCACTAGAGACCGAGCGGGAAGATGCAGAATCTGGCGATTCCGGAATGGAAGTGGCAGCACGTGTGCATGGATTTTATTGTTGGCCTGTCGAAGACACCGCGGGGAATGATGCCATCTGGGTCATCGTCGATCGACTAACCAAGTCAGCGCACTTTATTGCCATCAAAGTTACTTGGAGCGTTGATCGTCTGGCACAGATTTATCTTGATAAGATAGTACGGCTGCACGGAGTTCCAGTATTCATCGTCTCCGATCGGGATTCACGGTTTATGTCACAATTCTGGAGTAGCCTTCAGTCGGCGCTGGGTACCAAGTTGCAGTTCAGCTCAGCTTACCATCCTCAGACCGAAGGCCAAACGGAGCGCGTCAATCAGATTCTCGAAGACATGATATGACTCTGCGCATTTGACTTCAAATCAAGCTGGAACAATCATCTACCTCTGGCCGAATTTGCATACAACAACAGCTATCAATCCAGCATTCAAATGGCACCGTATGAAGCCTTGTACGAACGCAAGTGCCGATCACCCATTTGCTGGGACAAAGTCGGAGAGCGGCAGATTCTCTGCCCGGAACTGGTAGAACAGATCGTGCAGAAAATTCTGCTGATTCGGGAAAGACTAAAGACTGCGCAGAGTCGTCAAAAAAGCTATACGGACGTTCATCGTCGACCCTCGAGTTTCAAGAAGGCGATCACGTATTTTTCAAAGTGTCGCTCATGCGGGAAGTTACTCGGTTCGGTGCGAAAGAAAAGTTGAGCCCGAGATTCGTTGGGCCGTTCGAAATACTCGAATGAGTCGCCTCAGTGGCCTATAAAATTGCCCTACCGCCGGCGCTTGAAGGTGTACACAATGTCTTCCACGTCTCGCAACTGCAGAAGTACGTGCACGACCCGAGCCACGTGGTAGATTTTGGCCAGCTGGAGCTAAAGTCCGACTTATCCTACATCGAAGAGCCGGTTCAAATCTTAGAACGCAAGGATAAGCTGCTGCGAAATCGAACGATACCTCTCGTCCGCGTCATCTGGAGGAACCATTCGGTCGAAGAGTCGACGTGGGAGCTTGAATCAGAAATGAAGGAGAAATTTCCTTTATTGTTCTCGTAGAGGTAGGTTCTATCTTTAAGTTTCGAGGACGAAACATTTTATTAGTTGGTCATGGTGTAGTGCCCCGTCCCTACACCGTGCCCTGTTTCCGTCCACGTGTGCGCGAGAAAGGAACACTGTTGCTATCGATTCGGTCGGGATCGATAGGTCAGAATCGGTCGAGTCGATCGAACGGGAACGGTTGAATTAAGATCCATTCCACGTTATGGAATGGCTTCTTTGGAACCAAGTCCCATATTCAGCGGGTTGCGCCTCGAGGATTGGCTCTGCGGCTGAGTCGGAAGAGACCTCCCGTTGCTCTGATTTTCATGCCGTACTTGATTTGGCTTTGGCTTTGGCTTTGGTTTTCGTGAATGTATTTTCGTGAATGTTTTCCTAATGAATTTTCATGACTTGCATTTTCGAGCGTCGCATTCATATCGAATTTCCTTGAATTATACAGTATTCTAATCAGTTGCTTATGCGATGCAGGTGATCGCGTAGGCGACGTCAGCGCAGCCAACCCGTCGCTCGCTTAAAGCAAGGCTAAGGCGAGTGGCTGACCTCCTTCGTCTCATCCCTCTACTTCAAAACCAATATGAAGTAAAATGAATGTTTGTCATAATAGTGTAAAATCAAAGAAATCGTGGCACGATTCTTCACAAAACACTTGCTATCAAACTGCCGATTTTGAAAATGGAAAATGTATTTTTTTATACAAATCCACTTAGCCTATGCAAAACAATGAATAAATCGATTAACGTTTATCGCAACGATACGACTAAGGAAGCAAATCAACTAAGTTCAAAAGAAAACGGTCATTGGACAACTTGTCGACAAGGTGAAGTTTCCTCGAACGGTTGCCTAGGCCAAGGGACCGATTCGGCCCGGGAGGAACGAGTGTAGCAGCGCCAACCCTTCATCGGCACGAGTTATATGGGCACTTTTACACAGGGCTCGCTACCCGACGCGAAAGGGGCGTCGTCTAACCCTGCTATAGTTCGCGACGGCTTGATATTGCCAGTGGCCTTCACACCCCTTTTCACTGCTTAACAAGTGCACGGGACACGGGATGAATATGATAGTTGCTTAATGTTATACAGTTTCATATGCTTGCCTCAAAACATGTTCACATGCAAATCGAGCAGGATGGTTAGAAAGATCATTGAAATAGCTAGCTAACATGTTTACGAAACTTCTTGAATCAAATACAGAGCTTGGATTTTAATTAGCCATTCGCCAGTACATGTGATCGTACTGATCCTCGCTCTTTGTAGGTCCCGCGAATCAGGAAGGATGCGCTAGCTAGCTCGACCGCGTTCGTGATTTTGAAGCTTCGGCCGTGCATCGAAGACTTATTCTACGACTTCACTTTTGAAGGCTCTCGACAGTCCAAGAAAAATGACTCAGCGTCTCTCCCATCCAGGTCTCTGGAGTACTTTGTTGTATATTGAGGGATGTGTGCAACGTATGGAACGGCTATCACATCGGCACTCTTTTGTAATCGAGTCAAGTTGTAGCCCGTGCGACAATGAGTCTTGTATCGGACGTAAAAGATGTTCATTATCAATAAAGATCAAGTTTCCTTTACTTATTGTGTTAATCAATTTATCTGCGTACTCTCTTAGATCTCGTGTCTCGGATAACCTGATGACTATGCCTTGTGCGATCGCAAATTAGGTTCGCACGGCATCACGCCCGGGGGACGACTATCGATTCGATGAAATCGGGGCATGACAGGGCGCGCCAGTCATATTTGTCCCGAAGAAGGACGGTACGATACGGATGTGTATCGACTATCGAGCGCTCAACAACCTCACTATCAAGAATAGGTATCCCTTGCCCAGGATTGATGACTTGTTTGATCAGTCGAGCGGCACGAGGGTGTTCTCGAAGATAGACTTGCGATCGGGGTACCATCAGCTGAAGGTGAAGCGGGATGACATTTCGAAGACTGCTTTTCGTACCCATTATGGCCAGTATGAGTTTACCGTCATGCCGTTTGGGTTGACTAATACCCCGACGGTATTCATAAACTTGATGAATAAGATATTCCATCTATACCTTGACAAGTTCGTGGTGGTCTTCATTGATGACATTTTCATCTATTCGAAGACGCCTGAGGAGCACGAAGAGCATCTGCGGGTTGTGCTGGAGACTCTGAGGAGGGAGCAGCTGTATGGGAAGCTGTCGAAGTACGAGTTCTTTTTAGACCGAATGGAGTTCCTGGGCCATGTTGTATCCGGTGATGGGATTTCAGTGGATCAGAGGAAGATTGCGGCGGTGGAATCTTGGTCGATACCCTGTTCAGTTGCCGAGATTCGGAGCTTTCTGGGTTTGGCAGGCTACTATAGGAAGTTCATGCAGGACTTCTCTCGAATAGCAGAGCCGATGACTAGACTCACTAGGAAGGACGTGGAGTTCATCTGGACTGATGAGTGTCAGGCTGCTTTCGAGGAGCTGAAGAAGAGGTTGACATAGGCTCCTATTTTGACGTTGCCATCTGGGTCCGGAGGATTCACGATCTACAGTGTTGCTTCGGGGAAGGGTCTGGGTTGCGTTCTTCAGCAGCATGGAAAGTTAATTGCTTATGCATCTAGGCAGTTACAGCCACATAAGAAGAACTATCTGACTCATGATTTGGAGTTGGCAGCGGTCATATTTGCCTTGAAGCTGTGGAAATACTATTTGTACGGAGATCGTGTGGAGATTTTCATTGACCACAAGAGCTTGAAGTACGTGTTTACCCAGAAGGAGCTGAATATGAGGCAGAGGCGATGGTTAGAGCTGATAAAGGATTTCAATATATCCTTACAGTACCTTCCAGGGAAGGCTAACGTGGTTGCGGATGCTTTGAGCAGATATCCAGTGGCCATGTGTTTGACGATGGATCGTCACCTTCTGGCAGATCTGGAGAGTTTGGACATAGAGGTGATAGTTCCTGGGTTTGAAAAGCAGATGTGGGGTATTCAGGTGCAGTCAGAGCTGATGGATAGAGTCAGAGCAGCTTAGTTTGAGGATGAGGCTCTGAGGGTCATCAGGGACAGGTCAGGACAGGACTGTTGGATGAGTTCTCTATAGCGGGAGATGGGTCATTGAGACATGGTACCAGATTGTACGTGCCGAATGGAGGACTTCGGGAGAAGGTTCTTCAGGAGGCGCATCGTTCTCAGTACTCTATACATCCTGGTGCCAACAAGATGTACAGAGACTTGAGACAACATGTTTGGTGGTATGGTATGAAACGCGAGGTGGCTCAGTTCGTTTTTAGATGCTTAGTATGCCAGCAGGTGAAAACCGGGAGACAGAGATCGGGTGGATTGCTCCAGCCACTACCCATTCCTGAGTGGAAGTGGGAGCATATCACTATGGACTTTATATCTGGACTTTCGTGTTCTCCAGGAGGGAAGGATGCGATTTGGGTCATTGTTGATTGATTGACCAAATCGGCCCACTTTTTGCCTTTTAAGGTGGGTTTGTCTACGGAGAGGCTGGCCGAGATGTACGTGCGGCAGATAGTCCGATTGCACGGGATTTCAGTGAGCATAGTCTCGGATCGGGACAGCCGATTCACTTCCCACTTCTGGAGGAATTTGTAGCTTAGCTTGGGCACATCGCTCAAGTTCAGTACCGCATACCAACCCCAGACAGACGGGCAGTCGGAGAGGACGATTCAGACCCTCGAGGATATGCTTCGTACCTATATCTTAGACTTCGGGGGATCTTGGGAGGACCACCTTCACTTGGTAGAGTTTGCTTACAACAACAGCTACCAAGCCAGTATAGAGATGTCACCTTTCGAGGCTCTATACGGACGGAGGTGCCGTACTCCCTTGGCTTGGGATGATGTCGGTGAGAGGGTTTTGCTTGGCCCTAAAATGGTAGTGGATGCTGCAGAGAAGGTCAGGGTTATCAGAGATAGACTTCGGGTGGTGCAGGACAGCAGCGGCTTTGGGCCGATAGCCACCGGAGGCCGTTGGAGTTTGAGGTATAGTTTAGATTTTTCTAGTATTTGAGTCTGATTGTGATTGTTTTAGATCAAGCTTTAAGTCTTGTATTTTTGTTCTAGGTTGGTGATCTTGTGTTTCTGCAAATTTCTTCGACGCGTAGCACGATTCATTTTGGTGGAGGTGGGAAGCTTAGTCCACGATACATCGGACCTTTTCGTATCTTGGACAGGTTCGTGCAAAGCCTTAGAACGAGTAACGCTTAGTTGGTCATGATTCGGGAGTCTTAAATGAGATATTGTTCGAACAAAATGTGAATGTGTAGTGCAAGTACAAAACAAGTTAAATAGAGAATCAGAACGATGAAACGAATGGAGGTCTTGGTCGAGGAAATATAGAAGATCGTGTATGCGATTTTGAATTTAGTCGAAGGGATTGAAACATGAGTTAAGGTGAAATACCCATGGACGAGATCGAAGATAGCACGATCAGAAGATAGCGTGCATAGGAAACGTTGATTTGGAGATACGAGAATGACTAAGGATTTGGAATGGATGTTGCTCAAAGACGAGTTAGCACGAGACAATGTGAATTGAGGAATTAAGTTGCACGACTCGGAATTCGTTGCAAAAAAAAGATCATTAGGTTATGTGCATCATCGATGGTATTGAGGCGTATCAAAGATCGATGTAAACTCGGGGTACTCTGATTCGATGAATGATGATCGTGTTAGAAGTTATTGTTTTGAAGGATACTATGTTGGGGAATTTTGATAGAGATGAATGTTTGGAATGAGGAAGGAAAGTGACTTGATTGTTCGGTGATAACCACAATGACAACGATCTTGTCTTGTGCGAGCGCAACTCCAGCCTCGCACATACGTCACGTCAGATTTGGGACGATCATTCCACGTGAGCGTTGGCATGGTGATTCATGTCCAGCGGGGATGGTCGAACTCGAAATACCTTGACATGGCAATTTTGATTGCTTCGACTTGTGGTTTGAAGCGAAGGCGAATTGGAGGATTGATCGGACTTATGATGGACGACGAAGTAAAGTTGAGGATTGAGTAGGCCCAATCCGTGTATCGAAAATGAGTAAGTCTAGACGCAACGCAAGAATTACGTCCCGATGAGGATAATTATTCTGCAGAAATGTTGACATGGTGATTCATGTCCGCCGTGGATAATCAGACTTGCGTGAGATCGGGGCGTGACATATTGCAAGTCTAGACGACCTTGTGATCGACTACGTGAATTGGATAGGATGGATAGGTGAATTGTATCAAACATACTTGAAGAGATAGACTACAAAAATTATTAGTATGGACATACGATATTGACATGTCGAGGATTTGGTTGAGGATAACCTATCGTAGAATGACTTACCTAAACGAGCTCGGACTTGGAACGGAGAATGTGTTGATATGAATAGGGCGAACGTTGCTTGATGTTTAAAAATTCGAGTGGAGCGAACTTGGATAGAAACTCCCGTACGAACGAACAAAATGGTTTGACCATAGGATTTGGGGCGAGCGTCGTGCAACGACCTTGCACGATAAGCCACGGACTTGACTCGTAACTATGACCTTGTGAGCTGACCTAGCGGATAGGCGGACGACCCTGTGCCGAGTGATTGAACCTGTGCGATTGACATTACAGTATCGTCTGGACGGACGATAGACTTTGGGCAAAAAGACTTAGAGTAGGACGGGGAACTGGGAGTGTGCGTGAACGACGATGAGATTAGCCTAAACAAAGCGAATGATATGAAATCGATAGTGTGCAAGTAAAAGTTGGTATAACGAATGGAATCATTGATTGGAAGATATACTCGATGATGGTGCAATACTTGGTCTTGAATCGGACAGAAATTACTTAGACTTGGTCGACCCCGCTAAGAAGAAATCATACTGATTTCGTGGATAAGAACGCTTGAGAAGCGAATCGGGTTATCTCGACGACCGAGATAAACGATGGTGAGATGCACACGAGTTCGGTTTTAAATCGAAGTTAGCAAAACGATCGGCAAATCAAAACTATCACGAGTAGCTTGTCCGACTTCGCTAATCGCTAAGCTTGGTTGAAATGTACGTATTCGGGGGACGTCTTGAATATGTGCACGATCCAAACTCAGCGATATGATGAACTCGAACGCAGCTGCAAGTGAATGTTGAGTTGCGCATAAACGAAAGCGAGTTTGCCTCAGCCTACGACTCTCGTATTTGATGAATTACAACGTACCTCGTGCGACCATTACAAGTCCCATATCGGGACGGAAAATTGCAACCAAGTAAAAGAAACACGACGATTGAATAAGCATCATCAAGTCTAAAATGAGTGAACAGTCATTCGATAAAATTCACCAAACGTACGCAACGTAAAAACTTGGAAGGTATCGAGTATAGTTCGATGCCATCGAACGATAAAGCCATTCGATAAGGATTGTCTAAGATACGCACACGACATGAGTTAGGGAACGGTAGGATGACCTGCACTCTGGAAGTCTCGAGGACGAAACTTGTTTTGAGTGGTGTATTATGTAATGACCCGCTCCGCCCTAGCGGGACGCCGATTCAAACGGCAAGTGCAACGACTCAAACGAGCCGTCGACCCAAAGAGTTGGCATCGACCTGATGAAGAATCGATACAAGGCTTACATTGGCCGCCGAAGATGAATCCAGACTTAGACTTTCAAAGGTGCGCTCGGAGTATCGCTCGGCCGATGCGAACATTGCTAAGGTGGGTGGCTCCGATGAACCCGTCTTTGCTTAGCCTAGACATATAACAATACGGACACTATTGCTAGAATCGCTAGGCGATAACACCGCGCATACTAATAAATGACTCAACGCACCTAGCTAAGGGAATAATTCCATCTTGTATACTTGTATAGAATATGGAAAAGAACATGGAAAATGTGAGAACTCTCGTACCGTACTCCGCGCTCGTGGGCACAAGCTTACGTTTCGAGTACTTTATGAGTTCAACAATGAAACAATGAATGGTTTATAACAATAAAACGGGAAGACTATCGACATAGTCGTTCTAAATAGAATATAGCAACATTGGAAGACTTCAGGACCGATGGGTCGCCAAGGCAACTCTCGTACGAGAAGTTGCATAATGTATGAATAAATGAATGAACGAATAAGTGAATGAATGAATCAACGAATGAATGAATGAATAAGAGAATGAGTGAATATGTGAATGAATCAATGAATGAACGAACAAGTGAAAGAAAGAAAAGAAAGAATGAATAAAAGATAAGAAATGAAGGAATGGTTAGCGACAGGTATGACGGGGACGTGCATCGGGGCTCGCTACCTGCGCTGCATGGATGTCGTCGCCAACCTGGTCGATAACGTATTAAGGCTAAGGGTTAGCCTACGGCTCAGAGACAGCCGTTAAGTTAAAATGACAAATAAAATAAAATGGTCGTGGACAATCCCATCGTATACGGGAGGTGGAAGCAATAAGGGATTTACAGCGGCACCATCAAAGGGAGGATCGTGGCCGGCCTAGGCGGAAATCAAAATGGCTTACTGTCCGTACCTGGGTGCGGGCTTGGCCACCCAGGAGACGTAAGGCCGGATATTTCAAGAGACTATCAAGGTGTTCCAGCCGCACACTATGATAGGTGAGAAATTACCAAGGGTGAAAGGGTCCAAAATGGCTTGTAATGCCAGCAACCGGTGCATATAGATTAAGTGAACTTTGTTGGTGGCAATCCACGTGCAAGTCCTTGTATTGAAACAAAGTAGTCTAAGTTAACTAAATAAAGCGCCTTCTGAACAGGCTTGAAATATAACACACCAAATGATAAAGAGTACTTCATGCAAATGAGTTAGAGAACATGCTTACGATGGGCTAGAATCTGAGGCAGGGACACGCACTTGATATTGAAAGTTTATATGAATTGTTGACTAACATGGTTTACTTTGGACAGGGAAGGCCGGACGGTAAGTATGGGTAAGTCGTGCATGTATTTCCATGCAAACACTTGAATTTGGCAACACGGGAAAGGTTATGAAATATGCCATGAAACTGATCCTAAGGCAAGATTAGAAAGACAATGAATAATAAACGGTGCACAAAAGTAAATCAAACGTGTTTGGTAATGATAGCATTGTGGGCAAGCTAGCCTCCCCACCAGTGCATAATAATGTACAGATAACCCCACAGTTTGCTTGTAGGACGCAGGAGATGTCGTCGGGTGCGGAGCTTTCCTAGAACATGCTAAGGCGCGGAGCTAACTCTGGAGCCTTGGAGCATTGCAAGGAGCTGAAGCACCATATACATGACATAATGTATCGGAACATCACCATGAATCATTCCATCTTGTAAGCCACTTGGCACGCCTTTTATGTTTCAGAGAGAGAGAGAGCTTGAGCAATTTGTAATCTCAGTCTAGCGCCGCTTGTAAACTTCTTGAATGTCAATAAAGAGTTTGAATTTGCTTCAATTTGTGTTCATTTACTTTCCGCTGCAAATGGGAACACTCTATGTGACTCTGTGGCCTAGCTCAAATCGGCCGTTTCTGGGATTAGCCTTGCACAGGTGCAACTAGGCCCGTGCGACATCACGCCTTAGCGAGGACGATCGCTCCTGCGGGAGCGGGGCTTGACAGCAGCAGCAGCACCCTATTAGCCCCCCGTTTTGACCCTTTAAACCCCCCCTAAAACCCCTATATATATACATATATATGCCCCTATATATATACATATATATACCCCTATATATAACCATATGAACCCCCTAAATGGCCTTATAATTGGGTAGGCTAGAGAGAGTTTGTGGGTGAATTAGAATCTAGTAAGAGGGTGAGTGAAATGGTAATTTTGAGTTACGAGTGTCGAAACGCGTCCAAATTTGAGATGGGACTTAGATATGTGAAATAGAGTTTGTGGGTAGGCTCCTAAGTTAAAATCGGGGTTTCATTTGGGATTAGGAGAATGGTATCACATGATACCATTGAGTATCTTCGATACTCAAGATAATGGATAAATTAACAACATGTACCGTAAGATGGACTGGATGTCCACTTTACCTAGAAAACTTGGTAGGTAATGTTAGTGTAGGTTAGTATCCTACTACCCTAGGAAGCCAGGAGTGGAACTCCTAAGGAAAAGCTACTTGGCCGTAGTATTAGGGTAGAAAGGGTAAACATGATAAGTAGGGATAATACCCATTTCACAACATATGGATTTAATACTTTAAGATATGGCTAAAATTAGAATATTATGGTTGGTAATGGTTAGGGATAGTGGACTTGGACTAGTTTTGACCTTGGTTGACCACGGTTGACTATTTTGACCAAAAGTCAACCGCAGCCTAAAATTGACTAGAACTTGACCAAACTTGACCAGTTGACCCAAAGTCAACTGTTAGTCAACGTTAGTCAAGTTTGACTAAAGTTGACCTAGAGTTGACCTAGGGTTGACCAGAGTTGACCAGTTGACCAAAAGTCAACTGTAAGTCAACTGTTGACTTAAATCGACCTAGTTTAATTTTGTTTGACTTGCATTGACCCAGTTTGACCTTGTTAGGCTTAATATTACTTAGATTGACCCTGTACAATCTAGTTTGACCTTGTTTGACCTAGATTGACTTAGTTTAACGTGTATTGACCTAGTTTGACTCAGTATGACTTAATTTTACTTCCAAACCATTATATTGATACAGTATTCCATCTATAGGTCCTCGAGGCACTGTTCTTGGACTCAGTCGATCTATCCATCATATTACAGGCGAGTACATTCTCTGATAACTTTTCCAATTTACGATAATTGTTATAATTCATGTAATTAGTGTAGATATGCTTGTTCTTGACACATTGGTCACACGAATTGGTATTCATGGATCTCGACATGAGATGTTATTCCTTGCTATCTTGGTATATCTTGTGCAAGCCCCCTTGTAGTTCTTGTACAGTATATGGACACCGATTCTCGAGGAGACTTGCTCCCTTCTCGTAGAATCCCGTGTCATAACGTGTCTTGCTTGGATCCACTCTACCAGTCAGGGACGGGGAGTACTAGTATAGATGTGTGGTCAATACCCGCCTTATATATCTTGTGAACCTTGTGAATGCCAATCCTATACCATACGTATGATTGGCTAGATCATGACCTTGTGCAGACCCAAGCCGACCACATGTTGTATTTAGTACTCACACACCTAGATAGATGATTCTTGTACATGCCATGATCAGTTTTACTTGCCTTATTCTAGCTATAGATTTATAGCTTACCTTGCCATGATACTCACATATACATTCTATGATTTTTTGTATATACTCTCTATTTACAGTCTTTTAGCTTTTGTCATATCTTGTGAACTGTTGTTAGTTGATTGTGCTCGTTCCATCCTGACTAGATATGTTGACAAAATATTACAGATACTGATGAGGAGGATTACTGTACCTACTACAGTCCGGATGACGTAGTGGGCTTAGACTTGGAGACCTTGGTTCAGCAGGGCTTAGCTCCGCCAGACGAGCCTCTAGCTTAGTTTAGTTAGAGTAGACTTTTGGACTGGACCTTGTCTCCAGCTTGCTACTTATGTTATGATATATTATATTTTGGGATTGTATAACCATATTACTTTATGACTCTCTTCTCTCTGTTGAGCTGGATATTGCACTTGTGATTATATCTATCTGGTTTTTCGTGCCATGATTCTTCCTTCTAGATTGTGATTGAGTTTATCAGTATTTTATATTATATACCTCCGTGCGGAGATGACAGGTTATTATATACTGTTTGTTGGCTAGTAGACCTACAGCATTCTACGCCATTTTTACGACGTAGGCTGGGCGTTGTCACGTACTTGTGCCCCTACCTAGGGTGCGGGTCGTGACAGAATGCCACACCCGAAATCCAACAAGAAAATGTTAAGGATTAAACAACTAGCTTGATTACTTAGATCATTGAGAATTTTCCAGTTACCTGTTGCCCCTTTGGTCTTGGCATTATATATATATTCTTGGAATTTGGAGCTATCTGTCATGATGAGCATACTTCCAGTGCACCGTTGAGTGTTGCATCAGGTACATTTGTCTCCTGGATGATGTACCTATTATTATATGTCTCAGTGGTACATTTGTCTCCCGGGCGATGTACCACTACTATAGGCTACATTTGTCTCCTGGGCAATGTATCCACTATTACCATTGCTCCTTTGGCTTGGACCATTCAGGTAGTAGCAGGCAGGTGCTGGACTTAAAATTCTTAAACTTGCAATTGTTAGTAATTAGGATTGTGACAACCCTAGTTAGCTAATATATAAAGCCGTACTCATTGCTTGGTCGTGACTATTGTATGGAGTCCAGTCTAGTCTAGTTTGTCTAGTCAGTGTCCGGATTTGTTTATTTTTAGTACATCTTTGTTTATGCTTTACTTTTGCCGATAAATGATTAGATACTAAAGTTCTGTTCATGAGAAGGGTTACAACCCCGGTCCTTATTTGGTTTACAGGTTGTAACTTGGGTTTCGGAATAGTTCCTAAGTCATTTTATCATTTGTCGTTCTATATAGACCTAACATGCTCACATGTTCCAATTACCTAACATGCTCACATGCTCCAGTTATCTAATATGCTCACATGCTACAGTTATCTAATATGCTCACATGCTCCAGTTATCTAACATGCTCACATGCTCCAGTTATCTAACATGCTCACATGTCCCGTCTACTTAACATGCTCACATGTCTAGTTTATCTTTCATGTTCATATGCTTCCTTTTTCTTACATGTACATAGTTTACATTATGTCACATGTCCTTTACGTTATGCTACATGTTGCTTTACTTATTGTCTTTCTATTCTCGGGATAAGTGCATTGGTAGCGTACGAGTCTCGATTTGCTTTTACTTATTTCTGTCTCTATCCATTGCTATGATTTGCATGCTGGTTTTAGTTCATAGTTTGGCTTCCTTTGTGGTACTTGCTATTGGGGGTCTGACTCCATTGGTTTTGTTTAGCCAGATCTGATAGAGGAGCCCGAAGGATCTTCCGTACCATCTACTCGACGGTGACTACGGGCCAGAACACGATTTGCGTATTCTAGACTATAGCTAGAGCTTATCATGTATGACTATTACTCTTGCTAGTCTTCACTCTGTATTACTAGCTTAATGATCATTAATATATGATAGTTTGGGACGCTTTACTATTCTATATTCCAGTTGATCTTACTTCTTGTACATTGTTTACTGCCTGTGATTGAGATACCTAGGATTGCTTGACCTAGGATCGACTGTTGGCTTGTAGTAGTAACCCCCATCTATACAGCTTATACGTTATTTCGGAGTACTGAAGTCCTTTGGTATACGTAGCTGGCCTGGTCCGCCCCTACTTGCCAGTATTCTGGTTCTGGGCCGTGACACTCGCCACGAGCCCGCCTGACCATACGAATCAGCCGCCTCTGACTTCCACTACAGCCGCCGCCTTCCTTCGTCGAAGTCCGGTAACCCCTCTTCGCCTCTCTCCGCCGACCGCACGGGTGACCCCGCCTCCATCCACCTGCCGGAACCCCCGAACTCCCCCTCGATCTTCCTCCTCCTCGTCGCCGTACCTCCGCTCTCCCGTCCCCCATTTTCCTTTCCTCCGTTCAGCTCTCACCCCCTCGCCCAATGTTTTTTTCCCTCTCTTCTTCGCTCTCATCAGCGCTCTCTCTCTCTCTCTCTCTCTCTCTCTCTCTCTCTCTCTCTCTCTCTCTCTCTCTCCTTTGTTCTTTTTTCTTTCTTGATTTAAGTCTTCCTTTAGACGACAGCAGCTGGGCTTTTATTTGTATTCTGTAATATTTATTTTATTTATTTCATTTTTTTGTTTTATTTTTTTGTTTTCTTGCTGGTAGCTTTAGTATCCTTTAGTTTTCTTATTTAAAAATTATTATTATTATTATTATTATTATTATTATTATTATTATTATTATTATTATTATTATTATTATTATTATTATTCTCATTAATATTATTATTATCTATTACTATTATTACTAATAAGTATTGTTACATTGGCATTATTTTATAATGTAGGGTTTTATTGATAAATGGTATATTTATTACTATTATTATTTATATAAAACTTTAGTACATGTATTAGTACAATAGTATCATGATATTACTTTTAGTATTGTTATTATTATTATTATAAGTTATTTTGCAAAAAAAAAATATACGTAATAAAAATAGTGGAATTGACTTGACTTTACCAATCTAGTTTTAAACCTACCATAAATATTCTAGATTATTTATTCAAAAATATTTTTAACCTATAAAAATATATAGTTTCCCAACTATAGAATAATTTTCTAGTATTTTTGCATTGTTTCTTACTAATAAAATATAGTTTTTTCCTTCTTCTTTTTGCTTAGAAATTCTATTTTAAAACTTAGAGCTTTTTTTTTCCTAAAACCACTTCCTATTTTTTGCAGTATTAATTGGAAAGCATATTTTAGCTAATAAAATTATTTTCTAGTATTACGAATATCTTTCAAAATTTCTTTATATATTAATTATCCAATTTTCCTTGATTATCCTCTTGTCCATAATTAATCCCATTACTCCTATTCCCTCGCCAATTCAAGCCTACCTTATGCCCACCCTAACTAATTTGACCCTTCTAGACCCAATGGAACTGTCCGTGCCACCATCAGAGGTCACATTGCATAGTTGTTACACTGAAGTCGCAGTTTGTGCCACCTTGATCATCGCAGCACACCAGGCGTACTACCAGGCAAGACACCTTGTCATTTGCTGTTTATTTATTTTAGCTCATATTTCATGCATTATTCATTATTTTTTTTATGTAAAATAAACTGTGATACATGGCATAACCTGTTAGAACTTACTGTTCATTTATATTTTCTGCTATGTATTAGTTTTTTTTACACATTAAACCTAGATTTAAGAGACCACCTTTGTGTGTTGCATTCATTGGCCTTGACACGTTGTACCACGAAGTTGTGTGTCACATGTAGAACACGGACATGCATGACTGGCTGGCTACCGGTACGTATAAGTCGTGCGATAGGATTAACTGCTAATAGAATTACATGCTAGTTTGACTTAGCGGTTATAGAGGTTTTCTATTGTGGATACAACATAGTAGGCATTGGGCGGTGAGGACAATTCCTTAGCGTATGGGCTTCGATGCACTTTTCTTGTGACCCGGAAGCTCCGCTGGAGATACGGGGTTGATGACCCATGATTACTGACGGCCACTGGCGTTCTGCGAAACGTTATGCTCTTACTGATTGGGCCTCTGGTGCCCCAAGGGAGGACTATGCCGATCCTATTTAGCCAGGGCCCATGCGTAGGAAGGATTATTCTTAACTACATTTCACTTAGAACGGTTAGGTACCTTTATCCGTTAGGTATGAGTACTTTTGGTTTGGGTACTTGTATCTGACCGTGGCTTGGGACAATAACTTATCGCATATTAGTTCGTCACAACTTGTCCTTGTTTTGTTGTAGGTGTGGCTTACTACTTCGATGAGAAGGTATTGAACCTTGTTGGGGTCTGGATACCATATTGGATTCATAGCATAGAAAGATACATCACCATGAATTAGTTTACCATCTCCTGTCCTTGTTTGGTTGGGGGGATGGTAAGCTAGTTCAACAGGTGTATATTGGACCATGTTATAATTCAATTGACTTATTTATTTGAGCAATATTTATTCAGTTTATATGGCATGATATATGTGTCTTGTTACGTCCCTTTGAGGACCTGGTTATCTCTCCAGGTGTGTGCTCTTGTTTTTCACATGTGTTCTAGCCGTGGCCATGATCATCACTATTTCTTCGAGGATGATTGTACTTTGATCGTCTTCGCTTCGCTCGCCAAAATCATTCTTTTGTATATCATATATTTCTTTTCATAGTTGGTAGTGGATTTGTCTCCGCCCAACTACATGTACAAATGATAATTTATAGTTCATTATATGACATTTTTTATTCATTTATTTTGTGTGGATGAGATTAGTTATGGTTCTACTGTATTTTACAGCTTACGTATATTTATTATACGGCTGGCATATCTACGTTCCTAGTCCTACGTATTTTAGGACTGGGGCGTTACATGTTTTTGTGGTGGCCTATACAGGTCGAGATAAATTTTTTGGTTACTTTACCGTACCAAGCAAGCCTGCGTATAGGATTAGAAGTTTAGGATCTCATCCATATACTGACCTCTTCCCTCGATTCCATATTCGAACTACCGTTCGACTCATCGGTAGCATCTTGTTTGATTTCTACTATCATTATCCTTATCTTTCCTTCGTGCTTGCTAGAGATTGACCCTACTAGTTAGATGTCCCAAACACCCTTAGCTTAATTCTTTTAAGTTGGGTAGAATACTCCACGGCCTGACACACCCTTGACCGCTAAAGAGAATACAAATAGTATTATCTAGACTATAGAGACTAGAAGAATTTAACCCATTTGGTCAACCAAGCCTTGGTCAATAAAACCGTAGAATGATAGTATAGGAATAAACAAGACTTAGATTCTCATGACTCTTAGACTATTCATATTGGTTCTTATTTCATCTACTCTCGTGCCTATGTTTTACTATCTAGACTAATGATGCTAATATAGCCTAGTATTTGCAAGCTAATTCTTTATCGAGCTTGATCAAGGCATATGCTATTGAGCGGTCGTTCATTAACATATTGTCTAATCAGAACCGATGCATGATGGTCTGATCAACCGAGTGCACTTTGGTTCACCTTTTTCATATATCAATCTACGTGGATGGGATGTAGTTGAGCTTTCCCCTTAGAATTCCACCCACGACTGCCTTGACGATTCTTTTGAAATTTATACGGCCGCCTTTGAACCACGTATTCGTAATCGATAATATTGTCCTTGCGCTCCTTATTGCTTTCGCTTTCACCTATTTTAGAAGGACGAAGACGTTATACAAGAACTTCCTTAGCCTTCCTATTGATTATGACCATCACCACTCAATGTTGCTATCTCTTCATCCTAAACTCCTCGTCCTCTTTTTCGGCCCTATAATTACTACCATGACCCTCTAATAGCCTAATTTAATGGTAAACCTAATTCGCCCTCTTAAATCGTGCCCTAAACCTACTTTCAAAACATATCTTTTAGGCCTCTCATTTATTCTCTTGATACCATATTACTCCTTTGCATGTTATCATGACTAACTTTAAATGTTATCTTTTAAGCCACGACTTGCTAATCGTATGTCGAACATCATCTCTTTGTCTCGCCAATTAACTTGATTGCTCCCCACTGATACCCCCTTGTGTCTTCTCACCCCCTACTAATTCTTAATTTCGAGGACGAAATTCTTTTAAGTTGGGTAGGATGTAAAACCCCTAAATTTCTACTATTTTCTTTATTTATTATTAAATTTGATACCAATTTTTTTTGTATATTGTACGTCGCGTAGTTGTATTGTACGTCGCACACGAAATTTTGTTTTTCGTAATTTCTCGACGAGTGCGAATATGTGCGAGCGTACATATTTTTGAAAAACATTTTTTTCTATTTTTATAGTTTCGAAGTAATATAGATAATAATTATTTCTATCTATCATTTTCAAGTTTATGATTTTAATTATGAAAAGCCTTTCATTTATACAGTTATAATAATAAATAATTTTTCTTATAAAATGGTATATTATAAAGGTATGTTTATGTAAATATTATTTGAACATACATATATATTTCGTAATTATTTATTAGTTTATTTTTAAATAATAATATAATTTTCAAAATTATTATTATATGTATTTTTAGAAAATATATTTTGAAATTATTGTGGCAATTTAAATCTTGATTTGATTTTATGAATTTATTTAAATAGTTAAATTAATATCTATATTTGAAATTTGATTGATTTTAAACTAAAGGATGGAATTTAATTAGATTTAAATTGATTTAGATTTGGATTTGAAATTTATTGAATTTGATTTAAAATAAATAGATGGATTATCTAACGGGAATTTAAACTACTCCTAATCCTTATCCAACTGGGGATTCCCACATCCTATAAAAGACAGGTACTCATCCATAAATTTCCATTCTCCATAAATTTCTACTACAAGTGCGTGCACCGTGTCAGTGTCCATATCTTATTCCATTGTTACATATACATTCATCCTCTTCTTGGTGTCCGACAATCCCGGACCTCATCATCGTCCTCGTGTCCGACACTTGGGACACGATCCCTAACCCAAATCCTAAACCTAGCTCTACTATCTCCCTGCCGTACCATCCGTTCCCCGCTCCACCTTGCCACCACGTCCTGCCGACCGTCCGGCCCGTCCACAAAAACTACCCCGCCACCATTACCATCATCACCGACGTCATCCCCTCCACTACAGCCCGTGTCCCGACTCCGCTCCGGCAACCGCAACCTCCTCCCCTGCCATCTTATCGCCGACTACACCACCAACCCACACCATTGCGGCCACCATCGTGGCAGCACGCCACCGGCCTACCACCCCGTAAACACCGTTGTGCCGCCTTCAAATCGTGCTGCTACCCCCATCATCAATTCGACACGACCGCCACCATGCCCGCAACTCACCACAACCCGACCAACCTAGCCGAGCAGCACAGTTCGCCACCAAAATCCCCAAAAAGTAAACAGCTAATAATCCTAACCTCCATCTCCGGTTGACCCATCCGCCACCACCGTGTGCCGCTAGCGCAGCGCCGTCGATCACACCCCCATGTCCGCAGCCCCTTTCCCGACCTTCCGTCGCCACAACCGCGACCCCATTACCTGGCAACCCCGACGCCGCGTCGTGCTGCCCTGGTCCGCCGCCATCGTGCCGACCGCGACCGCCGCGCCGCGCCACCGCCTTAACCCCCTCTCACCCTCTTCCGACCTGTCTCCAACTCCTCTGACGCCTCCACCGCCTCCCATGGACGCCGAGACTCCAGATCTGCTCCTCTCCTCCCATCCCCGACGCTGCCCTCCACTTCCGACTCGATCTCGCCGTGACCCGCCTGACCATACGAATCAACCGCCTCGGACTTCCGCTACAGCCGCCGCCTTCCTTCGCCGAAGTCCGGTAACCCCTCTTCGCCTCTCTCCTTCGGCCGCACGGGTGACCCCGCCTCCATCCACCTGCCGGAACCCCCGAACTCCCCCTCAATCTTCCTCCTTCTCGTCGTCGTACTTCCGTTCTCCCGTCCCCCATTTTCCTTTCCTCCGTTCAGCTCTCACCCCCTCGCCCAATTTTTTCCCCCTCTCTTCTTCGCACTCATCAGCGCTCTCTCTCTCTCTCTCTCTCTCTCTCTCTCTCTCTCCTTTGTTCTTTTTTCTTTCTTGATTTAAGTCTTCCTTTAGACGACAGCAGCTGGGCTGCTATACTTTTGTTTGTATTCTGTAATATTTATTTTATTTATTTCATTTGTTTTGTTTTATTTTTTTTGTTTTCTTGTTGGTAGCTTTAGTATCCTTTAGCTTGCCTATTTAAAAAATTATTATTATTATTATTATTATTATTATTATTATTATTATTCTCATTAATATTATTATTATTATCTATTACTATTATTACTAATAAGTATTGTTACATTGGCATTATTTTATGATGTAGGGTTTTATTGATAAAAGGTATATTTATTACTATTATTATTTATATAAAACTTTAGTACATGTATTAGTACAATAGTATCATGATATTACTTTTAGTATTGTTATTATTATTATTATAAGTTATTTTGCAAAAAAAAAATATACGTAATAAAAATAGTGGAATTGACTTGACTTTACCAATCTAGTTTTAAACCTACCATAAATATTCTAGATTATTTATTCAAAAATATTTTTAACCTATAAAAATATATAGTTTCCCAACTATAGAATAATTTCCAAGTATTTTTGCATTGTTTTTGACTAATAAAATATAGTTTTTTCCTTCTTCTTTTTACTTAGAAATTCTATTTTAAAACTTAGAGCTTTTTTTTTTCCTAAAACCACTTCCTATTTTTCGCAGTATTAATTGGAAAGCATATTTTAGCTAATAAAATTATTTTCTAGTATTACGAATATCTTTCGAAATTTCTTTTATATACTAATTATCCAATTTTCCTTGATTATCCTTTTGTCCATAATTAATCCCATTACTCCTATTCCCTCGCCAATTCAAGCCTACCTTATGTCCACCCTAATTAATTTGATCCTTCTGGACCCAATGGAACTGTCCGTGCCACCATCAGAGGTCACCTTGCATAGTTGTTGTACCGAAGTCGCAGTTCGTACCACCTTGATCATCGCAGCACACCAGGCGTACTACTAGGCAAGACACCTTGTCATTTGCTGTTTATTTATTTTAGCTCATATTTCATACATTATTTATTATTATTTTTATGTAAAATAAACTGTGATACATGGCATAACCTGTTAGAACTTACTGTTCATTTATATTTCCTGCTATGTATTAGTTTTCTTACACATTAAACCTAGATTTAAGAGACCACCTTTGTGTGTTGCATTCATTGGCCTTGACAAGTTGTACCACGAAGTTGTGTGTCGCATGTAGAACACGGACATGCGTGACTGGCTGACCACCGGTACGTATAAGCCGTGCGATAGGATTAACCGCTAATAGAATTGCATGCTAGTTTGACTTAGCGGTTATAGAGGTTTTCTGTTATGGATATAACATAGTAGGCATTGGGCGGGGAGGACAATTCCTTAGCGTATGGGCTTCGATACACTTTCCCTTGTGACCCGGAAGCTCCGCTGGAGATACGGGATTGATGACTGACGGCCACTGGCGTTCTGCGGAACGTTATGCTCTTACTGATTGGGCCTCTGGTGCCCCAAGGGGGGACTATGCCGATCCTATTTAGCCAGGGCCCATGCGTAGGAAGGATTGTTCTTAACTACATTTCACTTAGAACGGTTAGGTACCTTTATCCGTTAGGTATGAGTACTTTTGGTTTGGGTACTTGTATCTGACCGTGGCTTAGGACAATAACTTATTGCGGATTAGTTCGTCACATCTTGTCCTTGTTTTGTTGTAGGTGTGGCTTACTACTTCGATGAGAAGGTATTGAACCTTGTTGGGGTCCGGATACCATATTGGATTCATAGCATAGAAAGATACATCACCGTGAATTAGTTTACCATCTCTTGTCCTTGTTTGGTTGGGGGGATGGTAAGCTAGTTCAATAGGTGTGTATTGGACCATGTTATAATTCAATTGACTTATTTATTTGAGCAATATTTATTCAATTTATATGGCATGATATTATGTGTCTTGTTACGTCCCTCTGAGGACCTGGTTATCTCTCCAAGTGTGTGCTCTTGTTTTTCACAGGTGTTCTAGTCGTGGCCATGATTATCACTATTTCTTCGAGGATGATTGTACTTTGATCGTCTTCGCTTCGCTCGCCAAAATCATTCTTTTGTATATCATGTATTTCTTTTCATAGTTGGTAGTGGATTTCTCTCCGCCCAACTACATGTACAAATGACAATTTATAGTTGATTATATGATATTTTTTATTCATTTATTTTGTGTGGATGAGATTAGTTATGGTTCTACTGTATTTTACAGCTTACGTATATTTATTATACGGCTGGCATGTCTACGTTCCTAGTCCTACGTATTTTGGGACTGGGGCGTTACAGGTGGGTTGGGCTGGGTTGGAAATTTTTCCAGCCCGCCAAAATGGTGGGTCGGCCCGCCCCGTCCCGCCAAATGGTGGGTTACGGGCCGGCCCGCCCCGCCGGCTCGTCTTGACAGCTCTATGCGCACCCAAGGAAAGCGCATGGGTGGGATGGTAGGCACATAAGAGATGCGCACGCGAAACACCATATGCGCCTGCAGCTCCACAATTTGGAGTGCCATGCGGAAGGAGGTTTGAATTTTGAATCTTGGTTGACCAGTCAAGTGGTGCGGACCCCGATATGGGCTGAAGGTGGAGGAAAACCGAGGTTGCAGGCGCCCTGAGACTCCAAACTAGCGGTGACGTAGGAGGGGGTCGGGCGACCGGTGGTTGGGGCGGCCTGACGGCGGCGGATGGGTCGGCCAAGCCCCTGGCGCCGGAAGACGGAGATGAGGAGATTGCGGAAGAGAGGCTCTGGGGCGGCAGCTGAGGGGGGCCAGAGGAGGAAGGAGGCTGGGGGAGCTGCCGGGCTGGGCATACGCCGGAGGGAGGGTGAGGGCGGAGGGCCTTCGCCGAGGACCGCGATAAGGTCGGGGGGGTAGGGGCTCAGCCGGAGGGGGTTCCGGGAGGAGGCCGCCTTGAAAGGGAGGTGGGAAGGGGAGAGCGGGGGAGGAGAGCACAGAAGGAGGCCGCCGGGCGGCCGGCCTAGGCGAAGGAGGGGGGTGGCTCCACGAGCAGCCATGGGGGGGAGCTGCGGAGCTCATCATTCTCATATATATATATATATATATATATATATATATATTTTTTTTTTTTTTTTTTTTTTTGGGAAAAGAAGTCTTTATTGAAAATAAAAAGAGGGTAATGAGTACATCCAACCTCAGAGACAACCCCAAAAAAAAATAAAACGGAACAACAAACTAAACTAAACCCAATGCGGAAGAGAAGCAATGTGACGACACCCAGAAAGAGACTTCCGCAGCTGACGTGACACCTCTCGGATCAAAAAATCAGCATCCACAGAGCTCCCCTCATACCGGGATTTATTCCGGTTCTTCCAGAGAACCCAAATAATAGCACCAGATAAGGATCGCCTGAGATGACTGCCAGGTCCCCGCCACCATCGCATGAGAAAGGTCTTGAAGTCTCGCTGAAGACGAACCCGGAGGAAGCCACCGAAGAATGTCCAAACCCTCCTAGCAACATCCCCATAAACAATATATGATCCATAGTCTCAACCTGTACTACCCGACAGCAAAGGCAACGAGAGGCCAGGTGGAAACCAATCCTCTGAATATTGTCGTCAGTAGGAAGACGATTGTGGCAGACCCGCCACAACAGTATGCTCCACTTCGCCGGAATACAAAGACCCCAAATATGAAAGAAAATCGGATAAGTGGGGTGTCGAGGACGACAGCTTCGCCAAGCCACAGCGAGGGAAAATGAACTCATCTTCTCTCCCCAAGCGAGGGAATCTGGATCCGACGAGCAGCTCAGGGTAGCAGCCAAAATCCTCCGACCAACCTCCTCCCCGTAGACATCAGAGATCAACTGGAAGTTCCACCCAGTGTCGGACCAAAGGTCCCGGATGGAAAGGCCCCCGTTGTCAGCATTCCAAGCTCTAGATTCCCGGATCCTCCGTCCACGCTCTGATAAGGGCCGGATAACCACTGTCTGCTGCACCGGCCTGCCCACCCTCACCGCCAGTCTCGCGGACCGACGAAGCGGACCACGCTCCACCGCCACCGCCGCCCTATGCGTCACACCCGCCCCCCCCTACCAACCCCGCCTCCCCTCCCAACACCGCCCCCCCTCCGTAGAATCGGCCGGCCCTGCCTGGAACGCCTGGGCCACACGTCGGCGACCCCGATCCACCCGCCCAGCAGCAGCCGCCCCCCTCGGGTTCCCCCGCTCCATCGAACTCCCAATACGGAAGCCCCCCGGGATCCACGCTTCACACCTTGCCGAACCAAAACCACGGCCAAGTCTGAAGAAGATATGAGGCTCAGCTAACCTCCTACCACGAAGCAAACGCCGCCAAACATGTGAACTCTTAGAAGTCAAGAAAGCATCACAAGGGTGACGCCGCCGGAAATACTTGGCTTTCATCAAATCTACCCAGAGGCCCTTCCCGTGGCGCAGCTTCCACCACAACTTCATCGAGAACGCATCCAACACATCAGAAAGACGCTTGATCCCGAGACCCCCTTCCGACTTGGTACGTGTAACATAATGCCATGCCATCCAACTACGCTTAGCAATTCCGTCTTTACTGCCCCAAAAGAATGCTGCGAACATCCTCTCAATCGCCCGAAGCACCGATCGAGGAGGACAACAAGCTGCCAAAGTGTACATAGGAACAGAAGAAAGAACATTTTTAATCAGAACAAGCTTACCCCCTGGCGACAAAATCTTGTTGTGCCAACCAGCAAGCTTCGAGCGGATCTTGTCCAACAAGGAGGAAAACATAGAGGCATTCCTCCGCCCGCAAGATAAAGGGCATCCCAAGTAGGAAAATGGCACCGATCCCGTGCGGAAACCAAATAGAGCTGATATAGTCCTCGCACGAGACTCTTCCAACGGCGAAGCGGTGTAAAGAGCAGATTTAGTAAAATTAATCTTCTGGCCCGACACCACCTCATAGCGAAGGAGGACCTGCTGCAAAGCCCTCAAACCACCAATGTCGCCGGAAGTAAAAATGAGAACATCGTCGGCATAAGCAAGATGAGAAATCCTCGGCCCCCCAATCGGAGTGTGATAAGATGACCGCCGATTAGTATCACCCAGGATTTTAAGGTTCCTGGATAATACTTCAGCAGCAATAATAAAAAGAGCTGGGGAGAGGGGATCCCCCTGTCGAACTCCTCTCGACGCCGGGAAATAATCAGTGGGAGTACCATTGAGCAGAACCGCAAAACGAACGTCAGCCAGCAAGCGATAAATAATGTCACAAAATTCCTCACAAAATCCGAATCGCCGAAGAACCCTAATAAGGAATCGCCAGTTAACTCTGTCATAAGCCTTCTGCATATCAAGTTTGATAGCAACATTGCCTCCATGATTATGCTCCTTCATAGACGCCACCATCTCCTGAGCGATAATAATGTTATCCACAATCTCACGTCCCTTGCACAAATGCACTCTGCTCTGGAGAGATAATTTTAGGCAAAATATATCTCAACCTGCAAGCAATAACCTTTGAGATAATCTTGTTACAGAAATTACAAAGGCTAATCGGACGAAAATCAGATAGCGTCCTCGGGTGCTCGACTTTAGGAATAAGAAAAAGCAAGGTGTCAGAGATAGACTCCGGGAGATGGGCCCCAGTGAAGAAAAGGCCCACAACTTCCTCCACATCCGCAGCAACAATATCCCAACAAGAAGAGAAGAACCTCCCGGAGAAACCATCTGGACCAGCACCGCTCTCCAGGTCCATGCCTCGAACAGCCTCCAATAATTTCGATCTATCGGGGATCCTGACAAGGCCAGAGTTATCCTCCGTAGATGACCAGATTAGGAATGACATCCATAAGAGCATCGTCGTCCTGGGTGGGCTCGACCCGAAATAAGGAAGAAAAGTAGGCAGAAGCCTCCAACGCAACCTCAGCTTCCGAGCCCGTTGCCGAACCATCAGCCCGAATAATCTTCAGAATAGCCGCCTTCCTCTGCCGACTACGGGTGCAAGCATGGAAAAAATGGGAATTCTTATCGCCCTCCAAGTCCCATTTGAGTCTGGCCTTCTGTTTCCAAAAGGACTCCTCAATCTGAACCCGGTGCTTCAACTTGGCCACCTTCTCCATCCAGGAAGCTCTTCCACGCTCAGACGGAAATCGGTCATAGGCAGCTTCTGCTTCAAGAGCCGCGTCCTCTGCCTGCTTGACCTCCTGGAAGACATCACCAAAAGTAGCTCTACTCCATCCAGATAACACCTGCCCAACAGTCCGAAGGCGCATACCCAGGCGCTCAAGAGCATCAGAATGCCACGACGACTCCCACGCCCGGGCAACCACCGACAGAAAATCCGGGTGAGACGCCCAGAAATCCAGAAATCTGAACCCCCGGCGCTGAAACGACGAAACCGACAAGCAGGAGATGAGAAGAGGGGCATGGTCAGACTCCGCCCGGTTGAGATGATCACATGAAAGAGAAGCACCATCAAGCCAGCTCCCAGTAGCAAGAACCCTATCCAACCGAGATCCTTGCCGATTGACACCCGACTGTCCATTCACCCAAGTAAAAGAATTCCCTCTGAAACCAACATCCGAAAGACCAGCCGCCAGCTGAAAATCCAAGAACTCCGCCATCGCAACTGAGTCAGGAGGCAAACCCCCAAACTTTTCTTCCGGGGAGGCAATGATATTGAAATCCCCGCCCACTGCCCAAGGTAGAGTAGGCCCCCTTGCTTGAACATCAAGAAGGTGCCGCCATAAACGCCTCCTACGTAACCGGGTCCCTGCACCATGGACAACAGACAACCACACTGGATCCGAAAAGCAACTAATAGAAAGCTGAACGGAAAGGGCCTGATCACAGGACTCAATAAGATTAAGCCCAATGCCAGGTTTAGAGAATAACCAAATATTACCCTTATCATTTGAGAAACTAGCATCAAAACCCAGCCGCAATTGATATGAGAGAAGCTTAGAGGAGATCACCTTTGGCTCTATAAGGGCAAGCACCTGAATGGAATGGGTCCGACACAAAGACCTGAGACGGAAAAGAGTCGCTCTGTTCGTCGTCCCTCGAACGTTCCATATGAGGAATTTAACCATCGACCCTCAAGAGGGCCCGCCTATCTCGGGAAGCATGTGACCGAAGGAGCCGGTCCGACTGGGTCGTCGTCGCCCTCCTTCTCCGCCCAGGCGCCTTCTTGAAAGGCACCATCTGCCACTCATCTACACGAGCCGCCAATGAAACTATGGAGGAACTACCATCAGGTAAGGAAACCGCATCATCACTCTGCGGAGGATCATTTGCCCAAGCCAAAGGAGTGGGCTCCTCCCAAACCACCAAGCTACGCTCCTCGGCATCCGAGCAAGATGCCAGGACACCCTGTCCCAACTGGCTGTGGATAATAACCGGAAAATCCGGGAGAGCGACCGGTGGAACGCCACGAGCAGGACCCAACTGACCATCTAAACAAGACCCCGGGGCGCTACGTCCCACCTGCATGGGGCGTACAACATCTCGCCATAATTCCAGCCCACGCATTGAAGATTCCCCCACGTGCCAATTAGGAGGAGCAGAACACGCTCGATTATCTTCAATACGCCTCAAAATAGGATGCGAGGATTCAGAGCTAGAATCATGCCCCTGAACGCGCCTCCACTCCTGCCGTAACCCCTTACCCTTCTCGCGCCTTGATCTGCGCCGCCGTCGTCCCCTGCTGGCCCTGCTAGCAACCGACGGCTCCTCAGACACAGCAGCAGGAGAGGCGATCGCACCAGCCGCACTCACAACCACCGGCCTCGACCCCACCGCAGACGAAGGCGCCACCGCCTGCTTACGACCACACGCATCCACAGAATGACCATGTAGGCCACAAGCAACACAGTAGGAAGGAGTACTCTCATAAATGACCGACTGCGAGCGTACGCCATCTGGGAGTTGGAAAAAAACCTCCTGGTGCAGCGGCTTGCTGGCGTCCACATCAACAAGGACCCTGGCAACTCCCGGCCTGGAGAATGAGGCCGTAGCACGGTCTGTAAATAACGGTGTGCCAATACCCGATGCGATAGAAAGAACCGCATTAGTATCAAACATGCAATGAGGAAGCCCGGGAAAAGCAACCCATATAGGAACACGAGGTTCCTCTCTCTCCGGCGAGAAGTCCACCGAGGATCTAAACAGCATCATCGGAACACGTCCAATGAACCAGCATCCCTTAGAACGAAGTCGAAGGAAGTCGCTCTCAACATGAGGCCGGATAAGAACATGGCGATCATCAATGGCTTTAACCTCAATGAGACCCCGGAACCCCCGCGAGAAAAGTTCCTTTTTAATAGTCTCGATCGAGAGTCTCCGACGAGCAAATTTACCAATAAGATCCAACTTGCACGGCGTGGTGAGCACAGCCATGTCCGATGGAGAAAACACAGCTACTTTCCGTCCGTCAATCTCAATGGCCGGACGAAAGTCAATCCTCGAAGGCCCACCAGCAGGGGCCGACGCCGAGCTGCCCACCGCTGTCGCGTAAGTCCGACCGGCCAAGCCAAACCTGTGTCCGCCAACCTCCAGCCCATCCACCGAGAGTAGACCCGCGCCGAAGCCGTCACCAGCCGAACCACCCGCCGCCAGGCAGGGGCGGCCATCCACGGCCAAAGCAGCCGCGTTCGCCGAGGAACCGGCTCCAGCCCCGCTCGCCGGAGAGCCCGCGGCTCCACCCGATTCCAAAGCAGCGGCCGTCGCCAATACCGCCTGGAGACCCGTGGCCGACGATGGACGGCCACCCAAGGCCGAAGTCGGATGGGGTAGGGGGCCAGAGGCCCCCGTCGAAGGTTCCATACAGGGAAACCTCAGAATCGCCAAAGGAGGAGCTCCGTAAATCACGGGATCGCCCAAACCTCAAATATATATATATATCGTATATATATATATATATATATATATATATATATATATATATATATATATATATATATATATATTTTATATATATATATATATATATATATATATATAAGAGAGCAAAAATAATAAGTAAATCTTTTACATTGATTTCTACAGGTACAAGGAAAGAATACATTATACATTCAAGTGCCATCTGATTTATATCCAGCAAAAAAAATTGTAGGAAATCAAATAAAAATTTAACCTCCAAACAGGATCAAAACTAAATTATGTCAAAACAGCACAACTGAATTCTATTATAAAATTGGAACAAGTATGAAATCAACTTACAGCAATAAGAAATACCTTTCTTCTCAGTACATTTGAACAAAGCCACCAAGTCACCTATTTATAGGTGAATATATGACTCAACTAATCCCACAATCTACTCTAATTCTACCTCTAAGTAGGACACACGTCCCTGACCAATCAAAGGAAACTATGTAGCTAAAGACAAGCATGTAGTTAAAGACTAATTCAATATACATAACTTTATTCAACAAAACACACACAAATGAAACCAAGCCCATTAAATTAAACCCATGTTTGAGTTTAAACTTCAACAACCTCCCTTAAACAAACTGTTAATACAGTGCATCCCCATCATCTTTTTCAGCTTGTAGAATGCTTCAGTGCTTACTAGCTTCTTTAGGATGTCTGCAACTTGATCTTCAGATTTGCATAATTTCAATTCTATTTCATTGTCTTTCACCAGGTCACGTATATAGTAAAACTTTATATCTATATGCTTGCTTCTCCCATGGAATACTAGATTTTTGGTAAGAGCAATAGCTGATTTATTGTCGCAGTAAATCTTCGTAGGAGAATTTTGCTTATGATTCAGCTCCTCAAGCAACCTTCGTAGCCAAATTGCTTGACAAGCTGTGGAGGTAGCTGCAATGTACTCTGCTTCCGCGGTTGAAAGTGCAACAACCTGTTGCTTCTTGGATGACCAAGAGATTGCTCCCTAGCCCATGTGAAACACAAAGCCAGAAGTGCTTTTTCTTTTCTCTACATCACCTGCCCAATCACTATCTGTATAGCCAACAAGATCACAAGTATCAGTAGATGAGTAAAAAATGCCATGGTTTTGAGTACCTTTTATATATCTCAAAATCCTCTTTGCATCATACAAATGAGCTTGGCTATGTGTCTCCATAAATCTGCTGATAAGTCCAACTCCAAATGTGATGTTCGGTCGAGTAGATGTCAAGTATCATAGACTCCCTACCAAGCTCCGAAAATATGTAGGACTGACAAGCTCACCATTACCAAGCTTATCCAAATGCAACCTTGTTTCAACAGGGGTCTTGATAGGATTACAAGTTTCCATCTTGAAACGCTTGAAAATATCAGTAGCATATTTCTTTTGTGAGATAAAGATACCATCACCTGTTTGCATAACTTTAACTCCAAGAAAATATGACATTTTTCCCATGTCGGTCATTTCAAACTTGCTAGTCATAGCCTCCCTAAATTCATCAAACATGATCGGGTCACTTCCTGTAAAAATCAAGTCATCTACATACAAGCATACAATAAGTAGATCTCCATGTGAGTTTGATTTAATATATAAAGTATGCTCTAAGGGGCATTTAGTAAAACCATTTTCTTGAAAATAGGAGTCAATGCGAGTGTACCATGCCCTTG
>JANAVB010021600.1:26935662-27118162 GCA_029216955.1 Iris pallida
CTGTCACCGTCAATTTCTGCCCGTGAGTCATCCTTGGAGAATGAACAAGGACGCGTTCAGAGCTGAAAAACAAAAATTTTCTCATCCGTCTGCCAGATTCTCGGGATACGATATTTGGGAAGATGTAAAGGATTTTTCCACCGTAATGGAAGATCCATCGAACAATCGTGTCGAAGGGTTCGAAAAATGCCATAATTGGACCAAATGGAGTATCTTCTGGGACTTGTCTTATTGGAAAGATAATCTTATAAGACATAATCTTGATGTCATGCATCGAAAAGAATGTGTTCGATAATGTCTTCAATACCGTCATGGATATTAAAGAAAAGATGAAGGACAATCCAAAAGCAAGACAAGACATAGCCAAGATATGCAAGCATATTTATCTAAACTTGATACAAAGGGGAGCTGGTAGACAATTAACTAAGCCGATAGCGCAATACACATTGAGCAAGGAAGATAGATTAATAATCTGCAAGTGAATATCTACTTTAAGATTTTCCGACGGCTATGTGTCGAATTTGTCTAGATGCGTTGATCTCAATGGATGCAAGCTAACGGGAATAAAGAGTCATGACTGCCACGTGTTTATGGAAAGATTACTGCCCATTTCTTTAAGAGAGTTGTTGCCTTCTGGTGTATGGGTTCCGTTGGCCGAGCTATCTACATTCTTCAGGGATATTTGTTCAACTAGGTTGACGGTGCAACATATGGTTGAACTTGAGGAGAAGATTGTCTTAACAATTTGTAAATTAGAGAAAATATTTCCACCGGACTTCTTCGACAGCATGGACCATCTACCGATTCATCTAGCATACGAAGTCCGTGTCGGTGCATCTGTTCATTATCGATGGATCTACCCATTTGAAAGGTAAATAAAAATCAATATAATTTAAGTGGCTTTTACAATTCATTGTTAATTCTCAAGATAATTTGCCTCTCTAGGTACCTACACCATCCAAAGAAGAAAGTTGGCAACAAGGCTCATATAGAGGCTTCGATATGCGAAGCATATCTTATCGAGGAGGTGTCAAACTTCTGCTCCATTATTTTGATACTCATGTCCAGACAAATCAAAATAGACCTCAAAGGAATGACGAAGACGTTGAGGATGGAGGTATATTCAATGTAAGGGGCAAGCCTATTAGAGCTAGTAAGTAACGGTGGGTGACTAACGATGAGTGTGATGCCGCTCACCGATATATCTTGTTAAATTATGACATACAAGAAGTGAGAGATTTGGAGAAGCAAGTGACTACACTTACACTCGGTATAATCTCTAATTTGGTGAAGTAAGTAACTACACTTATTTTTATTCTTTCTAAAGTGTATTTAGAGATGAAGTCAAAATAAGAACATCCGATATTACCGATGAGGGACTTCAAAGAGAGGTTGATTGTACCTTTTCGTCCTGGTTTCATAAATATCTAAGTAACTGAGATAATATGTTATGCGGCTACCATTAAAATATATGCAGCTAAAATATTTAAATTATCAATATTTGTTTACAGGTTTTATTGCCTGAAATAATAGTCACAAATGAGAGCATTCGTTATTTGGCATTGGGACCGAAGAAGCATGCAAAGGCTTGGCCAGGCTATGCCGTTAACAGCTTCAAGTTTAAGGCAACTCAGAATGCTATAAATGCCGAATTTCTCAATGACGGCTTTAGTACCAAGGATTCTAGTGTTTGCATAAGAGACACCATCGATGACGACGAGTCGGACTTTGACTCTTATGGAGTGCTTCGGGATATTGTAGATTTACAATATACTGTCCCATATAATATGCATATTGTGATGTTCAAATGTGAGTAGTTAGATATGACACCAAATATCGGTTGGAGAATCGATAAACAATTTGGATTCGTCGATATAAATCATCGCAGGAGGTATAGAGGGTGACACTTTTGCGATAGCAAGTCAGGCTGTTCAAGTCTACTATACAAGCTACCCAAGGCGTCATAGAGATCGATTTGACTGGTGCGCAGTATGTAAGATTAAATCTAAAAATACATTCAACATTGGAGACCCATCATACCAAGAGGACCAGATCGAAAAGTCCCAATACTTGGGACAACAGTCGGATACCATGGATGTTGAAGATATTGTTGAGGCAAATAGAAGGGAGGAAGAGGTTGATACACAAGATTTAGATGTCAATCAAGGGAAAAGAGGCGTTTTGTTCCAAGTATTGAGGCTGAAGAAGAAGAAGAAGAAGAAGAAGAAGAAGAAGAAGAAGAAGAACTTGATGAGGATGAGGATACAGATGAAGTCGACGATGAGGATGAGGATGAAGACGATGATGATGATTAGATAAAATATCGGTATATATTAAAAACACTTCCAATTAACTTAGTGAATTTTACTTTTACCTCATAAAAAACTTCCTACTAATTAACTTAGTGAATTTAGTTTGACCTCTTAAAAGCACTTACAACAAACTTAGTGAATTCTGTTTAAACTTCTACATTCTTATTTCAGTTCATGCTTTTATCGTTCGATCATCTACTTATTGTATAATTTTCTTTTTGCAGATGGCACTCCTAGTCCTTTTCGTCACGGCGGCACTCGTCACCCTGCTGGTGGTATATATATTTTAGTTTTGTTTTATATTCATTTATACTTCTATATTGTTAATTATGTTTATGTGTTCTATTTACAGGTCATAGTGGCTAGCACTCGTCGTGGTGGTGGTGCTGGTCGTGGTGCTGGTGGTGCTGGTGGTGCTGGTGGTGGTGTTTGTGCTGGTGGTCCTGGTCGTGGGCGTAGTCGTGGTGGTGGTGCTGGTGGTAGTGGTCGTGGTCGCCTTCAGCATTCTCGGGATGTGACCCCATCTAGCGATCCCGACCCAGAGAGTACCCCGGGTACAGACTCATCCCGCCGTCGATCTACCCTGGGCTATCGTCACCTTCATTGAGGCATGCTACTGCATCCGCTGACGGGTCTGTTCCGCCAGCAGATCCGCCAGCGGATCCACCAGTTACTGCACGGTGGGCCCCGGAGTACCCCCGAACTCAGTTACATTCGGTTACTGGTGAGTACATGCGCGGAGCCGCAGATCCTCCGACGCCACCAGAGAGGCCGATGGACGAGTTCCGACGAGAGCTATGGCCCGCGGGTGAATCGTAAGTAAATTTATTAAATTTGTTTCATTTATTCAAGTTAATAATCAAGTCATTGCTTCTTTGTAGGTTTTTTCCGTAGGATGCTGGCAGGATTCTAGGACGCATTATCCGGGATAATTACCATGGCCCCTACCTCAATTTTTCTGAGGTGCCCCTGGACTTGCAGAACATCTGGCTAGACAAGTTGAGGGTATATATATATATATATATATATATATATATATATATATATATATATATATATATATATATATATATATCTTAATGTTAATTATTAATTTCTCTTTAATCTACCATTTTTCTAATTACGTGATAATTGAATTTGTATGTCAGAGGACGTTCTGGTGGCCCCCCTATCACGAGGAGACGATCTGCAGGACCTACAGAAGCGCCGCCGGAAAGAAGATACGGGATGCAGTGTAAGAACTTCGCTCAGCGCAATCGAAGAAGGACTGGATCCGGTAGGAGTATTATGAGCAGATCTTGGAAAAGATGGATATTCCTGCGTACAAGCAGAAATCGGAGAAAGCGAAGGTGAATCGACGGGCCGCGGGTCTACATACGGGGGGATCAAGGCCCCACGCAGCGACGAGTGTAGATCTGGTGAGATACTGCAAATTCATTCCACTATCTAATTCGGTACTATTAATATACGAAGTTAATTAAATTCTACGAATATTTCGTATGCAGACCTAACATGCGGTGAAGGAGGGAAAAAAGGCGAAGTCGATCACCACGCACGATGTATTCCATTATACGCACAAGAGGTGGTCGGACAGGAGCTTCATCGATGAGAGGGTCCAGGAGACTGATGTAAGTACTTACGTTTATGAGATTTATGTTAGAATTATAAGTATTGTTAACTTAATTAGGTAAACTTAGAATTCAGACTATAACTTAGGGAAATATATGATTTAGACTATAACTTTGGAAACTTATAGTATAAACACATTCATTGGATAGGCTGCATATCGTGAGGCCCTTAGACGGGTTCAGCCCCTGCTGCTGAGGATGTCGGCGAAACGACGTCCGCCCAGTCGTCCTCTTCTATGGCCGTTCGCTACGACGACATGTTCGTAGATACCGTCGACGGCTTTAGGAAAGGGCACCTTTACGGATGCGGCTCCCTGGCGTCGTTGCAGGCGTCTATTCCGAGATTTCCATCCCGCCTCCTCCTCCTGCGACCCCGGCAGACGATGATGTGAAGACATAGCTTGCGAATCTGACCGAGGCGGTGTCGTCCTTGCGGAAGCATATGACCACATACTATCCGCGTCCTTCTACTGCTCCCGGTTATTCTGCTTCCGGTCTGTCTGCTCCTGGTTTTTCTGCTCCTGGTCCGTCTACTGCTGCTCCCGGTGCTTCGGATATTCTCGGTTCTTCTTCCGTCGGGCGTCTTTCTTTTGACCATGCTGCCCCTCTGGTACCGCCTTCTGCTGTGACGACACTCCTTGACATGATGTCGCCAGAGCAGCTATGCCAACTTCCAAACCATATCTTTGATACCTGCCGACATACATGGTGGAGGAATATTTTCGTCGGGCGCAGCAAGGAGTACCACCAGCGGGCGATCCACCTCCTTCTCATTGATGTATTGTATTTGAATGTTTTGAAATGTTTTTAAATGTTGAATATTTGTGAATTTTGGATATTGTCACGTGGATATTAGTTTTTGATGAATGTTTTGGATAATGGTGAATGTTTGGATATTAGTTTGTGATGGATATTTGTATATTGGTGTGTGATGTATGTTGGTTTATGTGATGTATTTGTGATGGGTATTTGTATATTGGTGTGTGATATATATTGGTTTGTTAGTTTGTGTGATGTGTGATGCATATTATGATGTTTCGGATGTTGTATGAACAGGGAATGCTCTGTTTTATGTAAAAAAGAATTTTTAATTTTTTTCAGTTAGCGACGGACTAGCGACGAAAAGCAACGGCTAAGTAACGGAATATCCGTCGCTAACTGGAGAATTTCCAGTTAGCGAAGGATGGCGACTACCAAGCGACGGATTATCAATTGACAAGGTTCTGGAAATATAAAAAATTCCCAGAAGCTAAGCGACGGATTATCTGCCGCAATTCCGTCGCTAGTAGTCGGTAAGGATTTTTCGACGGATAATCCGTCGCCAATGTCGCGACTAAATGGAGACAACGTAGCGACAACCGGCGACGGATTAGCGACAGAATATCCGTCGCTTAGGTTTTTGAAACACGAAAGATTTCCAGAACCTAAGCGACGGATATTCCGTCGATAATTCGTCGCAAATTCGACGAGTATTAGCGACTATTGCGATGGATTGGCGACGAATTTTGCGTATCAGAAACTCTCTGATACGCATTTACCGACATATTACCGACGGACTTATCCGTCGCTAAAAAGTAGTATTCCTAACTTTCTGATATTTGAATTGACGAAAGTCCGTCGGCTGACCGTCTTGCTGACGTTAATCCGTCGCTAATTCGTCGAATGGCGACAACTTAGCGACGGAATATTTCCCGACGGATTTTTCAGCCAAAATCCGTCGGCATTCCGTCGCTAAATCTATTTGCCGACAGATTAGTGACGGATACGGCTGTCGCTAATCCGTTAATTTTTGGTAGTGAAGGGTCATTCGGATTCGACATATATATGCAGTAGTTAGATTTTTTTTTTAAATTTTTGTATTCATTAATCAAGGATATACATAGGACATAGTGGCTCATTTTTAGTTATTTCCAATTCACATTATTTTTGAGTTATATGTTATAAACTAATTCAAAATTATGTAACCTTCTCTTCTCTCTTTAAACGAATTATTTAAAATCGTGCAACCTCCTTGTCTCTTTTTAAACAATATTTTTTTTGCTGATTGAAACTCGATACCCTCAACTATTCTTTTTTTTAACTTAATATCCTAGACTTTTATATACATAACTTAATACTATCAACTATTGAATATTTTTAACTTAATACATAAAAAATTTAAAAGGACAAAATTGTCTCTCCTGTCACGCCCCAGAACCAGAATACAGGTAAACTTAGATGGTGAAAGATACGAGGGATAGTTCTGGGTAGTTCACATGTTTACTAAAATATTTTCCCTCCCATCTAGTACTCATAGACTCGAAGAAGTCACGAAACAAGAAATATGATAATAAAAAAAATAGTATATAGAGATCCATGATACTATTCCGTGTAACAACATGTCAACAAGCAGGAGAGTATATGTATAAACATGAAATGGAAAAACTACTAGAAATCAAAAGCAATCAATATATGTACTTGCCTGAGGTCCTTATCTAGTGAAACCGATAATCCCATTGGGTCCAGGGTAGATTGATTGATAGGGTAGGCATAAAGAAGTCCCAAAGTGGCAAAGAAAATATATGAACAAGATTAGCCATGATCAAGGTTTCTAATCTAAAGAAATATGATTTTAGGAATAAGAATTTCATAATTAAAAAATATTTTTATTTATTTAGAGAAATGCTTATAATCTTTTTAGGAAAACATATTTGGAAAAGTTAATAGATAATAGAAATTTATTTTACACTTAAGCAAGTAAGACTTTAATTATTAACAAAATGATTTATAGTATTAAAAGTATTTATAAGTTGTTTTGGAAATTGTTAGAAAATTATAGAAGATCCTAAATGATTATTTAGGCTAAAAAATTCTATGGTTATAGTGATTTATTTATTTAAAAAAATATATCATACTTTAGCTATATATTTTTTTTTTCTAGTCAACCTATTTTAGGTGAATACTTGAATATAGAAATAGTATAAAGGCCCAATAGTTCAAATTCCAAAGAAACAATTATATAATCCTATTTAAAATAACCAATATATAAATCAACTAGTATAAGTTTTTAGAAAAACTTATTGTATTTGGAAACTTCTATTAGTCGAAACATATAAAATCATAATTTTGTCAAGCCATAATTTTAATTCAAAAACTATATAATATTACATTAGAAATATTCTAATATATTAATAATGAATAATAATGTTGATATTATTGAAACCAATGGAAATAATAATAAGTAAACAGTCAAATATTATTAGGAAAAATACCTTAAAATTTTCAAGACTTATTTTGAGGCAAAACAAAGCTTTTGTCAAAATATAATTTAGGATCAAAAGTCTAGATTTTACAATAACGTAAAATAGCATAATAATATTTTAGGGCCACTAATCCATATTTGAAATTATAGGTAGGGCCGAGCCCAAATATATACATATATATATTTATATATATGGAAATTATTTTATATGAATTTACATATTAATAAAAATAACAAGGATCATATTTATTAATATAATAAAACTTCTGATGCCAACTCTGATTGTAACTTAATAATAAAAATCAATAATAATAATAGTAGTAATAAATGTTAACAGTAGCATTGAAGCTAACAACATTTACTGTTGTTTCTCTTGGGGATTTGTTTTTCGAGAAGGCTTTTTCTAAGGGCACTATCAATTTTACTTGGGGCTAGCCCTTACTTGGGGGTAGCCCCAGAAGGTGGAACTTTTACTAGGGGCAGCCCACCCCTCAAACCCTTTTCCATTTCATTTCATCTTTTTCTTTCTCTCTCTTCTAAAATCTCCAAAACCCTAAAATCCCATTCTCTTCTCCACAACTCAATTCCAAATTCCTAACCCTAAATTTCTTTTACATTCCAAGAGAGTTCAAATCCAAGAGATGGCACGCAAGTCCAAACCATCATCAGAGTCTAGGTATATTTTTCTCTAATTTCTTCTACATTTTTCTACATTCTATTCAAATTCAAAGAATTTTTGTTAATTCTCTAAAAAGTTTTGATAAATTAGGTTTAGAATCACTTTAGGGTCCATAAATGAATTTTTTGAACACGATAAATCCTACATTTTTTTGAAATCATAACCCTAGAACACGACAAAGTATCGTGTCGTTGTAGCCGTTTGGCTGCTACAGTCGCGGCTGACAACATTAGGACTGCCAGGGTTGTGGCAGTCCTAATGGTTAAGGAGGACTGTCAGGCAGACCGCAGTCCTCTTGTGAAAGCAGACTGCAGACTGCAGGGAGTCTGGCAGTCCTCCTTAACATTTGGACTTATTGGCTTCCTGCAGTCCAATATAATTGCAGGACATTATGTTTTTCTATTGTCTATTTTTTTTATTTTTTATTTAATAATTGTATGTTGTCCTGCTGTCCTGCGGCCGCTCCCAAGAGAATACAGCCCACCATGTCGGCGCCCAAGGAACGCACTGCAGGTCGTCCTCTCGAGAGACCGATAAGAAATTTTGAATCGCCTCCAGAAAGCGAAGTCACTGGAGCGACCGACAAGAATTTCCCTTTATGCATAATATGGGGGGCACGCGCGTACGAAGGCCCGACATGATAACTAGTTTATATTTGGATGTTTAACTTATTTGGATACGATGTATATATTTGGTGTTATTTGGATGTTTATATTTGGATATGTTTTGATGTGGACATGTTTGGATCTTAGAAACTTGGTTGTTGTTATTTGGATCTTATTTGGAAAATTTGTTGTTATTTGGATCTTATTTGGTGTTATTTAAAAACTTGGTGGTTGTTATTTGGATATTATTTGGATGTTTAATTATATTTGGATATGTTTGGATGTGGACAGAGTTTGGATATAGAGTTTCATACAGGACTGCCAGCCCCTGGCAGTCCTTCATTATGTTAGGACTGTCAGCCCCCTGACAGTCCTTCATTATGCCAGCCCCCTGGCAGTCCTTCATTATGTCAGCCCCCTGGCAGTCCTTCATTATGTTAGGACTGCCAGGGGTCTGGCAGGGCCTGGCTGTCTTGACTCAAACTCTCTGTGAAGATAATTTGGGTATGAAACTCTATTCACAGAGAGTTTCATACATGACTGCCAGCCCACTGACAGTCCTTCATTATGTTAGGACTGCTAGGGGCCTGGCAGTCCTGACCCAAACTCTCTGTGAAAAGAGTTTGGGTTTGAAACTCTCTTCACAAAGAGTAGGACTGCCAGGGGACTGGCAGTCATACAGGACTGCGCGGGAACTGACAGTCATACAGGACTGCCAGGTCCTTGGCAGTCATTCATTACGTTAGGATTGTCGGGGGCTGGGAGTCCTTCGATTTCAGATGAATCTCATCTGAGCCCAAGCTATTGATACCATTAAGTTGAAGACACCTCTTATATTTTCTCGACCATTATCTGGAATCCTGGGGAGCATAATAACTGTGGTGGAGTTCTGCAGGGCAATGGTGACAACATCTGAAGCAATGGTAAGAATTTTATTTTACTTTTTTAGATGATACTAATGCTAAGAATCACCATTCGGTTTCCAACAGAAAATGGGTGAAACCATAACAATGCTTCCGAAACTGTGCATAATTGACAAGATAATATTCTTGGTGTTAGCTAAATCTTTGAAGTCACTAATAAAATATTTCCTCCCTATTGGTTTCATAAAGGATCCAACTTCAATATCCAAAGCAATTTGACATTATATAATGCAGCCATAGCTAACGTCCTAATTAATTTTAAAATAATAATCAATTTGACATTGAATAATGCAGCCATAGCTAACGTACTAATAAATAGATAAAGAGAAGAAAAGAGTAGAGGGAGAGAGGAAAAGAAATAAAAAGTTGTTATTTATATTATTTTTTGTGCTAGTTCCAAGTAAAAAAAATGGATGATAAATTTATAATTTTTTTTGAATATTTTTGGACTAGTTCCAAGTAAAAATGGTAGTGTCCTTAGAAGGGGAGGAGGTCTCACCTCGAGGAACGCTCGGCAGAGAAGAGGCGCTCAAGAGGCGATTGGTCGCGGCGGAGGGAAGAAGCTCGGGACCGGTGCCAGCGGACGGCTTAAGCGGAGGTGGCTCGCCGGCGACTTGGTGGCGGCCATCCGTGGGGCGCGCTCGGGTGCTGATGAATGATGGAGCAAACCCTAGTTAATATAGATAAGTATATACAATATGTATAGATTTGATAGCTTGTTCGATAAGGTAGCAATTGCTAGGGAACTGATCCTATAGGTGGATTGGTGGATCTTATGCAATCGACCAAACGAGGGTTCATGATTTGAATGAACTGGGGTTCAGTTTGAATTTTTGACAAAGCTTTGGCAATAGGGAAGATAAATGATGGTTTAGGTTGGAATAATCCTATTAGATTTTGGGGTCGTTATTAGATTAGGATTCACGATAGATAAACATTTTCTCTAGTTTAAATCGAATAAAATATTTAAAACAAATTTAGTTTATTCGTAATTCATTAGTAGATATTAATATTCATTTAAATTGATATTTATCATAAAGGAATAATTTAAATCATATAAACTAAATTCAAAATCAATTAATTGATTATCGTAATAATTTAAAAATAGTACTCAGTTGTCTCCAATTATTTGTAAAGTATACGTATAACTCCCATTAAAATATATAGGCAAACCCTTTCATCATTCAAAAATAATTATGGCTTCAAATCTATTTTTAGAATTTTTGAAAGACCAAAAATAATAACATATTTTATAATTTCAATAACGAAATCTAAGAACAATGATTTGTAAACTATCTAGTATTTTCAAATTATAGAATTTAACTAGTCTTCGAAATACTGAAGAAAATGATATCATAATATCATATACAATGCCTTTAAAGTGGCATTATTTTCTAAACAATATGTAGGGTAAAATAATTAAAATAAAAAAAATAAATTTTGAAAAAAATTCGGGAAGAGGGGTTACAGTTTACATTTGATACTTTGATACATTGGATTACAACTCGATATATTGACTTGGCTTATAACTCACTGGTATAACTGATTACAATGTTCCATACATTATGCCCTTTATAAACAAAAGTCATTACCTTTTACAAGGAGAGCTTCTGCATGTCCAACAAATCTTTGATGCAGCGGGACCGATCAAGCCAATCTTCATGTACAGAACTTTCCAAGCACGAGCACCTAAAAAGAGTGCCCACAACGTGGGTCAGTACATTATCTATGTACTCGCGAGCGGAACCAGCCCACTCACCTAAACCGACACTAAGTGGTCAATCCTTCTGATCGACATCCGTAAACACCGCTCTAACCCCATTGTCGACCCTTTTCGGTTCGACATCTCTCATTTGCCCAAGGGCGCTTGTTGTATCACCTCGTAGCCGTTCCGCCCATGACGTGGGACGATCCTCCCCCTCCTGTGCTGGTTGTTTACCCTTCTCCGTCGCTGAAAACCTACGTGATGTGCTAGTATGATCGGCTGGACTCATCGGCTGCACCACCTTGGATCCCATCTGCTTCCTATACATAATGTCTCACCCATCCTGCCCGTGAAGCCACCCTGGCACCCCCGGCCGCTGGGCGCTCCGTCGATCTCCAAAGCGAAACCTCCTCTCCCTTATGTCTCGCTGCCCTTCTCTCTGCTCCCTCGTCTGGTTTCCTCCTCCATATCGATCGACTCGATCACCGTTGGTTCTCTTCCTTCTATGGACGGTGGTCCACCCGTCGCCGGTGGCCATCCCCCCATCAGTAGACGGCCCCTTTCTCTTTCCTCCCCTTCCAGTCGGCCGGGATCCCACACGGCTGTCTCCGAATCGCTGCAATATTGTTCTGCTAGGGTTCGCCGCATAATATATCGTTAGCTTATAATATATATAATATTCCTCGTATTTGGATTATATATTAGTACAGATATAGATAGTTGATAGACCTTACTAGCACCTCTATAATATGGTTCAAAAATAAGTTGTCCAATTCCAATGTATATTGCTGTTAAATAAAAAATAAACAATAATAAAATAATAAAATCTTTCTAACTAACTTGCATGTATCTTTGCACGTACATAGTTAAAAAAATTAAATATAAATCCTAAAATTCTTTCAACTACAGGAAAAATCAAATAATATAATCAATATTCAAATTATATCTTCTACTATATAATGAGGCTTCAAAACGCCTCAAAAGTGAGCCGTCTAGGCCGTCATTATATCACGGTCCATTTTATTTAAAAAAATTAATTATATAAAAAATTGTTAAAAAAGTTTAAATTTGTCAACATGTGGAATCAAACTCAACCAAATAAGAAAAATACATAACATCTTAACCACACGAGTTAGAAGCAAGATTTAACTATAGTTGGATAATATTGTTATTATACGTTATTATACGTGCAAAGTACGTGTATTTACTAGTTCTAATTAAGTACATTGTATTACCTAACTAATTACATATCCAAAATTTTAAGACATATTTCTAAACAATCCAAATTAAAATATTATAAAATTATATTTTAAATAATTTATTATAATTTAAATTTTTATCTAAGTTTAGAATAATATAATAAATAATTTTGTACGCACATAAATGTGACTATTTTGAATAGGATAGAGACCGCATACATTTTTAAGAGAGAAGTAGAACATATAATAGCATTTTGAAACTATCGGTGTGGAGTCTAAAAAATTATGTTATCTATCTATAAAATAAAGCACAGTAGATTTTTGGTCGGACCCATGTGCTTTGGTTCAACGATGATGAAAGGACTAAATTGTTCCTCTCCCGATAAGAGAAGAGGAGGTCCCATGTTGGGTGCGGAGCAACCGGTTGTTCCAACGGCACCCTCGCCTCTAGCTCCTCTTGCACCGCCCCTCCGCCTCCGCCTCCGCCTCCGCCTCCGCTCCATTCTCGCCTACGCCGACGTCGCCGGCCTCTTCCGCAACCCCTTCGTCGCAAGCAGCCTCCTCCACCGTACCGCCGACGCCCATCCTTCCTTCGCCGCCTCCCTGTTCTCCGCCATGACCAACCCCAACCCCTTCTCCTTCAACACCGCCATCGCCATCTCCGCCGACCCACTCTCCATCTCCTCCCAAATGCTCCGCCACCGCGTTCCTCCCGACTCACACACCTTCTCTTCCTTGCTCAACATCGCCACCACCGCGCCGCCACCAGGTCGCTCTACGCACACGCCCTCCTCCTCGGATTCCGGCCCAATTCTTTCGTGCAGACCGTCCTGCTCACTGCCTACTCCTGACGCGGCTCCGCCGACCACGTCCTGCGGGTGTTCGACGGAATACCGCACAGGGACGTCGTCTCCTTGACCGCCGCCGTCTCGGGCTTCGCCTCCCTCGGACGTCCCGCGACGGCCCTGTGTGTCTTCGCCTACATGAGGCGCCACGCCGCCCCGAACGCTGCCACCGTGGTCTCTGCCGTGTCCGCCTCCGTCGGGTTCGGGTACCTGGCGCTGGCCCGGTGCCTGCACGCCTACGTCGAGAAGGCCGGGTTCGGAGACCGCGTCTCCGTCCGGAACTCCCTGGCGCTGGCCCGGTGCCTGCACGTCTACATCGAGAAGGCCGAATTCGTGTCCGTGCCATTATGGACACGGGTTATCCACTAGTTTATTATACGAGATAAGTAAAATATATACAAAAAGTTAGTTGGTTTTGCAAGTCTCAAGTTAAATTTTACGAAATCTTTTGCCAAGATCGATACTCTTTCCAAATGGTTTGGAGCGTAAAACAATCGAGAAATTTAAAAATAAAATAAATATTCGATTTCCTTCCTTAAACAATTATGATTCATGAATTAGGCACGGTACTCTAAATAGTATCATAAATTGTAACCGACTAAACAATAACTACCAAATACACACGTGGTCATTGGTGGGCCCAAGCTTAGTTCCAATTTAGGACATACGACTACATATTTCCAAAGGACTACATATTTGTAAAGGCAGTAACGATGTGCACTATATAAGTGCACATAATTTATGTATGAATTCCTTCAATTCCAAAAAAAAAAAAAAAAAAAATCCCAAACCATGTCGTCATATCTTAAATTTTGTATATTGTTTGCAGTGCTCTATATTGTATGTTGTATATTCCTATGGTGGTTCCTATTCAAACACCATGGATCTTCACGTCGTGCCGAAAACCAGCAGCATGTCCCCTGCAGCCGTCCTGAGCCGATACCGAAGGATCAACTGGAGAAGATTCCGACGTTCGAGTACGTCGAGGATGAAGGAGATCTGTCGTCGACGACGGAGTGCGTCGTGTGCATGGAAGGATTTGAGAGAGGGGACCGGTACCGGGTCCTGCCATCATGCGGGCATCGGTTCCACGTCGTGTGCATCGATAAGTGGCTACTTACGACGAGAACTTGTCCTACGTGCAGGATTGTAGTAAGTCCGGAGAGGGACGCTAGCGAGATGGTGTGATCGATCATCATGTACTTATATTTAATTTAGAGCATATGTACATTATACATTAATTGACAAGTTATAAATTATGGTTGATTCATATGTAAAATCCAATGTCCCAATTGTTTGGTCACTGATCCATAGTAGCAATCCATGTCGTCAAATTCAAGTTGTGGTTTACTAGTTTTTGGTTAATAATTTTTTTTTTTCCAGAACTAAGGTATGTGAATCTTTTCTCCTTCAAAATTTTCAAATGTTCATAACTATAGAATCATCTATAGTTAGCATGGTCCGGTTTGTTCGATTTTGAAGTCAATTTGGAACTTCTTTCTAAAATTAAGAACCATACCAGATTGTTTGAACTAATGGGTTCGAATCCCTCTAGGAGTTGGTATTCTATCCTTAGGAAGGACGTAAAAAAAAAAAAAAAAACGAACTCATCTAGCTCTTATGGTCGGTGAGGAGAGGTATAACCTCTTTTGCTTGACGGACAATTTTGGAATTGAACAACGGGAGATGTGTACGGGTGGGTGGGTAAATTGAAGGAAGGTGGGCCTTAATGGCATGCAATGTTATCTACACACAAATATAGTTCCGAGTTAAATTATCAATATCCTCTTTCGGAGCCAAACCATGTTGGCATCTCTAAAGTTGTAACGTGCTAGATTTTCCTTTGAAGAACAAAATTGTAAAGAAAAAATTGTCCAAAATATATAACACACGTGACTGTTATATCTTTTATATATAAAGTCATGCAATGTGCATACCAAATAAAATTGTTATTACTAAAAAAATAAATAAAATTAAATTATATTAAAATAGTTTAAAAATAATTTATATATAGTTTAAATAAAAAATTATAATTATATTTTTAGAACTTTCGATATATGTCCACATAATATCATGTAGTTAGTTTAAGTATGAATTTTAGTTTGAATATATTTTTATTTTTATTTATTATAGATATGTTTATAGGATTTTGAATATATGGCAGCGAGAAGGGACTTTTTAGTTACGACAAGGATATACAATTGACTTATATGCCTTATTTTGAAATGTTTTCAAACTTTTTTTTTATAACAACTAGTAAAAAAACTATGATATTGTTAAAAATTATATTAATATTTTAAAAACGATTGGAATATATTTCAATTATGATTTGTTATAATATATTTTTAGAATTTTGAATATGAGTTAGTTAATGTCATGTACTTAGTTTAGATATAATTTGAACATGAAATGTATTTTAGGATCGGCTATATATATGTTCAGGTAGTTAAACGGATTTTCTAATTTATTTTTCAAGATATACATATGTGGTAGTCTATTTTATATGCTTCCATGGCTCGATTCTACGATCTTTCGCAACCCAGCCAGAACTTTTATGTCGATTTTGTATCTCCCCACGTTGATCACAAGGGTCACTCGGACAAATATGGATACGGTGCTTTACTCGTAGACGCTTCTCCAGCTCTGGCAAGAATTATGTGTGAGTCGTCCTCGGAGGAACTTCCCGAATGACCCTACCGAGGAATTCTACTAGGACATAGAGGCTCATTTTTAGTCATTTCCAATTCGCATTACATTAATAATAATAATAATAATAATAATAATAATAATAATAATAATAATAATAATATAATATAATATAAATATTTTTTAATTATATATTATAAACTAATTTGTCACTCTCCGTTCCCGAAATACGTAAATTTTTTATTTTTCTGTATATGGTATCTGGCACCTGTATCTTGATTGTATGTATCATGTATTTGTAACTGGCCATGGCATGAAACAGTATCTCGTCGCGGATTAGTAGCCACCCCTTGTCCTTGTCTGGTTGTAGACATGGACTCACTACTTCGATGATAAGATATCTGAACCGTGTTGTGGTTAGAATTTTATTTAAATAATTTAATTAGTTATATCATGTAGCATTTAACATGTCATTAGTCATATGGTTAAGAGCATGCTTAAGATTAGGATTTCTTTGAGCCAACCCAACCCCTATATATATTCTCTTCCTCACTCTCTCTCCTCATTCACTCTTTCATTTATTTTCCTCAAGCAAACTTTTAGGCAAGTACAACTTGCTCAAAAGTGGAGATTTGTGTATTTTTGATTCTTAATTTTTCCTTTGATATTATTTGTCTATATTGTTCTTCTCATCATCCTCTACAAATTTAGTACTTGGTACTTTCGGTTTGATGGATGGATTCTTGTAGATCTAAGTTTATGTCATTTTTAGTTTTCTTGCGTTTTGATCTATCAAACTTAATGGTTTTTCGAAAACTAATTGTTCATGTGGTAGAGAATTTGATTCTACACAATTTTGACCTTTGAAAAGTTAGATTTCGACTTGTTTTGAGGAAGTTATGGCCAAATAAGATTTGGACATCTTCTATGTTCATCTGTCCTGGTTCTGACAGGAACGATGAATAGTGTCTGGTCGCATAGTGCCTGGCCGCATAGCTGCATAGTGCATGATCGCATAGCGGTATAGTGCCTGGTTGCATAGTGCCTGGCCGCATAGTTGTATAGTGCCTGGCCGCATAGTTACATAGTGCCTGGCCGCATAGTGCCACAGACTGCATATTTGGCTGTTTTATGTCCTATTGGCTGAATTATGGCCATAATTTCTCCCAACTAAAAACATGAAAGTTGTAGATCTTTGTCTTGGCTTCAAGAATCTTCATGTCTCACTTTAACCAGAATTCATATGTGACTTATGGTACCTTGCGCACCTTTTGGTTCCTGTACCTTGCACCTTGTGCACCTTTCACCTTGTACTTTTGTCCGTGTGCCGTTTGTGCCACTTCATGACTTGCGAGCACTTATACCCTAAGTGCATAGTACCTTCTTGTTCTATTTTCTCTTGTGTCTTGGTCCTCATTCCTGATCTGACTACCTATGCGTGTGCTGGATAAACCTATGTGTATACTAAGGTACAATCTATGTGAGCACCGAGGTGCTATCCTATGTGCTAAGTGTTCCTACGTGATACCTGCCAGTACATCCAAGAGTCCCGCATTTACATAGGGAATGGTCGGTAGCAATGGTGTGGTATGTGTGTTGTATTACACCAAGAATGGGTACATATGTATGACTCCATGAGCCAGTACGGATCCCTTCTTGGAGTACTCGTACAATGTACAACATCTAGGAGAGTGAGCATATGACCACGACATATGAACTCCGAGGATAACCTAGGGATTAACTAGGCAACTAACTTGGTAGATGCATTGGTAGAAAGAATCCCGAGATTGTGCCATACTAGTGTCACGACCCACACCCAGTGTAGAGGCATGGGAAGTGGGTATGTCCAGCCTACGTCGCAGTATCGACGGTAGAACGATGTCCTAGGTCACAACATCTAACACAGTATGAAATACAATTGCACAAGATATACTCTCCGAACGGAGGAACAATAAGATAGGTACAATCTCAATCACAATCTAAGGTAGAAGATACGATAAGATAGATAGATATGATAATCTCAAAGGAAGTATAAACAGAAAGGGAAATAAGTCTAAGTGTCTATACGACACAATAACAACAACAAAACATCTCAAGTCTCAAATGACAACAACAAAGTAAGATAAAGCCTAACTAAATTAGTCTAGGCAGTAGGGTGATATCATCAGCTAGAGCTGGGTCCTCCTGAGAGTCCAGCTCGAAAGTGTCGTCTAGGGCTGCTCCATAGTAAGTGGTAAAAAAAGCCTCGTCCTCATCCTCTGTAATATATCAATAGGTCCAGTCAGGACAAGAACGAGCACAATATATCTCACGCAGTTCATATCATGTCAGAAAATATAAAACATACAATAGAGTAAGATACATAAATAACTGAAAGAATGTACATGAAGTAAAAGAGATAACTGTAATGAAAATATCTACTATAAGTAAAGAACTATTAGTGACTAGTGATTCAGAGTACAAGATAGACATGTGAACAGCTGAAAATGATTCATGGCTATACAATAGAGTTGATTCATGACTACACTACTTTGGAATTATTCACATGACTATTTCTACTCCCCCATCCCCAATCAATATATAAGGATCGAGACAAGTTATGTTAAGATTCATGATTTCACTACCTCAAAAATGAGAGCACGTGAAAATTGATTCATGAGGGCTTTGTAAACATGAGAGTACATGAATCACAAGAGTATACATGAATAGTGAAAGCATAGAGATACATGATGTAAGTGAAAACACACATGACATGAAGTATCCACTGCTCTCGAGGTGGATAACATCTCATGAAAAGATTCATATAGTACCAATCTATGTTACCAATGTGACAGCATCAAGTAAAGTAATCTAGAGCAAAAATATAAGTTCTAGCAAGTATGAAACGGTCAGAGAATGTACTCGCCTGATATCCTGAGTATCTGATAAGTGTAGATGTCCAGACAAAGTAGATGAGTCCTATTTAGAGCAACACAGGTCACAACATGTCCAGAATGGTAATGTTGAACTTTATAATAATTTCTACATGATGTCTAGGTCATTCTAGACTAAAGTCAACTCTTGGTCAACTCTAGTCAACTATACTAGTCAAACTTGGTCAATCTAGTTAGGGTTTGGTCAACCATGGTCAAACTAGTATAGGTTAGACATTTCTAGGTCTTTCTAGGCTAAGGTCAACACTTGGTCAACTCTAGGTTATCTAGTCTAGGTTTAGTCAACTAGGCCTAGCCAAAACCAAAGCCTATGCATACCAAGTTTACCAAAGTCACATATACATATCACTAGTAAATATATTCTATATATTACACTCAACCCAATCTCTAAACTACCATAAATATATGTACACATCCAAACTATATAATCATAGGCTAGTACAAAACCTATATATACAATATATATATACATACATGCATACTTGCAATTATATATACCACTACCAAAATACATAAAATTGGCGACGACGTTTTAGCGATGGAATGAATCCGTCGTCAGTAGCGACGGACTACCGACAACCTGGCGACGACTTTCCGGCTAATTGCGCACCAAATTTTTTTAAGGGTGAACATCCGTCGCCTATCCGTCGGTACGCCGTCGGTAAAATAGCGACGAAATAAAAATCCGTCGGCAAGTAGTCACTCAGTAGTCACTAATTGGCAGAAAAATGTTAAAAAAGTGCGGGAAAATGTCACTAGTTGGCGGAGGAATTGACAACTACTAAGCGACTGATAATCCGTCGACCAGATGATGGGATATTAGCGACGGACATACAGTCCGTCGCTAAGTGGTTGGAAAAATTTAAAAAAAATTGCGTGAGATTAACGACTAAGTAGTGACGGATTTTATCCGTCGCTAAGTTAAAAGCCTAGCTTAAGTTGAACCGACGGAGGGAAAATTTTATTCCCTCCAATTTTTTCTCTCCTCTCTCTCTCTCTCTCTTGGACGCGTCGAGGAAACTCTCTCTCTCTCTCTCTCTCTTGGGCGGCGGTGGGGGGCGGAGGGGAGCCGTCGGTGGTGGGAGGGGGCGGGCAACGGGGGGGGAGGGGGGTGCCGGCCGCGGGGGGAGCGGGTTGGGGGTGGGGGTCGCCGCGCGGGGTGCTGGCGATGGTATGGTGGGGGTGCTGGGAGGGTGCGGGGGGGCTGGCCGCGGGGAGGCTGGCCCCGGGGGGGTTGGGGAGGGCTGCAGGGGGGCTGGCCGGGGGGGTTTGGGTGGGGGGCTGGCCGCGGGGAGGCTGGCCCCGGGCGGGAGGGGTTGGGGATGGGCTGCGGGGGGGGGGGGGGGGGTGGTGGCTGGTCGTGGGGGTGGAGGTGGGAGGGGGTGGTGGGGGGTTGGGAGTGGGCTGCGGGGGTGGGGGGGGGGGGGGGAGGGTGGTTAGGGTCTTGCCGCTGGGGGTCGGAACACACACCACACACACACACACACACACACACACATATATATATATATATATATATATATATATATATATATATATATATATATACATTCGGCGCACACACACACACACACACACACACACACACACACATATATATATATATATATATATATATATATATATATATATATATATATTTACACACACACACCACACACACACACACACACACACACACATATATATATATATATATATATATATATATATTATATATATTCACACACACACACACACACACATATATATATATATATATATATATATATATATATATATATATATATATATATATATATATATATATATATATATATATATATATATATTCACACACACATATATATTTCACACACACACACACACACACACATATATATATATATATATATATATATATATATATATATATATATATATATATATATATATATATATATATATATATATTCGGCACACACACACACACACACACACACACACATATATATATATATATATATATATATATATATATATATATATATGTATATATATATATATATATATATATATATTCGTCGCGCGCGCGCACACACACACACACACCACACACACACACACACACACACACACACACACATATATATATAAATATAATATAAATATATATAAATATAAATATATATATATATATATATATATATATATATATATATATATATATATGTATATATATATATATATATATTTTATATATAAATATGTATATATATATATATATATATATATATATATATATATATATATATATATATATATATATATATATAATATATTCGTCGTACACACACACACACACACACACACACACACACACACACACACACATATATATATATATATATATATATATATATATATATATAGAGAGAGAGAGAGAGAGAGAGAGAGAGAGACAGAGACAGGGGTATATATAAACTTTGGACCGAAACCAAAACCGAATAAGTAAATTTAGTATATTCAAAACCGAAACCGAACCAAATTTAGTATATTCAAAACCAAAACCGAACCAAATTTATGGGGCCTTCAGATACAGTCGGACTTGATGGACAGGATCAAGGCGACACAGTTCGAGGATGTGGCTCTGCGGTGTATCCGAGAGCCGATCAGTGCAGGAGTGGAGGATGTTGAGTTCTCACTTGCAGAGGATGGTGCCCTGAGGCACGGTTCCCGGTTATGTGTGCCCAATGGGGAGCTCAGAGAGCAGATTATGCAGGAGGCTCACAGATTGCAGTACTCTATACATCCTGGTGCCAACAAGATGTACAGGGATCGGACGCATCGACGCAACTGGACACATCAGGGCCGAAGCAGAAGAGGGGTCGTGACTTCCAGGGTGGCAGTAGCAGTCAGGGGCAGGCCAAGAGGCCTCACTTCCAGCAGCACTTTCAGCAGCAGAGGCCAGTTCAGCAGCACCAGCATCAGGGCCGTGCACCTTTTCAGCAGGTGCAGCACCAGCAGCAGAGAGGGTAGCAGGCACCCAGGCAGCAGGCTGTTAGTTGTACTTTCTGCAAGAAGCCTGGGCACAAGTGGGACGAGTGCAGGAAGAGACTCGGTAGATGCTTGATGTGTGGATCAGCAGACCATCAGATGCGAGAGTGTCCAGTTGCATCGATGCGTCCGATACCAGGATGAGCTGGGTAGCCAAGGATGTATAGAGTACTGCGATCGATGCGTCCGATCCCTGTACATCTTGTTGGCACCAGGATGTATAGAGTACTGCGATCTGTGAGCCTCCTGCATAATCTGCTCTCTGAGCTCCCCGCTGGGCACACATAACCGGGAACCGTGCCTCAGGGCACCATCCTCTGCAAGTGAGAACTCAACATCCTCCACTCCTGCACTGATCTGCTCTCGGATACACCGCAGAGCCACATCCTCGAACTGTGTCGCCTTGATCCTGTCCATCAAGTCCGACTGTATCTGAAGGCCCCATAACTGCATCTGCACTCTGGGCACAATCACCTCTATCCCAAGGCTCTCCAAGTCTGCAAGCAGGTGCCGATCCATAGTCAAACACATGGCTGTCGGATACCTACTCAAGGCATCGGCAACCACGTTGGCCTTCTCCGGGTGATACTGAAGTGCGATGTCAAAGTCCTTCATCAACTCAAGCCACCTGCGCTGCCTCATGTTGAGCTCCTTCTGTGTAAACACATACTTCAAGCTCTTGTGATCTGTGAAAATCTCTACCCTCTCGCCATACAGATAGTACTTCCACAACTTCAAAGCAAAAATCACCGCCGCCAGCTCCAGGTCATGGGTAGGGTAGTTCTTCTCATGGGGACGTAATTGCCAGGAAGCATAGGCAATCACCTTCCCATGCTGCTGCAAGACGCAACCCAGCCCCTTCCCTGAAGCATCACTATAAATAGTGAATCCACCTGATCCTGAAGGCAATGTCAGAATCGGAGCTGTCGTAAGCCGCTTCTTTAACTCATCAAAAGCTGCCTGACACTCCTCTGACCAAACAAACTCAGTATCCTTCCGGGTCAACCGTGTCAACGGCTCTGCAACCCGGGAGAAATCCTACACAAATCTCCTATAGTATCCTGCCAGCCCCAGGAAACTCCTGATCTCTGCCACTGAAGTCGGCGCTGTCCAAGCCTCAACTGCTACAATCTTCTTGGGGTCAACTGAGATACCATCTCCAGTCACCACATGCCCCAAAAAGTTCACCCGGTCCAAGAAAAACTCACACTTGGAGAGTTTCCCATAAAGCTGCTCCCTCCTGAGAGTCTCTAGCACTATCCGCAGATGCTCTTCGTGCTCCTCCTCAGTCTTGGAATATACCAAGATATCATCAATGAACACCACCACGAACTTGTCCAAGTACTGGTGGAACACCTTGTTTATTAGATTCATAAACACTACTGGTGCATTGGTTAGCCCAAACGGCATAACCAAAAACTCAAACTGTCCGTACCGCGTCCTGAAAGCGGTCTTGGGGATATCCTCCCTCTTTACCTTCACCTGGTGATAACCCAACCTCAAATCAATCTTGGAGAACACCCGAGCTCCGTTCAACTGATCAAACAGATCATCGATCCGCGACAGTGGGTATCTGTTCTTGATTGTCAGGTTGTTAAGTGCCCTGTAGTCGATACACATCTGTACCGACCCATCCTTCTTGGGTACGAGAGTACCGGTGTACCCCAAGGCTGAAGAACTCGAGCGAATGAAGCCCTTGTCCTGCAGCTCATCCACCTGCTTCTTCAGCTCCACTAACTCGCTGTTGTTCACTCGATAGACATGCTGGGAGATCGGTTTCGCGCTGGGAACCAAGTCTATCGAGAACTCTACATCTCTGTCCGGTGGAAGCCCTGGCAACTCCTCTGGAAATACGTCCATAAACTCTGCGATCAAGGGATGCGGAGCCACCTGCTCCTCAACTGAAGCTCTACAGAAGACTCCGCCGTCCTGCTCTGCCTGCCGCCCGGTGTACTCAAACTCCGGCTCTCCTGGCGCCCCGAACAAAACTCTACCCCCACGGCAATCAATGCGGGCGTGGTGTCTACTCAGCCAGTCCATACCTATATAATATCGTAGTTCGGTAATAGCATGACTAGTAGACTCACTTCCAACTTTCGGCCTCCCAATATAACACTCTGCCCTCTGCAAACATCACTCACGAGGATGACCCCACCCCCGGTCGTGATCTTGCAGGTCCTAGGCAAGGGTTCAGAAACCAAACTGTGCCTAATGGCATACGATACTGACACAAAGCTGTGGAAAGCCCCGGAATCAAAGAGTGCAAATGCTTAAGGGAATCTAGGAGAACCGAACCTGCTATCAGCTCTCCGATGGCCTCGGCATCCTCAGCTGCCATGGCGAAAGCTTGCCCCTGCTGTCCACCTCGTGTCTGCTGCTGGTGCTGCTGGAACCTCTGCTGCTGGGTCTGTAGGGCTGGTCCCCTCTGCTGGCCTGCTGGAGCCTTGGCTGCCCCAGCTCCTCCTGGTATCGGACGTATCGATGCAACTGGACACTCTCGCATCTGATGGTCTGTTGATCCACACATCAAGCATCTACCGAGTCTCTTTCTGCACTCGTCCCACTTGTGCCCAGGCTTCTTGTAGAAAGTACAACTAACAGCCTGCTGCCTGGGTGCCTACTGCCCTCTCTGCTGCTGGTGCTGTACCTGCTAAAAGGTGCACGGCCCTGATGCTGGTGCTGCTGAACTGGCCTCTGCTGCTGAAAGTGCTACTGGAAGTGAGGCCTCTTGGCCTGCCCCTGACTGCTACTGCCACCCTGGAAGTCACGAACCCCTCTTCTGCTTCAGCCCTAGGTCGTCTTCCGCTGCCATGGCCCCAGAAAATATCTCAGCATAAGTGGCGTTCCGGTCGCTCTTAGTCAGCGACCGAACCTCTCTAATCAAACCCCGACGAAACTTCTCGCCTTCATCTTCTCAGACAAATCATCAATGAACCGGGCCAATCTGCAGAACTCTCCGGCATACTCAGCTACCGTCTTGTTCCCCTGAACCAGAGCCTCGAACTGTGCCTCGATACCTCCCAAGGCAACATCAGGAAAGAACTGCTCCTTAAACAGCTCCTTGAACTGGACCCAAGTCTGGCCCTCGACTCCCATCCTGGGATCTGTCTGATACCACGCACGGGCTAAGTCCTGCATCTGACTGCCCGCCGCCTCGATCTAGAGTCGATCTGGTATCTCCGCCAGTCGGAAGATCTCCTGAATATGCTCTATCCAGTCGTCTGCAACATGGATGCCCTCTGTGCCGAAGAACTCCCGAGGATGCATCTTCTGGAAGTCCTGAATGTCCTTCTTCCTCCGACGGGGCTGCTGCTGGGTCCCCTGAGCTGTGATCATCTCGACTGTAGTGCGTACCAGCTGGTGTGCCTCGTCGATCCCCTGCCTGAAATCTGCATTCTGCCTCTTCTGCTGCTGGTGGTAGGACTCAAGAATCCTCTCTACGAGGGAGAAGAGATGTACATCATCTACCATCCCCGCATGCGGAGGCTGCTACGGTGGAAGGATCTCAGGAATCACTGGGCTCTGCCTCCTGACTGGCCAAAAGTGGCAGAAACACCGACTCCTGAGGGCTGCACTGGCCCTGTGGCACCGGGTGCTGGCTGCTGGACACGAGAGATGGCAGACCCCTCTCCAGCCTCTCCCGTCACGGGGCGATGCGATCGCGTGTCAACCATCCTGGAGACACAGATCAAACAAGAAACAATTACTGAGAATGAGTCGAAAAATCAAAGGAGGACAATTTAAATTTCTAAGGAAGACAATAAACAGCAAAATAGATATACGGAATCTGATAAGGAAGTTTTCCTAGTGTGATTGAGTACCTTCAAAATATACTAATTCCTACTGCAGGCTGCAGCGATATTCTAGTTCGAATACCACTACATTTCCAACCTAGACCTGCATGGGCCACCACTAAAAACGTGTCACGACCCGCATCCTAGAGTAAGGGCACGAGACGTGAATACGTCCAGCCTATGCCACAGTGTCGGCTGATAGAACGATGTCCTAGGTCACAACATCTAACAATTGAAGGTAATAACAGTTATACTCCCCGAGTGGGGGTGACATAACAGAAATATAACTCAACCACAGCTAAGGTAGAACAGGTAAGATGGAATGATAATAAAAGATAAAAGATGATAATATCCAAGAAAGAAACATCACAGAGATACAACCAGAATTCTAAGTGTCTATAATAAATACATGTCCAAATCTCTGAAATCCAAATACAGTAATCCAAGTAAAGTAAAGACAGTCCTAGTCTAAGGGAGTGTCATCTACTGCTAGTGGATCCTGCTGCTGGTCCAAGTCCAGGTACTCGTCTAGTGTAGCACCGTAGTAGGTAGGGCAGAACGCCTCAGCCTCGTCCTCTGTAATATTTCAACAGGTCCAGTCAGGACATGAGCGAGCACAGTATATCTCAACAAATCATAGCAGGTCAGGATATATAATCATGCTAGAGAGTAAGATACAAGAAACTGAAGAATAATATGGTAAACAGGAAAGACTGAAAATAAATAGCTACAGTATATAGAAAATGATAGTGTCTAGTGATTCAGAGCACAAGATGGTTATGTAAACGGCACGATGTTATACACGAGTAATCTACAGAGGTTGTACATGAGTAATCTACTAGATTGAATACATAACCACTTCTACTCCCCCGCCCCAATCAATACACAAGGATCTGGCTAAGTTATGTTATTGCACACGAAGTATAGTCGCACACGAGATCATGTGAATACATGAATATACACGATTTCACATGATTTGTACACGAATGTCATGAATACAAGGAGTGCACGATGTTCACGATAAAGTACACGAACATGAAATACTCGATGTATCCGCTAAGGGGATAACATCGCCCAACAAGATCCATATAGTACTAATCCGTGTTTCCAACGTGTCAGCATCATGTAAAGTAATCTAAAGCAGGAAATATACTCCTAATGCAGGATATGAAATGATCAGAGAATGTACTCGCCTGTAATCGACGAATCTGAGAGAATATAGACTGTCCGAGGAGTGGTGTCTGTCTCCTATAGAACAGTACAAGTCACTATGAGTCTACAATGATAATACGATACAAATTAATGCATTCTACATGAAACTAGGTCAATCTAGACCAAAGTCAACTCTTGGTCAACTCTGGTCAACCCTAAAGTCAACCTAAGTCAAAAGTCTAATCTAGGTCTAACAAGACTATTCTAGGTTTACTAGGCTAATCTAGGCAATACCATGTCAAGCCTACCAATACACATCTCTACATGCCATATATCTAGCCTATAGCCTACTAGACACATCTACCAAGATAATTTCTATAGCTAATAATACACATATTGGTATATATTATAATCTAATAGAATATACCCATATTGGCTATCTATACATTACACCCATACAACCACTTATATGCATAATACATCATCATATAGTATTCCCCATACCCTATATATATCTAATAATATATATAGGCACACACATGATATATTATATAGGATACATATATATACATATGTATAAGAGAGGGGACACATGAGTATTAGATGTGTGAGTGTGTGTCATAGACTAGGCATGTATGCGTGAGATATCACAAGAGTGTGTGTAATGGACTGAGTGAAAACTGGAAATAACAGGGGATGCAAATCCTGAAAACAGTGAGCAATGTGGGTGTATGTGTGTATCTAAGACAGTAAAGGAAAGGAATGGAAATTCAGTTCTTAAAGGCAATTCCTAAACTCAGGAAAGGAAATCAGTTTGCAATACAAACAATACCTCCAATCCCAATTATCACATATCAACCCATAGCTATGGTTCATAATATAAACTCCCATTCTCAGAGATAAAATCCCAGGTTACACATATTCTCAGGTTAAAACAGTTGAACAACATACAAAGATGAGAAGGAAAGGGAAACAATGTAACAATGTATAACTCAGGTTTCTTCATATAACTAGAAAACCATCCATCTCAGTTTGACAACAGTTTTTTAAAAGATGATATTGAAATCAATAACCCTGAGTTTCCTACATTCAATTTCAGGTTTTGAATTTGATTTAAGTTAACAGGAACATCCCAGGTTCAACTAACCCCAAATCAGTTCATAGTAAATACATTCTCAGGTTATCATGGGAAAACCATATCAGTTATCAACCAAGGCAATCTCAGATTTTCGAAAATGAAAGGGAAACAATGTACAGTGACATTCTCAGGTTTTATAGTAAAAGAACACCAACTCAGATTTCAGTGAACAAAAGAATCAGTTTAAACAACAACCCATATCAGTTTAAAGGAAAGAAAACATTGAAACCAATTATAAAGTAAACTCAGGTTTTGAACATCCAATTTCAGGTTTAAACAAAATCAGTTAAATGACAGTTCAAGAATAGAGAAAACTGAACTCTCAGGTTTTCCAATAAATTCGAAAACCAACCCAATTAACCAAAGTCTCATTCACACAACCACAAGCCTATAATTGAGTGAAATAACTTAGTTAAATGAAATGTAACATGTGGGGATATTTAGCAGTGATAATTAATCAAACAACAGGAATTTAGAGTTAGGAAAAACAATGGGAAATCAATGTAACAGGACTGTAGTATCAGAAAAACCCAAAAACCCCATGTTCGAAACCAATATTCTAAACAAAACCTAAACTAACATGGAAACTGAATCTAACACATAATATACATAATATTTAGGATCTATTTAACAATTTAAAACATAATTTACAAGCATTAAAAATGATTAAAACACAGAACACAACAGTGTACATTGATATACACAGTGTACCACACGTGCAGGCACGAATCCTGTGTCCGACACGACACGAGGACTCGTGAAACTTTACGAGCCTCGTGTCAGACAGTGCCCCATCATGTGTGTCAATTTTCTCATGTCGAGGTGGCATGTCCCGTACGGAATAGTCCCCGAGTAGCAGGGGAGCTACAGTGCCGCGCGCACGCACCCGCACCCGCGTGTTCCCGTGTCCCCTAAGACTCGACACGACACAGAAATCACCACACGACACTGGAAACCCCTAAGCAACACTAAAAGCTAAATTCCTATTCATTTAGAATTCTAAAACTCGACTGAAATGTCCTTTGAGACATTTCGTCGAACACCCTTAACACACGACTGGTACGTATCCGATACGGACACGTAATGGATCCAAAACCTAGGGTTAGCCTATCCTACTGTTAGGTTAGGGCTAGGACTATTCTAAAATGCAAACAAATAGAAATTTCATTGATTAGAATGGGTTTTACCTATTGATGAACAAAGCTCTCAAAAACCCAATGAAAATGACTCCTCAAGCCACCAAAAATTCTCCAAATTGTGTTCTTCCTGCAAATACTCATCAACAACAGCAAGAATACTAATATTAGGTCCTATTGCAATTTGTTTGGAGGAATTTGGAGTAAAAAATAGGATTTTCTAAGAATTTACAAAGATGGGGACTCACCTCTTTCAAATGGCAATGGTTTCCTAAAGAGGCAAGCCCTAATTTTCAAGGGGATATAAATAGGGGGGGAACACACTATGGCCGGCCAGAATTTCTAGGGTTAGGGCTTGGTTCAAAGGGTGTGGGCCTATGGGCCATTAAGCCTTTAAGTCATAAAATGACTTGTGGTTTCACAAGCCATTACTTAATCAATCTAGCTCATAATTTCCCCAAATTAATTCCAATGAGCTAAACCTCACTAACTTAAGTAAATCTAGGTTTTCATATCCTAATCACTTAGTCATGACCTAGGTTTGCCACTAGGTTAGTCTCCAAGGTCAACATAAGTCAAAGTCACTAAAACACCAAAATCAATTATTCTAAAATCACTTAAAATCACATTAATTATAAATAATAATAATAATTCAAATTAAATTCTAAAATTTTGAAAATGACCAAAATACCCTCAAGCTAGAAAAGTGGTAGTGACAAAACCGAAACCGAATAAGTAAATTTAGTATATTGAAAACCGAAATCGAACCGAATTTAGTATATTCAAAATCGAAACCGAACCGAATTTTTTAAAACTTAGTATATTCGAAGCCGAAACCAAACCAAAACCAAAACCAAAACCAAAACCATAACCAAATCATCGGATTATGGCTCGTCCCACCACCAATCTGTATCGGTATCGGTATCGGACTATTTCATTGAGTATCGGTATCGATATCGGTATCGGACTATTTCGTTGAGTATCGAACTAATTATGTTTAGTTTGTCTTACGATACAGATTTTTACATCCAAATTGAAATGGATCATTACTTCGTTGATCGTACATGGATGTACCAGCGGATTAACCTCCTGAGAGGGCATTATCCTGAGAACACAGTTCCTGTGTTCAGTCTCATTCCATTTTTCCTTTCTCTCCTTGAATGTATGATAATATATGTACTGTTACACCTTTATATGCCATAAACCTGAGAATAACTGAACCTATAACTTGAGGCTCTCGCCTGTACACACACCTACCCTTAACACACACACACACATTTGACTAGGACACACACACACCCTCTCACTCTTTCACTCTCACTGTCACACCCTTAACACACACACACACACATTTGACTGAAACACACATATATACACCCCTCACCATATCACTTTTTGTCTATACACACAATGTTATCCTGATTGGGCTAGAAACTTGATCCTGACAGCGCAATGTTATCCTGTTCTCAGGAGGAGAACTATAAGGATATATCTTTTCGCAACATGTCACCTTGTCAAAGACCCTTAATGTGAATATTATGTTACCGCGGTGTCGAAAGACTAACATGTCATAATTTTTTAAGCCGTGTGATTTGACATAATTCTCCCAGCTCTTTCCTCCTATGTAGTAATCTTGTATTTCTTTATGAAGTTCAAGACGACATATAGTGACTCGTAATGGAAAAATATACCGTCTTGAACTTCATAAAGAAATGCAAGATTACTACATAGGAAGAAAGGGTTGGGAGGATTATGTCAAAGCACACGGCTTAGAAAATTATGACATGTTAGTCTTCCGACACCGCGGTAACATGGTATTCACATTAAGGGTCTTTGACAAGGTGACATGTTGTGAAAAGATATATCCTTATAGTTCTTCTACGGATGTTGAAGAAAATATCATCTTTTTAGACAATGACGATGATGGAACATCTAGTAAGTCCTTCGAATCACTCTATGTCAAGATTTTCTACTATTTTTCTATTCGGATAGCACATTCGACGAAGGAGTGGATCCGACAGGACTACTATGAGCAGCTCTTGGAGAAGATGGATGCTCCTGCCAATACCAATCTGATGGCTACTAAAAGTACTTATAACTTAGTGAATTCAGTTTAAACTTCTGTATATTCTTATTTCAGATAGCACTTCTAGTTCTTTTCTTTGCGGCGTCATTCGTCGCCCTGCTGATGGCTAGCACTCGTCGTCATGGTGCTGGTGGTGCTGGTCAGTCGTGGTGGTGGTGGGCGTGGTCGTGGTCGCCTTCAGCCTTCCCGGGAGGCGACGCCCGCTAAAGATCCCGACCCGAGAGTACCCCGGGCACAGACTCATCCCGCCGTCGATCTACTATGGGGCTATCGACACCTTCGTCGAGGGCGTCTCCATCCGCTAGCGGATCCGTTCTGCCAGCGGATCCACCAGCGGTACCACCAGTTACTGCACAATGGGTCCCGAATTACCCCTGAATTCAGTTACATCCCGGTTACTGGCGAGTACATGAGCGGAGCCGCGGATCCTCCGATGCCACCAGAGAGGCCGATGGGCGAGTTCCGACGAGAGCTATGGCCCGCGGGTGAAGCATAAGTAAATTTTAATTAATTTAATAAATTTGTTTTCATTTATTCTAGTTAAGTAGAGGGCTAATGTTAACATGGCAATTTGATTTAAACATTCTCAGGTTTTAAGGTTAGGATCCCAATCTCAGGTTTGTGTACATGGCAGGGGGTTTAATATAGGTTCAGTTTGTATATGGCAGTTGTGGGTGTATATAAGAGTGTTCGAAAAGTCAAACTAGAATCAAAACCATATCACCATTGAACCCAGTTGCACAAACATGTATTCCAGATATGTATATATGTGTTAACATTATAAATTAGCATTAATATCAAATTTATATTTAAAACTCAGAAAAATACCCTGAACAAAACACAGTATCAGAACAATTAGTAAACCCTAAATCACATCTCAAAATCCAATTAAATCATAAATTAGCAAGTGGTATAGTGTCGTGCACATGTGAGGGTGTCACCTGGGTCGTATCGTGTCCATAAAATAGGACACGAGGTGTTCAATCACACAAGAACACCCACCAACACGCCTGCACAACACAGGCTCGTGCGGCGAGTCAACGAGCTCGTGGACATGACACACGACACATGACACCTCGTGCCCGTGTCCACGTGTTCGCCAAGTATAGGGCTACGTGCACACATGTATGTATCATGTCCAAGTGAGTCATGTCGAGTGAACGAGACACGTATCAGACGCGAAATCATGTTCGTACAGTGTAGGCAAAAATCGGTACGATCGACATTTCTCTCGATCCACTCGATGGATTCGTCTCATACTTCGTGTGCAAGGTGTCAGTGATTGCTCCTTCATATCCAAAAAATCTTAGCTCAAGACGTGTCGTGTCCAGTGCACACGACACATCGAGTAGCAGGGGATCATAGTATCCCCTGCCTGTATCCAAACAACAAGTTCGTGTCCAATTTGGACACGAACTGCACACTAAATTTAACTTAGTCATATACAAAATCAAAGAGCACCTATAGATCTACAAATCTGTTCAAATAGAATTTGAAATTATGCAAATAAATCCCTTTAGGGCATTTCATCAAATACTCAAACATAGACACTGACACGTGTCCGATATGTATACTAAATGGACACGAGATCCTACCAAACTCACTCTACAGCTAGGGACACCTAGATGGATGCATCTATGGAAAGAAATCAAGAATTAGAGGTAATTTGAAAGGATTACCTATTGAGAGTCAATCTCAATGAAAAAGGCTCCTAAATGAGAAGTTTTCTTCCTCAAGCAATGTCCAAATGAGCTCCATTCCTTGCAAGCAAGCCTCCACTTCTGAAGTGAATCCCAATGCAAGAGAGTAGTCTCAATTTGGATAAAAGGGGAGGAATTTGGGGAAGAACAAGTTAGGGTTCTTTGTAGGTATTCAAAAGAGGCAAGGGGCTACTAAATGATACTTTATAGGGGGGTATTCCTAGGTTGACCACAATAGGAATTAGGGTTAGGTTTAGTTGTAGATGTGTGGCTAAGGCTTCGCCACATGATTTCAAGTCTTCTTATTGGTTCAATTTAGTCCTAAGGCTTTCTTTCTACAAATATCTTAAGGAAAAAATATCCTACTTAGAAATATCTAGATATTGCTAATATTGTCACTTATTAGGATATCCTAATCAAGATTCTAAGCCCATGACTAACCTAGATTAGGCTAAGATTCTAGGTCAAGTCTCAACTAAACAAATAACACACATTCATATAATAAAATTTCAAAATCACCAAAAAGTCAAAATGACCAAAATACCGTCAAGCCAAAATGTGGTAGTGACATCTAGCCACCCCAGGTCCAGTCCTGATATGTCGGGTTGGCCGCCACGGACATGGTTTCATTCGCCTATAGCGGATGACTATATCCGACTTCTACGAGCTATGTGTTATATGTTTTAGCGCGGTAGCCCTCCGGGGGACCGGTGCATAATCAATATGCTATATGTTTAATGGTTTGACTAGCCCTGCTGGGTTGACACGATCTGAGGATCCCTTTAATCAGTATCGCAGGGATAACTCTGCCAAATATAGAAAGCCGCAGAAATAAATGTCCGCTTAAAAAATGACTTGACTGTGCCTTGTACCTTCTATTAGTAGCCGAGGAACATGGACTGTCATGGTGCGTGGTCCAACCCATGCCCTTGTTTGGTTGTTGGGTTGGTCTATCATGCTATAACAGGTCGTGGACCGAGGTTACGACCGGAAGCCTTTTATTATTATTATTATGCTTGAGTTTTATCTCACTCTTTTGTGCTCCCTTGTGTACTTGTTATTCGGGGCCTGACCCCGCTGGTTTTGTTTGGCTAGATATCGTAGAAGCACCAGAGGATCCAGCCTTCTACCTGAACAATGGTGCACACCAGGAGTATGGGCGCCAGGGACCATGAGTCGGTTTCTCCTTCACTGCTCTAATATCTTCTATTTTATACTTGGCCTTTAGCCAACAGCACCTGTTTAGCCGGCTATTCTGGACATTGGCTTCTTTTTACATAATTGTAATTAAATTATATTATAGCTGACTACGGTTATGTACCTATGACTTTCGGCACTAGCTTATCATTTTGTATAGCTAGGCTCATGATTTATTTTGATGAAGCGTCGGAGACACCTTACTGTTTTGTCTTATATGATCATTATTTACTGCTTCTTGTTTTGCTTAATTGAGACATATATGCTCTGTGAGACCATAGGAGACTTGATTGTAGCATGCACCCCTAGTCTCATGACAGCCACGATCGTCGTATGACATTTATATATCTCATATGGAGTAGCTGGCCTAGCCCATCTCAATATTCCTGTACTGGGACACGACAAGGTTTTATTGGTGGCCTATGCAGGTCTGTTTTCAGACTTGTGGGGTGTTACGATTATAGGAGTCTCAATCAAAACATGTTTCCTTTGATCTTCTGATTCGTCTTCTCTTTCTCCCACCTTGATTGCTAACTTGATTGTCATCCTCGATTCCTTTCCGTTCTATCTTTTGATTTTTTGTATCCTTTCCTTTAGGGGCACATCGTTCTCGGCTATTGGAGGAGCCGACATGGGAGAGAATCCAGTAGAGTAGGGACCAGTTGGAGATCAGCAAGGGGTAGCCCCTCTACATGGACAGATTCACATCGAAAATATTACCGAGCATGAGCCAGTTGAGCCGTAGAGGCCAGAGGTTCCCGTACCTCCAGTGATGTCGGTAGTACCAGAAGCACTAGATGTACCAGCACTATTACAGATTATCAGAGGTTTATTGGAGACCCAGCAACACCAAACGATAGCCCAACAACAACAACAGACCCAGCAGCAAGAACAGAATATATTACTGAATCAGGGGTTACAACTAGTCCTTGAAATGAGCGTCAGGAATGACTCGGGTGCGTCGAAGAGGTTTTACCGACTTAACCTGAGGTACTTTGACGGCACGGAGGATGCCATCATGATAGATGCTTGGCTTCAGGATATTGAGGCCATATTGACAGCAGCAAAGGTTCCAGCAGAAGAGAAGGTTGACCAGGTTAGACTGTTACTTCAGGATCTCGCCCACGACTGGTGGACATCAGAAGAGGTTGGAATGAGGCATACTATTCCTTGGGATAGCTTCAGTACCAGGTTCAAGACCATGTACTTTGGCGTGGTAGCTCGGTATGAGCTTCAGCAGAGATTTATCAGCCTCAAGCAGGCTGGTAAGACAGTAGATGGCTATGCAGCGGAGTTCTGCAGATTGAGTCGGTTTGCACTGACGATGGTAGCTACTGAGCCAGAGAAGGCTATGAGGTTCTAGTAGGGACTTCACTTAGAGATTATACAGCTGGTCGAGGGGTACGACTACCATACATTTGATGCAGTATTGATGGCGTCTCGGAGGCACGGGCTTACTATTCAAAGGTTATCAGCAAGGACTGGAGGCCAGAAGAGGTCTCATACGCAGAGTACGGAAGGAGGAGATGCAGTACCTCGGATGTCAGCACCAGTACATGGCATCCATATTCATGATGCAGCACCGGTCACGACAGTTGTGACTGCACCAGTTCGACAGCAGCAACAGAGAAACCAACAACGTCAAGAGGCACCAGTGGGTTGCACTTATTATGGTAAGAGAGGGCACACTCGGGAAGTGTGTCATTCAGCGAATGGACAGTGCTTGAGGTGTGGAGGTTCAGACCACCGTGTAGCTAATTGTCCATAGATACAGAGGCCAGGAGGGCCAGCTCAACAGTTTTCGGCGTTGCCAGCTCCAGAGGTAGCACCGTATCAAGGGCCAATACTAGCAGTAAGTCCATTAGCCCAGCGTTCATTACTGACGCAGGCTTAGATGTACCGACAAGTACAATATCAGGCAGGGCTGTAGCAGCAGGTCCTTGGAAGGCGACAACAGGGAGTCCAGCAGGGGCAAAGACAGATAGAATTCGGAATGTTAGAGCAGAGGTTGGCCGAAGACGGTCAGATTGTCGATAAGTTTTCAGTATTATCTATTATAATTCCTTGAGTTCTATATTCAAAGAGTGAAGGCGACTTTCTCGTCTCACTCATCTATTCTCGTATCATGTGATACGTGATATTTATCATGTGTCTTGATTACGAGAGTACATCCTGGGCAGAATCTCGTTCCTGATTAAGTCATTGGTACCGACTTATCTCAAGCATTGACCCTTGTCCACTTTGGGAGTCAGCGTAGGACCGCGAGGACGAATCCCTACTCAACTAACTCGGGAGACATATTTTATTCGTATATCTCCGAACACTTTCCTTGTAGGGTATGATTATTGTTTATGCTTTTACTTAATTGTTCTTTCTTTTGTAATCTGTTCATGTGCCATGTATTGTTTGATAATTGTGCTTGCTATATGTCTTGAGTGTATTTCATGATCTGAGAGCGTGCTCGACTAGCCTTATCGAAATTCCGAGGACAAAATTTTTCTAAGGAGGGTAGAGATGTCATTCCCCGTTCCCAAAATACGTAAAATTTTGATTTTTCTATATATGGTATCTAGCACATGTATCTTGATTGTATGTATCATTTATTTGTAACTGGCCATGATATAGAACAGTATCTCATCGCGGATTAGTAGCCACCCCTTGTCCTTGTATGGTTGTAGGCGTGGCTCACTACTTCGATGATATCTAAACCATGTTATGGTTAGGATTTTATTTAAATAATTTAATTAGTTGTATCATATAGCATTTAACATGTCATTAGTCATATGGTTAAGAGCATGCTTAAGATTAGGGTTCCTTTGAGTCAATCCAACCCCTATATATATTCTCTTCTTCACTCTCTCTCCTCATCCACTCTTTTATTTATTTTCCTCAAGCAAACTTTTAGGCAAGTACAACTTGCTCAAAAGTGAAGATTTGTGCATTTTTCATTCTTGATTTTTTCTTTAATATTATTTATCTATATTGTTCTTCTCATCTTTCTCTACAAGTTTAGTACTTGGTACTTTCGGTTTGATGGATGGATTCTTGTAGATCTAAGTTTATGTTATTTTTAGTTTTTTTGGGTTTTGATCTATCAAATTTACTGGTTTTCGAAAACTAATTGTTCCATATGGTAGAGAATTTGATTCTACACAATTTTAACTTTTGAAAAGTTAGATTTCGACTTGTTTTGAGGAAGTTATGGCCAAATAAGATTTGGACATCTTCTATGTTCATCTGTCCTGGTTCTGACAGGGATGATGAATAGTGTTTTGTCGTATGGTGCCTGGCCGCATAGCCGTATAGTGCCTGGCCGTATAGCTGCATAGTACCTGGCCGCATATCTGTATAGTGCCTGGTCGTATAGTGCCTGGCCGCATAGCTGCATAGTGCCTGGCCGTATAGTGCCGCACCGTATAGCTGTATAGTGCCTGGCCGTATAGTGCCGCAGACCGCATATTTGGCTATTTTATGTCCTATTTGGCTGAATTTTGGCCAAAATTTCTCCCAACTCAAAACATAAAAGTTGTAGATCTTTGTCTTGGCTTCAAGAATCTTCATGTCTCACTTTAACCAGCATTTATATGTGACTTATGGCACCTTGCGCACATTTTGGTCCCTGTACCTTGCACCTTGTGCACCTTTCACCTTGTACTTTTGCCCGTGTGCCGTTTGTGCCACTTCATGACTTGCGAGCACTTCATACCCACTTCATGACTCCTATGTGCTAAGTGTTCCTACGTGATACCTGCCAGTACATCCAAGAGTCCAGCATTTACATAGCGAATGGTCGGTAGCAATGACGTGGTATGTGTTGTGTGTTGCATTACACCAAGAAGGGGGTACATATGTATGACTCTATGAGCCAGTATGGATCCCTTCTTGGGGTACTCGTATAATGTATGACATGTAGGGAAGTGAGCATGTGACCACGACATGTGAACTCCGAAGATTACCTAGGGAAATACGAAAGAAATACAAAGGTTGATTTTAAATTTTAAATTTTAAGGAGAATAATATTTGAGGGTGTACACTGAAGAAAATACGAAGGTTGATTTGAATGAAGAATAAGTTTTATAAGGCCTAGTAGTTCAGATCAAATAAACACGAGGAGAGTAATTTGAACAACTCCAAGGATTTCATAAAACTTGATTTACGGGTTTCGGATATAATTTAAGACAAGGTAGAAGAATTTGGATTTAAAGATGATTAAGTGGTTAGTATTGAGTGCTAATAAATAAAAGGATATGCTTCATGAGTAATGTTTTGGAATTTAGGAATTGAGCCTATGATGATCATGACAAAGTCCAATCTTCATAACAAAAGGGTATAAATTCTTGGTGGTAGTCATATAAAGGTTAATTTTCCTATTTGGACTTATGAGATAAAGATATGATTGGCAAATGATGATTAGATAAGCTTGATGGTATCAGAGAGAGATGATTAACTTGACTTCCCTATGAAACCTTGTCTTTTGTTTCCCCTATCAAAAGAAAAAAGTTGACTTATTCCATATCCTTGAATTATCCTTTAAAATTTTCAATATCATTGAACCCTAACGCCCTTGATCACGACCAGTCGACTTTGGTCACATTCTCTTATCATATTAATATCCTTGGCTGTACTCAATTGAATTAAATTTAATTGTCACCTAGATCTCCATCCTTGGATGCTCGTGCTCAGACCTCGATGACCTTGTTCCCCATCTTGCCCAAATCTTGATTTACCAAGATATTGATCAACTTAGATCGTGTCGAGACTAAATTTTCTTTTATATGCATCATGATTGGATTTTAATGCTATTGACAGTCATGCTTTAAACTTTCATTTTTGATCATCTTTAAAATAGTAACCCTATATAGTTAATTCAAGTTATTTTTTTTATAATCACTAGTTTTCATATAGGATGATAGACTGCCTTACAGCCGGATGATTTATTATTTTCCTTATCTTTTCCAGAATGACACCCATTACCAGAGTCTGTCCCCAGTGCATAGCTGCAGATCCGGTGAGACCGAGATTATACTTTTCCCTTCTATTGCTCAGGAGGTGTTAGCAGCCTCACCGGAGAGTTTTCCTCCATCACCTATCCTTCAGGAGAGGGCTACAGTTCAGCCAGAGACCGAGGGCCTTCCTTTGCCTCCTGGAGTGGTACCCCATGCAATTTCTGATAGGGCTCAGATTTACAGACTTCTTCAGAAAGTATGGAAAGTACAGAGACTTCAGGCTGAGCTTATGAGAGAGCAGAGTCTCAGTATCCAACTGTTGTGGGATTACATGCATTCGAGGGAAGAGCCTAGTCCCAAGAGAGCGAGGAGCAGTTTATACCCAGAGCCTCAGGAGTACCCAGGCTTCCAGCATAGACCAGCCTATCCAGTTCAGATTCCTGTCCAGCAGAGGCCAGTTGAGCGAGTGTCTACCTGTGCCTTCTGTAAGAAGCCTGGGCACGTATGGAAGGACTGTAGGAAGAGACTTGGATTGTGCCTATTTTTTGGGTCAGCTGCACACAAGATACGAGACTGTCCTACTACACCTGCCCCCAGTCGAGGCCTACCTCCAGGAGAGAGTTCTAGCTACCAGACCGAGTAGAGATGAGTTCTTGACCTATACCTTATCCCGTCTTGATGATTGCTATACCCTACCATATTGTTTGTATGGTTTGATACCTTAGGACTACTTTTGATCTAGTACGATTATAATGGCTAGATGATGAGACCCCATACTGATATTACCTGCCATAACCCTGTATGATATCTTTCCAACTGCATAATTTAGATAAGTTTTCTTAAGACCATGATTGTTGGAGATTTGACCTAGAAGGAGTAGGATCATCTTAATTTCGAAGATGAAATTATTTAAGGAGGGTAGACTTGTAACCAACACTTTTCAAAAATGAGGATAATTTTGAAATTTTGTAATTTTTATCATTTAATAATAATATTTAAATTATACTATAATTTTTGGTGATTTTATTTATTTATTTATTATATTATTTAGATGGGTGAATTGTGATTTTGGTTGTTGCTAGCTTAACCCTAGAGATTGCTTGACCTAAAGACTAACCATGACCACGGAGACTCGACCATATGACTAGATTGGCTAATTACCTATTTTTAGGCTAATAGTATTTTAGTCATTGTGTGTTACGTTGAATTTTATTAATTAAATTGATTGTTGTGTGGTTTGGATTGGTGTTTTGGTAGGACCAAGATGGTATAACCTTAGTCAACCTTGACTAGAAACCTAATGCCATAATTAGAATTAATTATTCATCAATTAGATTTTAATTTAGAAATTATTAGTTATTCTTAAATGATTTAAATGAATTTTTAAGTCATTTTCTAGTAGCCTTTTTAAAGCCTTTTTGGACATGAGCTTTATTAGTGACTTAGGGAGCATAGGCTCATGTGCTAACCTAACCCTAACCCCCATATAGCTGGCCGACCATAGGCAGCCCCCCTCCTTGTGTTGAAGTTTTTAGCCTCCAAGAGAAACCCTAGCCTCCACTTTCCAAAAATCCTAACTTTTGCATCCGGAGCCCGTTTCTCCCGAAACGAAGTCCATTGTGCTCGTAGGAAGGAGAGGATCTTGCTGGAGCATTGCTAGAAAGGTGGTGGAGGCCTTTGCTCGAGGGTACTCGATCGTTGGAGCGCTCGGAGAGTTCTTTGCATTGAGATTTTGACTCTCAATAGGTAAATCCTATTCTAGCATTGTTTTTCCTGATTTTTCTTTCTGGTAGTGTGCATCTAGGTACCTTTGACCTATAGGTTCAATTTTGTCCAGTTTTGTATTCGTTTGGTATCCGTATCGGACACGTGTCGGTTAATAATTGTAGGTGTTTGATGAAATGTCACAATGATTTTAATTCTAATTTTTGTTGAATCTATTTATATATTCTGGTAGCCCTATACACGAGGATCACGACCCCATGATTTTCGACACAAATCGGACTCGTGTTCGTGTCCAAACAGGACAGGAACGTGCTGCATGCCAGGCCACGCGCGCGCCCTGCTGCTCGGGGGTGATTCCTCGACGCACAGGCCATGTAGCCGTATAAAATTTGATGTGTAGGTGGGGGCCGTGACTGAGAACACGATTCCAAAGTTTTATGAAGTTTCATCAAGAAACGAGGGAGAAATCACGATGGCACTGATCGGCCATACATGTACGCGCACGGGACAGCCGCCGCTGAAACGACGTTCGTGTGGACACGACATGACACATGGATACGATTCAGGGTGTCCAACGTGTAGCCCTATACCTACCCTAGCCTAGGACATAAACACGAGACACGAGTTGGGACACACGAGTCCCTAGACTCGTTGATACGCGTGCACGATGCTATGCATGGGACTGTGCACGCGCGTATACCCGGGACTGTGCACGCGTGCATACCCGTGCACGGACACGCCCTGCGTGCTTGTCAGACTCGACACATGGTCGCACGCTAACTCGGCCAGTAGGTCGGGGATGTGTACGCCCAGGTGTATGCGAAGTTTTACGAGATTTGGATCGGAAACGAGCGAGAAATCGGGTTCGCATCGATTCAGCTCACGCACGTATCGGGTTTCCCGATACTCGTTCACTGGATACAATACGGACACGGTTTTGACCCCAGGAATACCCAAGCACGTCCCACATATCGAGACCGAAGTATTTGCCAAGTTTTATGAGTTAATTTGGAGTATTTTGAGTTTTAGGTCATTTTGTGAAAATTGGGATGGTTATGGAGACCCAATCTCATCGCTCCGGTCCATGCAGGTCCAGATTCGCATTAGTGTGATGTCGTGGTAGTATATCGACCTAGTTATACTACTATGAGCTTGTTACAGAGTATAGGAAGTAAAGTGTTGGAATGAGAGAATACTCAATCACTGTTAGGATTCCTTGAGAGATTCCTGGGACGACCCTTGAGAATCTTATTTTAACTTCGATTTGAAATCTTTTCCTCTGATTTGATTCAACTATTATTCCTTGTTATTGAATTTGATTTGATGGATTCATTGTTGAGTTTGAATCTTGATGTTAGTTGTTGACTTTGAGTTTATATATATATATATATATATTTTGGAATTTAGGGTATAACCTGATAACATACTTGATAAGGACAGTGAGAAAGGTAAATGTCTACTTTAAATTGTGGAGTTAGGATTTATCGTGGTCATACTGGCTAGCATGACAAGGACATAGAGCCTGATTTAGATATACTTATCCTAGTTATAGAATCTAGATTTTCTTGCAGCCATACCGGTTGGCGAGGTAAGAATTCTAAATAACATGATTATATAGTATATACCTTAGTCACGGACTCTATTGTTTATTGCAGCTATGCTTACTGGCGTGGCAAAATTCTAGCAACATGATATTAGGAAGACGTGTATGGTTATCAGATTATATCTCAAAATTCGTTTATTCCTTTGAAAAGATGAGCAAGAACAGGTTTTATCATTATTTCTTCTTGCCATTATTTCTTGTATTCCTATTTTCCTTATCTTAGTTAACTCTATCCTAATTACATCAATCACCCATCTCGTATCTAATTCTGTCCTCTATATTTTGAAACTTTGAATCTCTTTATCTTTTTACCTTGGAAAGGTCGAGGAAGTGACGTAAATCATCTAGCTCGGAAAGGATGTAATTTTTTATCTCATGATAATTTAGGTGGGGATATAAAATGTTGGTCTTTGATATAGAATTTTGAGATAGAGATGTGGTAAAAAGTGAGAATGAAATCAAGAGATTTATATTATCAATCTAGGAACGATCATACACAGAAAAATATTTGGATGTAGATAATAGATGCATTTCATAGCCGACGAGGATATTCGAGGTCGACATAGTTGAGGAATTGGATAAATTTTGGTTAATAATTCTTGAGACGTTTACTTTAAGGTTATGATGTTAAATTTAGGGACTTAGTAATAAAGAAGAGATTTTAACTGTATTCGATGGCAATACGAAATTGAATAAGATATTGCAAGAAAATGGTTAAGAACAGAAAGAACACACGAATTTTTGAGTTATAGAAAATATAGAGATTTTTGAGAAAATTTTAAATTTTAAGGAGAATAATATTTGAGGGTGTACGTTGAAGGAAATACGAAGGTTGATTTTAATGAAGAATAAGTTTTGTAAGGCCTAGTAGTTCAGATCAAATAAACACGAGGAGAGTAATTTGAACAAGTCCAAGGATTTCATAAAACTTGATTTACGGGTTTCAGATCTAATTTAAAACAAGGTGGAAGAATTTGGATTTAAAGATGATAAGTGGTTAGTATTGAGTGCTAATAAATAAAAGGGTATGCTTCATGAGTATTGTTTTGGAATTTAGGAATTGAGCCTACGATGATCATGGCAAGGTCCAATCTTCATAACAAAAGGGTATAAATTCTTGGTGGTAGTCATATAAAGGTTGATTTTCATATTTGGACTTATGAGATAAAGATATGATTGGCAAATAATGACTTAGGGAGCCTAGGCCCATGTGCTAACCTAACCCTAACCCCCTATAGCTGCCCGGCCATAGGCAGCCCCCCTCCTTGTGTTGAAGTTTTTAGTCTCCAAGAGAAACCCTAGCCTCCACTTTCCAAAAATCCTAACTTTTGCATCCGGAGTCCGTTTCTCCCCAAACGAAGTCCGTTTTACTCATAGGAAGGAGAGGATCTTGCTGGAGCATTGCTAGCAAGGTGGTGGAGGCATTTGCTCGAGGGTACTCGATCATTGGAGCGCTCGGGGAGTCCTTTGTATTGAGATTTTGACTCTCAATAGGTAAATCCTATTCTAGCATTGTTTTTCCTGATTTTTCTTTATGGTAGTGTGCATCTAGGTACCTATGACCTGTAGGTTCAATTTCGTCCAGTTTCGTTATTCATTTGGTGTCCGTATCGGACATGTATCGGTTAATAATTGTAGGTGTTTGATAAAATATCACAATAATTTTAATTCTGATTTTTGCTTCTATATACGAGGATCACGACCCCATGAGTTTTGATACGAATCAGACTCGTATCCGTGTCCAAATAGGAAACAAACGCGCTGCATGCCAGACCGCGTGTGTGCCCTGCTGCTCGGGGGTGATTCTTCGACGAACTGGCCACATGGTCACATGAAATTTGACGTGTAGGTGGGGTCCGTGACTGAGAAAAAGCTCCCAAAGTTTCGTGAAGTTTCGTCGAGAAACGAGGGAGAAATCACGATGGCACTGATCAGCCATACGCGCACGCGGGACAGCCGCGGCTGAAACGGCGTTCGCATGGAGACAATACGATACGTGGACACGATTCAGGGTGTCCAACGTGTAGCACTATACCTACCCTAGCCTAGGACACGAACACGAGACACGAGGTGGGACACACGAGTCCCTAGACACGTTGACACGCGTGCACGATGCTGTGCACGGGACTGTGCACGTGCGTATACCCGCGCAAGGACACGCCCTGCGTGCATGTCAGACTCGAAACATGGCCGCATGCTAACTCAGCCAGTAGGTCGGGGATGTGTACGCCCAGGTGTACGTGAAGTTTCACGAGAGTTGGATCAGAAACGAGCAAGAAATCGGGTTCGCATCGATTCGGCTCACGCGTGTATCGGGTTTCCCGATACTCGTTCACTGGACACGATATAGACACGGTTTCGACCCCGGGAATACCCGAGCACGTCCCACGTATCGAGACTGACATATTTGCCAAGTTTCGTTAGTTAATTTGGAGTATTTTGAATTTTGGGTCGTTTTGTGAAAATTGGGTTTTTTTTTGAAATTGAATTTGAATAATTTTGTGATAATTTGATTTCTGGGATTTAATACGATAATTTCTGTGTTTTTGATTCTTGAACGCTGTTTGAGACTTGTGGGATTTGACTCTTGGGTTTAATTTATATTTTCTAGCCATTTTATGCATTTATAGTATTTTTACCTATTGTGTGTATATAAATATATATGTATATATATATATATATATATATATATATATATATATATATATATATATATATATATATATATATATATATAATAATAATTCCTATTATGTCTAATTAAGAATATATGTTAGAGTAGGGTGTCGAGGCCTTGATCTCAGATCTGGGAACTCATTCCATGTTCGAGATCGACCCTCATTCCCTTATATACATGTGAATATGCATATATATATATATATATGCCTATATGCCTATATATTTATATATAGTTTTCTATTGACCGTAGTATATATTTTTATATATATATAACTCTTGTAGACATATTCTAACCTATCTTCTCAGATTTGTGACTCAAAACCAGCAGCCTTCGACATCATTCACACACTCACAACCATTCTTCTTTTCATAACATATATATATATATATATATATATATATATATATATATATATATATATATATATATATATATATATATATATAAATATATATATATATATATTACTTGTGATGAATATATAAATATAGGTAATGTAATGTTTGCTTGTGATATGATTATAGGAAGTGTTGGGACAGATTAGGATCGTTGTAAGGAGTCTAATTTGGTCGAATTGGCCGACAAGTTGACCAAGTTGACAAAAGTCAACTTTGGGTCAAACTTGATCTAAATCGACTCAAACGAACTCCGAATGACTTGAAAACTTGTGTATGACCTAAAAATTAGTAAACGGACTAGTTGACCTTCAGTTGACCAGGTTTGACCAGAGTTGACCAGGTTTGACCAGAGTTGACCAAGGGTTGATTTTGACCTAGAAGGACCTAGAATCATGTTGAATTGCATTGTAGGCATTCCTTATGATATGTTAGACCTTGTTGTGACTTGTGGTTATTTTAAATAGGTTTATATCACTCCAGTTCAGTTACACATGCTCATCAGCAGCTCAGATTGTCAGGCGAGTACATTCTCTGACTGTTTTATTCTTGCTTGGACATATTTACTTGTTATAGACTGGTTTATTTGTTGCTGTCATGATGTTATCACGGATTAGTACTATATGGATCTCTTCATGCGATGTTATCCCCTCTGATACATCGGGTATATTGTGCTCTTGTACTTTATCATGTGCATCGTCTACTCATTATATTCGTACTTATTCATATATACTCATGTGACATTCATGTATGCTTATGATCATGTGAGCCTTCATGTATAACCCAGTGTGCATGTGGACTAGCTATCCATGTGATGCACTACTTTTATATGCAATAACATAACCTGGATAGATCCTTGTGTACTGATTGGGGTAGGGGGAGTATTTATTTGGTTATGTGATCTACACCATTTTATGTATAACTCCAAACTAGATTTAAGTCATGTATAACCTAAGCCTGTTTACATAACCAAACATGTGCTCTGAATCACGTAGTTAGCTCAGTTTTCTTATCTATATCATGTATATCTATTTCCACTATATCATGTTCTTCTTTTACAGTCTCTCTACTATTTTTTTATCAGCAGTTCATGTATATTATTCTATAGCTTACTTCATATTTTCTTTCATGTTATGAACTGTGTGAGATATATGTATTCGTTCCTGTCCTGACTGGACCTGTTGAAATATTACAGATGATGAGGATTGCTGCGACACTTACTATGGAGCAGGCCTAGTTGACACAGGTGACCTGGACCCTCAGCAGGATCCAGTAATCGCTGAGGACTTGCCATGAGTTAGATTAGATTGATATTATTATCTAGTTATGCGACTTTATGATTGTATTGGGATTTTATTATGGTGTGGTTTACACCGGGATTATTCTTCATATTGTGACTCTCTGTTGAGATTATCTTCTTCTATTCTATCTTAGTTATTGTGATTGAGTTCTACTATATATATATATATATATATATATATATATATATATATTATTATCTAATTGGAGCATATTCTAGATTGTGTTAGATGTTGGACCTAGGACAGCGTTCTACTACCGACACATCGGCGTAGGCTGAACGTACCCACATCTCGTGCCCTTACACCGGGTGCAGGTTGTGACAATTTTCTTTTACATAATTATAATTAAATCAGACTACAGCTGACTATGGTTATGTACCTATGACTCTCGGCACTTGCTTATTATTTTGTATAGCTAGACTAATGATTTATTTTGATGAAGCATCGGGGACGCCTTACTGCTTTGTCTTATATGATCATTATTTATTGCTTCTTGTTTTGATTGATTGAGACATGGCTCACGTTGTTCGAAACAAATCTCCCATTGAGTGTCAATCTTTTGTGCCCAAAGATCTGTTTCGGGGGTCTCGATGAAATCGTCATCGTCTTCTTAGAATTCAGCAGTCACCATATTAGAAAGAGTCACTCGATGGACGTACCCTACGCTGGTGTCTGAATCCTATAAAGTGGTGTCAGAAGAATTGGATCGTTCTTCCTTGTCTGATTCAGAAACGTCCAGGGTCGTAATTGGCATAATGTAGCCTAACCCATGCTTTGTCTTGTTGTAATATTATGACGACTTTCCTTTTGGTGCAGGTATACGAATAGGAGTTCGCCTTCCCTTACCATCGTTGAGGCCAGATTTGATGTTGTAGCCCATCTTTTGGATGATGTTCTTATATTGTTGACTGTAGCGATGTAGTTGTATTCGCCCGTTATCATCATTTTTGGAGTCGCTATCACATGTAGCCTTATGATTCAATCCTTTGCTGAAGAGGATAGGATATTTATCTTTCTTCCGAGAAAGAATTAGAAAGAATGAGTCTTGTACTGATTCGAGTGATACTTCCTCTTGGAAATATTGAACTGCCCCCAAGGTAAGAGGTTCAAAGTTATCTAGGATTTCTAGATAACATTGAGTATAATAAATAACATCAGTATACTACAATGGAGATGCTACTTTATTGATATTTACATCATCATTTACAAAGGTGTTCTTAACCTTAGCTGAGGATTTGCTAAGATTAATAACAAGAGGAGGAGAAGTAAGAGGATTATTACAACGAAGGTCGATAATAAGAGGCTCAGAAGAGGTGAGCTCCCTATGTTCCTTCTATTCAGTAGGAGGATGCTTGGTAGAAGGAGAAAGATGGATGGTCAGTGTCGGAGAAGAGGAGGGACAAGAAGTGCGTCCCTTGACAAGAACCACCAGGACCTCATCAGGATTGTCCTTCTGATCTTCGTTGGTGTCTATGGCCAATACAACTTTTATGTATTCTTCTTTATACATTTTGGAGTCTGTAAAGTAGGCCTCGACACCACAAAAAGGATTAAGATCGGCAATCTCTTTCCTGACTTCGCCACTATCATCAACATATTTAAAATATTGATAGAGAGTGGATGGAATGATGTTGTGTTCATGTAACCACGGTCCACCTAACAAAGCAATGTAGGAGCCATGATTATCAATCACATAGAAGGTGACCTTTGTACGTAGATTGTCGATTTAGACTTTCAGGCAAATCTTTCCCAATGGTTCACTTCTCCCAAAAATAAATCACAAGATAGTTGTGATTGTTGCATAGAGGCTATGAACCGGGATCTTTAGTGCATCCAGTAGAGTCTTCGGCATAATGCTGAGTACAGACCAAGGGTCAATTAAGATGCGATCAACTTTTACTGTATCGACATAACCTATGAAGTAGAGGGGTCGGTCATGTCGATTGTCCTTCAGAAGCATATCATCTTGGGTGAAGGTGAAATTAGGAATCAGTTCCATCCCGCTATGGCAATGAGAACATGCCACAGGTTCTTCATCTGGCTTCTTGAGATGTGCCAAACAAGCGTCAGCTTGCATCAAAGCTTCGCTCAATGTTTCTCGATTTTTCTTCGAAAGACGTAGGAGTTCAAAAATTTATAACCTCACCGAAGTGTTGGCCAGTTGAGCTAATATATCGAAGTTATAAGGCTTCTCAAGTCCTTGAAGTGGAGATTTTTTCAAGTTTCTATCGAAGAGAATCAGCTATTTGCCTTTGTTAGCAGCTGTTGACTTGGGAGGCACAAGTTCCACTTGAGGTGATGATTTCGATAGAACGTCGAAGACAGGAAGGGATGATGGTAGGGAAGCATCAGAGATAGGAGGAGGAGCGGCAACATTTTCCTAGCCTTCTGGATAGTCTTTGAGATAGAATCTCCCAGATCTAGTACCCGTTATAGCTTCTTCTTCCAGGACAGGTGAAAAAGAAACCATATTGTAGTCTTTGCTCTTAGAAGACTTCTTCTTTTGAGAAGGTGACTAGTTGGTCCAAAATCCCAAACCAAAACGGGATTGGTTATCCTGAAGTCATAGAGAAAGAGGTACAGGAGACCCTTTTTCGTCATTCAAGCCAGTAGCTTTCTGCAGGTTGTATCCCATCTTTGTCATCAATTTGCAGGACTTCTGACTATATCGATGGAATTCCAATTGATAGTTGATTTCTGGCTTCGGTTTCTCTGTATTGGAAGAGGAAGATAGAGCCGTCGCTGGATGAATGTAACACCGAACGGTGAAAGATGCCCAGCTAGTGACGTCATGTGACATGACTTGTACTTGGCTGCTTTATTTGATTTATTGGAAGAAGCAAGCGTCTCAAAGTCAGCAAGCAAGTCGGGAAAAATCTACATAATTTCCCCCTTGTCCGTTGAAAGAGGTATAAGACCGTCGCTTCGTGCTAGAGGAAGGTTGACGATCTACAGGGTAGCTTTTGGAATGGGGACGACTCCATCGTAAACTTGTTGAGCAGGAAAGTCCCCGAATTGCAGAGAGACGACATTAGCACTGACCGTCTTTTCATCATGTTGGAGGGTGATTGCTTGAGCATTGATCAGCTCTTGAATCTTCCCTTTGAGTACATAGCAGGCTCTGGTTGGATACCCCAAAAACCTTTGATGCATACAATATTTGGAATTATCAGTTTTACCTACTTTATCTGGCCGTTTAGCTTCTGCAAGTTGAAGTTTGTTGCTTTTGATTAGACAATCAAATATGCTCAAGATGCCATCTTCATCAAATGAGTACTCATCTTTAGGAAGTTTTTCTCTCTACGGAGGTGCTGTTGTTGTGGGTGTTGATTGACCCACATTGATGGCCAAAGCTTATTTACCTTTCACGTTGATGGCTAAAGCTTCTTTTCCTTTGCAGTTGTACTGACGACCACCACTGTTGGTTGTAGAATGCTCATCTTTGTTAAGGTTTGGCATTTGGATGCCAAGTTGCTTGAATTTTTCAGCACTGTCTTCAGCTGCTCTGGCACTGACTATAAAGGAGCCCCAATCTTGGAATTGAGTGGGTCCCATCCACATGCTGACTATAGGTAACAAGTTTGATTTACATGTATCTGTAGTCAATGCGCCTGGAGTCCCCAAAGGCATTTTTAGTGCTTCGCGACGGAAGCGCTCTACGAAACATTCAACAGTTTTATTGGGCTTTTGCTTGATCTTGATAAGGGCTGACATGGTCATGTCATTTGTTCCCTTATAGAACCGTTCCAGGAAAATTTATTTCAGTCCTACAAAAGATATTACGTAGCCATCTAGCAAGCTACGGTACCAGTCATAGGCTACACCCTCCAAGCATCCAACGAACACTCTAGTGAGTAGAGCATCGTTTGGTTGAAGCTGATCTGTCATTACCTCAAAGTGATTGAGATATTGACTTGGAGATGAACTGCCATCAAATTACATTATGGTTGGAAGCTTATACTTGGTTGGGAATGGAACTTCCTTCCATTCCACGGGATAGGGTTGCTTGATCCCAAACATCTGCAGACCGTCCTTTTACTTAAAAGCTTTAAACTGATTTTGGAAAAGATTCACTACCTCGAAAGGGTCTCCTGATGCTGGAGGAGCAGCAGATTGGTTTAACTGATTTTGAGGTGGAACTGCATGATAAGTACTACCCCAGCACCAGACTAACTTGGAATAGCCTGAGCTGGGATGGTAGCATTAAGAGGAGATTGTACCCCCAAATTGGTGTTGGCATGTGCAGATGCTGCTGCCTGTTCTTGGGTTGGAATTGGATTCGCAACCGGTGGAACAGTGTGTTATACTATTATCATGGCGTGCATACTTGTAACCATTTCAGCCATGGTTTTCAAGTTGGCTTCTAAGACAACGATCCGTTGCTCCTGACTAGCAAAGCTAGAAGCGTCCTATTCTTCGTTAGTGACATAGTGTAACGCCCCAGTCCCAAAATACTTAGGACTAAGTACGTAGACATGCCATCTACATACATACGAAGAATACTCCAATATATAGAATCCTCGTATATATACATAAGCTGTAATAATATAAAATTATAGGCCAGAACATAATCAAACTATATGTCATCCACAACACAATACAGAAGATATAAGATGTCCAAATAGAATAAATAATGAGTCAAAGATATAGCCGGGTGGACATACCCACACCAAACAACTATGAAATTAATCTCAAATAAAATGGAGTCGGACCTCCTCAAACAGACATAAAGAAAAATAATAGATGTCCACTAAGAGTCTGAAGAAACGAAAATAAAGCTAAAATTTTGCAGGTGATGCCTCGTCATCAATATAGGAAGGATCCAGTGTTGTGCCATACTCCTACGAGAAATCGTCTAAGCCTGGAGAGATCACCAGGTCCTCAGAGGGACGTAACAAGATACAAAAATACAACATGCTATATAAACTGTAAATAAAGAAAGGAAATATGTGTGCAAGGGTTCTAACCATTCTACTGTGTTCATGTTTGTTAAGAACAAGCCTTTGACTCATGGGCACTCCTGGCTAATAATAGGATCCGGTATAGTACCCTCTCAGGCACCAGTGACCAAGTGCATAACGTTCAAGAACGTCAGTGGCCAACCTGAGTGGATAAGCTTACCCGTATCTCCAGCGGAGCTTTTGGGTTACAAAGAAAATATAATAGTAGCCCGTACGTTAAGGTATTATTCTCCCCCACCCAAGGCCTAGTAGGGTCATCTCCATGACTCATATGAACATCTAGTGACTGCTAAGTCAACTAGCATGCAATTCTATTAGCAATTACTCATATCCGTCGTACGTCTCATACCTATCGGTAGCCAGCCGACTACGCGAGTAAGTGTCCTATATGTGACTCACAAAACATGATAAAGCATGTTTCAAGGCCATATGAAATATATTAATACATCATCAACAATGGGTGGTCACTATAACTAAGCCAATACAGAAAAATAGATTAAAATAAATAAAAACGACTGATATGGTCGCTTGCACCCAAGTGTGACTTGGACGCTCAATGAGATAAAACATGCAGGATATATAATAAGAACTAAATGTAAATAACTGAAATAAAGTAAAAGTAAAGACATAGTATAATGGCAATGTATCTTTCCTGAGGGTGGTGCAAAAATTAGCAATCCAACAGTCAAATCATCGACGGATAAAAGTCACAATCCACAAACTCCTTCGGATGTTGAAACAAATGTCACAAAGGTTCTTGGTGTAAAAGATATGTCATGAATCGCCTGTCCAAAAGTCTAATTCTGGACACAGGGGCAAGAGCGTAAATTCGGGTCAAAACGATGTCCGTCGTTGGACCCGTTTTGTACCAAAAAGTGTACCAGTACCTACGATCTCTAAAGTTGTCAAACTATATGTCTACGGGTCTGATTTGACGAGACAAACCCAACTATATGTCCAAAGTTGGATTTCGGTGGGCCGTGCACGATTTTGCCCGTTGGATCGGGTCACGGGCCCGCCAAAATGACATTCCGGTCCACCATCTCAGAATCGGACCAAACTTGGCATACTGGACCAAAAAAATGATACGGTCCTGTTGGCACAAGTTCCATTCAAACCGACTCCTGTACACGAAGTTATGGCCTAATTTTTAAAGTGGTCGATACATGGTATCTTGACGGATACGTATTAATTTTGTCACGCAAGCACAACAAAATCAAGTTCCTTCAGTTCCCATACGTAAAAAACATCCATTCGTGCCTTTTGATGCATATGGGTGGCGACCCTGTTACCCGGTTTATTGGGACACACGTCGTATCAAAAAAATTCTAATTTTTTCAATTTGTGAAACAATTTTTCTTGCATGTTTACAATCAATTAACTATCTGCATAATGGATGGAAAATAATTCTACCTGAAAGGATTTACTCTCCTATATGTTTTCTAGAGTTCTGTACAATTAGATTTGTAAACCTGGCAATAGTTTTGTAGGGAGTCACCTTCCAAAACAGGGGTTTGAATAATTCCTAACTGTTTCAGAAAACAGTTTTTGGGCCGTGTTCGTTTCGATTTTTCGAGCGATTCGTTGGGTACTTTAAATTCTTATTTGCTAGGGTTTCTATAAGGATTCCAGAACAAGTTATGAAATAAAAAATGATCCACTACATGAAAAGAGCGGATATTGAGAAGAGGGTTACCTTGTAGTCAGTTTACACAGGGCTCCTCTGTTCTGGCGGTCGGAATTGGGGCTTCCACGATGGTGCGGTGGTCGTCCGTGGCGTGCAGGCGGTCATCGTCGAGCGTGGGGGTGCTGCGGATGCTCTGGCCATAAAGTTGGAGGTCGGGGTCGAGGTTTGATGGAGGATTTTAAAGAACCCAAAATTTTGATCGTATATATATACGAGATTTAAATCCCAGTTAGGATTGGGTTTCAAGTTTGTTTTATGCTAGGAGATTAGGATGATTTGGAGAGGGATTAGGCCGAGAAGATCTCCAGATTATTAGCAAAATCTGAACTTCATTTGAATTCCAAATTTGGAAGAATGAAGTCAATCTTGTGTGCTTGTTTCTGCGGGTAACAGGGAAGGATCGGGCTCTATGGTGATCAGTCATCTCGCGAGTTTTTGAAAAACTTGCGAGAAAATTCACTTATTTACTTCTTCTTTTTTCTTTCACAGCATGTATATATATATATATATATATATATATATATATATATATATATATATATATATATATATATATATATATATATATATATATATTTTTTATATATATGAATATATCACAAGCTATGTATACCTATATATACACACATTTGTATAACTTGTATATCTACAATTCTATATAATATATATATTATATATATATATATATATATATATATATATATATTTATATATATATATATATATATATATATATATATATATATATATATATATATATATTTTAAAAAAATATATATATATATTTTTAAAAAATATATATATATATATTTTTAATATATATATATATATATATATATATATATATATATATATATATATATATATATATATATATATATTATTTTTTTTTGTTTTATATATATATATATATATATATATATATATATATATATATATATATATATATATTTTATATATATATATATATATATATATATATATATATATATATATATATATATATATATATATATATATATATAAATATTTAATACATACGAGAATATTTCTAAAGTAAACATAGTATCATGTAACACATATATATAGTAAGATGTTTTGTATTATAATTACTCCTTTGAACAGTAAAATAAAATAAATACTAAAATCATTTGCTATTTAAGATTTCAGATAAAATACTAAAATAATTTAAATAAATTCATAAAAACTTTTTGCGGGGATTATATCCTACCCAACTTATAGAAATTTCGTCCTCGAAATTAAGGCTAACAATAGGGGGTATGCAATGCAATGCGATTAAAGGAAACTAACAACTGAAAGTCGTACCTTGGTTTTCGAACAAATGAGGGTAGCGATTTCGAAAGTCGTCCTCGTGCTCCCAAGTAGACTCTCCTGGCTTCTAAGGTAGCGATCCGTTGCTCCTGACTGGTAGAGCTAGAAGTGTCCTGTTCTTCGTTAGTGACATAGGCAGTCACTTCTCTGGATACCGAAGATGAACTGGTGGATGAGATGGTACGATCGGAGTCCTCGTTATCTGTAAACCCCAATTTTTATCCCAAATTATTTTTGGCATTTTATTTATTTTGTTATAGATTTTTGAATTAATTCATTAGCTATTAGTTAATTTATATTTTTTTTTATTAGTTAATGTATATATATATATATATATATATATATATATATATATATATATATATATTAAAAAATATATATATATATTATATATATATATATATATATATTTTTTTAATATATATATATATATATATATATATATATATATATATATATATATATATATATATATATATATATATATATATATATACTAGCATATGTGCACGTGCCTTGCACGTATTTTAACATTTTTTAATTAGTTTAGGAACTCTTTAGGAAGGCCAAAGGGTAGTCTTCCTAATTTCTAAGTTGTCCTTATTAAAATTAATGAACTATTTTTAATTAGCATAAATATGTAAGGGTATTTTCGGAATTCAAAAGTTTCACCATCTAAGTTTTCCTATTATATAGTAGAATAGATTAATGTACTATTTTTAATTAGTGTAAGTATGTAAGGGTATTTTCGGAATTCAAAAGTTTCACCATCTAAGTTTTCCTATTATATAGTAGAATAGATATAGTAGAATAGATTAATGAACTATTTTTAATTAGTATAAGTATGTAAGGGTATTTTCGAAATTCAAAAGTTTCACCATCTAAGTTTTCCTATTATATAGTAGAATATATATATATATATATATATATATATATATATATATATATATTTTATATATATATATATATATATATATATATATATATATATATATATATATATATATATATATATATATATATATATATATATATTACATCAAAATAGGAGTAATATTAGTTATAATACTTTTTCTTATTTTTCTAGAATTTTCAGCAATTTTTACTTATATTTTTCCTTGAGAAATTGTATACCTTAATCTATATATATATATATATATATATATATATATATATATATATATATATATATATAAGCAAAAAAAAGAAACTATTCCTTTTGGAACAGTGCTCGTACTGTTCTAATATCACCAACCCGAGCCAAGCAAGGTCGGGCAACAGAAGCATGCGCTTCTTCAAGTCCAAAAAAAATTAATCCAAAGATTCAAACTCCCTAGATTCTAGACCAATTCACCCCAAATAAATTCCAACCAATCCTAATCGAGATTCTCTTCGATTTGAACACATCTCTACTCTAATCTAATCTAAATCCGAAAAGAAATCGGATGTAAATGTTCTCAATACCTATATAGCCTACGGGATCTCTCGAAACCAGAAAACCCTCGTGTACGCCAAATAACGATATCCCGACCTCGTTGCAGCGACCCACAATCTTCCACACACTGCCACGCTCCACGTCGACCCCCTGCCAGCCGCCACTTTGCCGTAGACGTTGCCAAATCCGAGCGGAAACAGAGGACTACAATGTTGAGTCGACCGCGAGGTAAGCGCCTTCTCACTTCGATTCCTTCGTCGATTCTGAACCGTTTTTGTTTTTGTGAAGTATTTTAGAAAGACCATATAACCCTCTTCGAATTCCATCAGAAGGATTTCGACATTGCACCCGGGATTTGCCTCGAGATCGACGTAAAGTCGATCACTCGCTGCTCGAAAAATAGAGCATGACGTTGTGTAAAGTCTCAACTTTGAAGTAAATTCTTAATCTATATATTAGGGTTTTTGTTAAACTAATTGAAAATAGTCAAGGACAATATAACCGAGATTACAACGCACTTTGTAGAATCATATTTCGTTGATTGTACAGAAAGTTACTTGATGATGAACTTGTGTTAAAAACTGCTTTAAAATCATTAAGAACTTTTGAAATCGGTCCGATACGACGTACGCCCCGACAAACCGGATGACGTGGTCGTACACTATATGCATCAAAAAGCGCGTATAGATGTGTCCGACGTGTAAAAACTGACATAACCCAATTTTGTTGCGCGTTCGTGACGAAATCAGTGCATATCCGTCGAGATACCCTGTATCGACATTTTACAAACTTGGCCATAACTTCGTGCACGTTCTTCGAATCGACACGAAACTTGTGTCATCATAACTGCATCAATTTTCTGGTCCTGTATGCCAAGTTTGGTCCGATTCTGAGAAGGTTGATCGGAACTCCAATTTGGCGGGCCCGCAACTCGACCTAACGGGCGACTTTGTGCATGGCTCCTCGAAATCCTAAATTAGACATGATGATGGGTTCGACTCCTCAAGCCAGATCCGTAGACATGTAGTTTGAAGACTTTAGAGACCGTAGATATTGTCACACATTTTGGTGTAAAACGGGTCCAACGGCGGACATCGTTTTGACATAAAATTATGATTTTGCTCCTGTTCCAGAATTGGACTTTTGGAAAGGCATTTTCTAGAGATATCTTTTACACCAAAAACGTTCTTGATGTTTGTTTCAGCATCCGGAGCCATTCGTGGATTCTGAGATTTCTTGCTGACGTGACTGATTGCTTGGAGTTGTTATTTCCGTACTGCCAGGCAAGATACCTTGCCACCTTACTCCGCAATTTACATATTCTTATTTTATTTGTTATTTTTAGCATTTCTTATTTGTTTTTATTATAAAACTGTGCGTCCAAGTCACACATGGGTGCAAGCGAATCTATCAGTCGTTTTCTTGCTTTTATTTATTTCTCTTGCATTGACTTAGTTTAGTGACCACCCATTGTTGATGAGGAATTGGTATATCTCATACGGCCTTGACAGTTGCTTTACCATGTGTTGTGAGTCACATGTAGGACACATACTCGCGTAGTCGGCTGGCTACCGATACGTATGGAGCGTACGACGGATAGGAGTAACTGCCAGTAGAATTGCACAATAGAAAACTTGGCAGTTACTAGAGATTCTTATTGGTCATGGAGATGACGATACTAGACATTGGGTGGGAAGAAAAATACCTGACGTTTGGGCTTCGATTACACTTTACTTGTAACCCGGAAGCTCCGCTGGAGATACGGGTATGATTATCCTCTCAGGTTGGCCACTGACGTTCTTGAACGTTATGCGCTTGGTCACTGGTGCCCAAGAGGGGACTATACCGGATCCTATATTCAGTAGGGCTCATGCATCGAAGGATTGCTTCTCAATTGCATATTCACAGTAGAATGGTCAGGAATCCTATTGCATGCATCCCCTTTCTTTTATATTATATATCACAGTTACATGGCATGGTGTTTTCTTGTATCTTGTAACGTCCCGCTGAGGATCTGGTTATCTCTCCAGTTTTAGACGAGTTCCCGTAGGAGTACGGAGCGGCACTGGATCTATCCTATATTGATGACGAGGCATCTCCTGCTGATTTTTAGTCTATTCATTTATTGAGACATTAGTGGATATTTTTACATCTCTTTTCTTTCTATTTTGTAGAGGTTGGACTCCGATCTTTTTTATAGCTGTTTGGAGTGGGTATGTCCACTCGGCTAACTTTTGATACACTTATTTATTATCTGGACTCTATTATCTTTTGTATTGTGCTGTGATGAGATTATATGATATTCTTCTGGCCTATGATTTTTTTATGTATACAGCTTATGTACATATACGAGGATTTCATATATTGGAGTATTCTTCGTATAGGTACAGCTGGCATGTTCACGTAGTTGGTCCTATGTATTTTGGGACTGGGGCGATCCATGTTTTTGTGGTGGCCCATGCAGGTCTGAAAATATTGTTGGGTTACATGACTGTGTCCAACAAGCCTGCATATAGGAATATGAACAGTATCTCATCCAGAACTAGTATCTCCTTTGACTTCCAATCTTTTCAAAATTTTCTTGATTATTTGAATTACCTCATGTCTAACCTTTCCTAATATTATCATATTTTCTTCTTTGTGCCAGTATGCATTTGAGAAGCAGACGTAATGCCTTGGCCCTCACATCTGGTGAAACGGCTACCACGGAGGGACAGAATTCTCTGATGACTCCGGTGACACCATATCAGCCAGGACAGTCACAGCCTACCACGACCCCGTCGATGGTGCATCAGGAGACATAAGCACCCCCAGTCAACCAAGCTGGGTAGACTACGATTGCGCCACCAGGAGGGAATATACCACCACTACCGCCACCATTCCCTCAGAATTTCCTACCACATTTAGGACCTCAGATGCCTCAGCCGTGCACCGACTGATGGGAGCCCTACTTCCAGTTCATGTATGCCGTGATGCAGGCTCAGTGGCAGCAGACTGAGTTGATGAGACAGACCATGCTGATAGCATTGGCTAGATCTCTACCTCTACCTCCGGTACCGGTACCAGCACCAGCACCGGCTATGCATCCTTATGAAGGCTCTATCAAGAACTTACAGACAGGAACCCCAAGCCCTTCAAAGGAACAGAGAAGCCGCTAGAGGTGTCACAATGGCTTATTAGCACAGAGAAGATACTGAAGGCTTCTCAGTTGCCAGCTCGAGATTGGATGACAACAGTAGACCTACTATTGGAAGATAATATCTACCACTGATGGAAAGCAGAAAAAGGCGACTAGGTGCTGGGATCACTTAGAAGGAGTTCTACAATCGATTCTTCTCTATCTATGTTCGAGATGGTCTCTACGACCAGTTCTTTTATTTGAAGCAAGAAAATATGACGGTTGATGAGTATGACTCAAAATTCTATCGCCTGAGTAGATTTGGTGCGGGAATGATCCCGACAGAGTTAGAGAGGGCAAGGAGATTCCATCAAAGTCTTGCACCAGAGCTCAAGTCATATAAGACTACCCAGTCTCGAGTCTCCCAATCAGCGTCATGGAAGAATCTCGTGCTCAGGAGCTTCTTCGTAAGGAGCAACAGCAGACATCGAGATGCCATACCTCAACAGTTACATCCGCCTGAGCTAGTCAAGAAGGATCACAGGATAGTACCAGCAGAGGACTACACCCTACCAGAATCCCACTTGTCACTTTTGTGGAAAGTAAGGTCATATTAGAGATGACTGTCGACTTCGTTTGGGATTATGTATGAGGTATGGATCGGGACAGCACTTGGCCAGAGATTGCCCTGAGCAGCGAGCACTAGTATATGCATATCAGGCCTTGAGGCCTACAGCTTCAGCACCCCCAGCTTCCTGACCAGCAGCTGGAGCACCTCGCCTACCATTGCCTTCCCAAGGCGCATAGTACAACAAGGCCAGAGCTCAGAGTACAGGACAAAATTATGGGCAAGCATTCTCACTTGCGGTGGAGGATATAGGACAGAGGCAGAGGTCATAGCAGGTATGGTTTTAGTTGCTTTATTTTCTGCTATTACATTATTTGTCACTGGAGCTACTCATTCATTCATAGCCACTAGTTTTGCCACTAGACACAGCATTCCCATCACACCCTTATCTAAAAATGTTAGAATCCTTACTGGAGGAGGAGTTGTACCTGTTAGTGGTGTTTGTAGACTTTGTCCTGTAGTGATATGTGGTAGAGAGATGAAAGCATGACTTCTTGTATTCCCTATGCCGATATTCGACGTAGTTCTCGAAATGGACTGGTTGAGCCAGCATTTCGCTCTTATAGACTGCCATAGGGGCATTATCATCTTTAGACTACCGAATATGGCGGAGTTCGAGTTCACCAAAGAAGAGGGAGAGAGTTGTGCTGCACCCACATTAGGGACTCATATGGTGATGCAGGATACCCCTCAGCACCCTGTCATCTCTGAGTTCGAAGATGTATTTCTCGAGGATTTTCCCTGACTGCCACCTAACCGAGACATTGAGTTTTCTATTGCGCTTATTCCCGAAGCCGAGCCTATTTCATCTCGAGTATGTCGTCTAGCACCCAAGGAGTTGGTAGAGATGAAGACGCAGATTGACGACTTGATGGAGAAATGCTTTATTCGTGTAGAAGCATAAAAAGTGCTTCATAGACCAAGTCAAAAAGAATATGCAAGCTACTCTACGCGAGCTGTTTTACGCGGGCTACTTTACGCGAGCTACTTTAGGCTGGGGACAGGCTGTCAGATCATGCATTTAATGCAAGTCATGATGATTCTGACATAATGATTTGTTGACAGCGTATAACACAAAATTCGAAGAGATTTGATTTACACAGAAACCAACACTGTCGTTTAGTATGTGGATGGGGTTACTTTACGCTCAAAAGATGGCTTCTTTTACGCACGAATACTATCTGAGCTTTTTACGCTTAAAGTTGACGTGTGCGTAAAGTTTATTTGGGCTACTTTTTACGCTCAAGGCTATGTTATCAGCCACTTTACGCGAGAAGTCTATTTTTGGGCTATTTTACGTCTAGTCTACTACTTTATGCTGGAAGTATATTTTGGGTCATTTTTACGTCCGATTGTTTCTGGCTACATGTGAACGTGGTTTGCCCATGTGGCTTTCATGCCACACTTCTCGAGGAATGTGTGTACGTGCTCTCCCCATTTTATTGAGATAATGGGACACGTGTCACCATGCGTAGAGATCATAACTCTACATGGGACACGTGTCAACGTACGTAGAGGGTGATTTACATCGTGGGTGATAGTTGCTAGCGTAAAAACCCGATTTTGTTGCTTTTTATGCACAAAGGGTTAAGTCTATAAATAGACTTATTTTTCACATAGACATCATCAAGAGATCAATAGAGAGATACAGGAGAGGAAATTCTGAGAAAACTCATATTTTCAGAGTGATATTCCCAGAAGTATTTCTTCAACTTTTTCTCAAGAACAGGATGAAGCAAAGCAAGAAAGCATTCGACTGTGCCATCAGTGCCGTTGTTCGATACCTTTCCGGTGACTTAGTTCTTCCGATTGTTCGTCTTCTTCAAGCAGTTTTTTTTATCATCATCGTATGGTCCAAGGAACAAAGTGATCGCTCTCAGATCAGACTTCCATAGCAATACTTTCCAGAATATTTTACTTCCTGTACTTTTCTAGTTTTCTTTCAAAAGCCAAATTTTTAGGCATTTTGTTAAGTGAAACAAAATGGCGACTCTGCTGGGGACGACATTCTCCTCTGACGAGAAGGCAATTGCTCAATATGATAATGCGTTGGTCGGATCGACCAAGAAGACTCTGGTTGTGCACTTCGACCAGACTGCCTACGAAGAAATGCTCAGGACTGGGGGTAGTACTCACTGCTCCAATGTTCAGAAATCGCGGAAGGTGCGAAAGGTTTTGATTCCTAAGTCCAAACCATCCTCGGATCTCCCTGTTGTCTCTGAAGGCAAAGGCATCCTTCCTACTCCTGTTGTGGAGACTCCCATTGGTGATGAGGCAGTTTCTACTTCAGCGTTGTGCCGTGAGCATAAAAACCAGTTTCCCGTCTGTGACGTGGCAGACTATCAAATTTTATGTTCTGAGCGTAAAAATCAGGTTTTACGCTCTGAGCGTAAAAATCAGATTTTACGCTCTGAGCGTAAAAATCAGATTTTACGCTCTGAGCGTAAAAATCAGGTTTTACACCCTGTGCGTATAAATCAGTCTCCCGTCTGTGACGTGGTAGACAATCAAATTTTACGCCCCACGCGTAAAAATTAGTCTCCCGTCTGTGACGTGGTAGACAATCATGTTTTACGCCCCATGCGTAAAAATTAGTCTTCCGTCTGTGATGTGGTAGACACACAAACTTTATGCTCCATGCGTAAAGGAAAATCTTCCGTCTATGACGAGGCAGATACTCATGTTTTATGCTCTACGCGTAAAGGTAAATCTCCTATCGTTGACAGTGAAGATAAAATTCATAATGATGCCTCTGCATCTAAAATGAATTTACCTACATGCATACAACGTAAAAACATGAATTCCATTGTTGGTAAAACTTTGGTTGTCCACCAACAACCTTCCTACACTGCTTTACGCAAGGTACCAAACCTACAAATTACACGTAATGTTGACGGAGTCCTCTGTGCACACAAATCTCAGGATTTACGCACGCAACTCCAGGCACGTAAAAACGCCCAGTTTGGTTCTGCTAATGCAGCAAGTAATCTTCTTTATACACAAGGGACTAAACGACTTTCTGTCCCAAATATAATAAAGAAGACTACTTCCTCTACCCCTTCTGATTTACGCGAGTTGCTTGTACAAAAGCGTAAAGACAGAAAATCTCCTGTGATACTCCCCAAAGAAGATCACCATTGTGAGTGTCACCAGATTGTAATCAAGTGTTGATGTTCGACTTCTAAACGGTCAGTTTTTGATCGGTTAGACTATAATGTTCAGCAATCAGTTGATGATCAAGAACAGGAGTTGTCATATGCCTCAGTTAATATGGCATCTTATACCAACAGGGCACGACGTCCAAGACGCAACTCATCACAGACTCCTAGTCAACAACAGTTCAATCGAATTCTTGATAATTTAGAAGGAGTATATCAGAATACTCGATTGAGAAGTCAGAGACAGTTGCAGACTTCTGACTCAGAAGCTGGGGGTACCCAGTCTTTAGAGTCTGAAACTGATAGCGTTGATTCATGCTTATACACCAATCCCTCTGTATCTTCAAGGGAGGTTGAATCTTATGCTATTGGAGACGAACCGAAGACGTCATCTGCTAATACAGAACAATATCTCTCTGCAGTTGAGCAGTCGCTGAAGGATATGCTTGCTATGATGCAAAGTATGCATCAAATAATAATGACTCAGTAAAATGCTCAGCCAGCAGTGAAAACTCCGGTGCAGGTAGTAGCACAAACTCAAGATAGTCAAGGGATTGATATACCCTTGAATAATCTTAGTCAGGAGCCTGCTATCAATCAAAATTTTGTATCTCCAGATCCTATCATTCCAGAAGATGTACCACCTCCGGTGGGGGTTACGGTACTTCCGGCAACAATTCAATCAAATGTGCTTCCTCAAACCAGTAAAGCTATTCAAGCAGTACGAGAACTAAAAGCACAGTTTGAAGTTCTGAAGCACAAAGATCAGCTCCAGAGGTTAGGGATTAAGCAACCTTATCCTCCTCACTGGAATGATGTACCCTTTCCTCCAAAGTTTAAACCACAACCATGGTATTATTTGATGGAAAGGCATCTCCCAGTCAATATATCAATTACTTTGATATTATGACTGTACATTTGTAGAAGAATGATGCTCTTCTTACCCGAGTTTTTATCGGGTGTTTGACAGGTTCGACTTACGACTGGTATCGTAGTTTACCGACAATTGCATTTCGTCTTTTGACGAATTTAAAGCAATGTTTCTCTCCCGATTCTATGAGAGAGGAATGGACATGAATATGTCCTTCCTAATAGAAATCAAGCAAAAGGAGAAGTAAGATACTCGGACGTTCATTGAACGTTTCCGACAGGTAACTCCGAAGATGTCTCCTGGTATGCCAGATTCAGCATTAATTGATACATGCAAGATGAATCTGCGACCATCCATTGCTGTCTTTACGGGTTCCCAATTCACAAATTGGGCCTCGTTTATTATAGCAGCAGTTTCTGTCGAGACCAATGGTAGATTGGCTCGTGAACATGGGATGATATTTGCCTTAGAGGACAAAGGCAAGAAAGGCTCTCCTAGTAATAATTCCGGCAATCATAATGGGAAAGGGAAGGAAACCCTTATGGTTAATCTTTCAAAACCTAAAACGATGCCGAATAATCATGAGTCTTCTAAGCCAAAAGAAGAATACTCTTTTGATGATAGTGATATCCCAGAGATATTTCAATGTTTGGTAAAGAGTGGCAAACTCCAAATTCCAGAGCCGAAGAGGCCTAATGAGGTAAATCTGACCGACAATCCCAAATATTGTATCTATCACAGATACATAAATCTTCCTACTAAGGCTTGTTATGTCCTGAAGAAGAAAATCCAGGAGCTGATAAATGCCAATGCCATCGCTTTAACTAACGATGAGCATACGGTCACAACCAATATGATTTCTCTTCAATTTGGAGGTTTTCCTCCACAACAAGTCCCATATGGGATTGTCCCAATTCCAAAGGCGACGATGAAAATTGTGAATATCCCGCCTATCAGAGAGCAAAATGAAGGACTTTTGCCTCTTACACTTAAAAATAGTGAAATCATGTGGTTGCACCCTGATTTAGTGCCGAAAATGGATAATGAAGGTAAAACTTTGAAATCTAAGAAAGGTAAAAATGTCAAAACCTGCAACATAATTTCTCATGTTTTTACCCCAGACCACGATGATTTGGATCATTTATGGGACGGTATTCCTTTAGAGGATAGACTGAGGGGTTTGAATATATGTCCTCCAAGTTTGGCTCCTCCTACCAAACTCAAGCTTACTCATCGGCAATGGTTAGCGATGAATAGTGTTCCTTTATACAGGGCACAACAATTCTTTGCCGCTTATGAGAAAGCTCCTACAGGGATCTTTCCTTCTATTCCGAGTATTCCTCCTTCTTCTGTGGCTATAAAGATTTCTATTCCTCCTTCTACAGAAGTCTCGATACCTTCTTCTTTTCTTGTGGTTATAGAGATCTCCGCCTCCGCTTTCTCTGTTAAACCACCCATTGAAAGTCCGCTCCCTACTCATTTCTATAGTCAACAATCAGTCCATCTCATGAAAAAGATGGGCTATGACTTTCAAAAAGCGGAATGCTTGAATTATGATAAAGGAATGCAACTTCCTTTACAACTTCAAAGTCAGAAATCCACTCTCGGATTGGGTTTTGAAGATCCTAATAAAAATCTTCGCAAGAAAAAGACTAAAGGAAAGAAGACTAAATCCTGCAATATGGTACTTCATTCTCCTGAGTCCGAAGAAGAGACCTTTGCTGGTACGAGATCTGGGAAAGAGTACCACAAAGATTATGAGAGATCTTCCAAAGAGCCAGAGGACATTATGGAAACAGTTCCAGCTCAATCATCTCCTTTTCCTGCTAAACTATCTGTGGTTGAGAAGGGAAAACAGAAAGCAGTATGCTTTGACGTCCCATTAAAGTCTGCTTTAAATCAAGGGGTGATGATGAAACCTTACAAGTTCGATATCCTAGCCCAGTTAGCTAATACTCCGGCTAGACTTTCGATTTTTGAGCTGCTTCGCCATTCAAAAGAAAGTCGCGAAACTCTGAGTGAAGCTTTGCTACAAGCTGATTCATGCTTAGCTCAACTCAAGAGTCCTGACAATATACCAGTGTCATGCCCACAATGTTATAGTGTGATGGAGGCAATTCCTAACATTACCTTCACACAAGAAGATATGCTGCTGAAGCATAATAAGCATGACAGACCTCTGTGCTATACAGGATATATTGAATCTACTGAAATTGACAGAATTTACATCGATGCTGGGTCTTCAATTAGCATAATTCTTCAAAGTATGCTACGACCTTTGAGGATCCCTACTAGTGATTTGACTTACACTAGTACCACAATAGTTGGTTTCAACTCTGGAAAGAGTAGACCACTGGGGAAAATTTTGTTGAAGATTCAAATTGGTGATCTTCGAACTATGGCAACATTTTATGTTATCAACTCAGATGTATCTTACAACATCCTTCTTGGAAGACCGTAAATACATGAGCATAACATTGTGCCTTTAACTCTCCACCAATGCTTTAAGTATATGGATCCTCAAAGGGTCGTGAAGACCGAATTTACGGATATCAATCCCTTTAAGGGTGTTGAAGCATATTTCTCTGACTCAATGCTCTATAAATAGGAGCATGTGAAAGAGATATCAGATATAGCCGAAGATCGATCATCTGCTGAGGATCAATCTATCAATAAAGATCCTCCGGAAGAGCAACCTTCAAAGATTAAGGTCAAAGGCCGAATCCAACCTCAACCTGTCAATGATCAACCTCTGATGATCAAGGTTAAAGGAAGAACTCGGGCTTCATCTGAGGAAGCTGTGAAGATTCCAATCAAGAGCCAAGCTCAACCTCTTATGATCAAGGTCAAGGGACGTACTTCTCATACAAGTGATCCAGAACCCCACTGATCATCAACCTTGGCAAATCTACGCAGGAGACGGACGATGGTCCGCTAATGATCAATCCGAAGCATAGTAGTCAATTTGTAAATGATGTAAATATTGATCATTCTGTATTTTCTAATATCAATAAAGATTTTCTTTTAGAGTATATGGCTGTCAAATTTATTGAAAGAATGACTTTATCTTCTGATGATCAAAGTAATCATAAAAATGACATAAGTACAGAGGAAACCTTATACATTGACCATAAGGAAAATTCCTTTCCCCCTCATGTCGATGTTGGACTTTATGCTCAAAGGTTCCTAACATCTTCTCCCTATTTTTTTCCTGTAGCCGCTTCATCACAGGCTTGTGTAACTTATAGACGTCACGAAGAATCTTACTTCGTGATTCCGTCTGATAAGAAAAACAAGCGCCAAATTGTGTTTGGTCTGGCTAGAAATATCCCTATTATTCAGATAGATGATCTTCGAGATAAAGATAAAGGAAGAATCCGAATTGACAAATATAGTCAACAATCTCTTAAGATTATCTAGAATATGGGATATGATTTGAAGACTATGCAATGTCTCAATCAAGGCAAGGGTAGACGGTTACTGTTATGTGGTGACCCATTTTACCAGAAAACTCGTCATGGGTTGGGATATGATCCATCCCACATATTTAACGAGGATATACAAGAAGAATTTTCTTCTAGTTCTTCACAATCTTCAGATACAGAAGAAATCCAATTCATCATGTGCAAAAAAGATATGAAAGGGGAATGTTCTTCCAATCTATTACAATCCTCATATTCCGAGGAAGACTATTATGATGAATCCGAGGATATATTCTCAGTTAACATGGTTCAAACTGATGGTGAATCAGAACCATTTGAGAATGATCCTTGGGCACAACAAATGGACACTCAATGGGAGCTTCGTTTTGAACAACGACAGCCACCTACAGAGGATGAAATTATCCAGATTGATGTCAGAGACGGAATTACATCCAAACCGATATTCATCAGTAAAAATCACTCCGAAGATGTAAAGGAAGAGTTGATACAACTGATTAAAGAATATATCAATATCTTTGCATGGAGTTATGAGGATATGCCGGGTCTCGATCCCAAAGTAGCTACTCATAAACTCAATATTCTTCCTAATGCTAAGCCTGTGAAACAACAGCAACGGGGTTTTAGACCAGATATGATGGACACAATTGAAGCAGAAGTCAAAAAGCTGATCACATGTGGCTTTGTTCGTGAAGAACAACATCGAGATTGGGTTGCCAATATTGTTCCTGTTATGAAGATACAGAGGTCGTGCGGACATGATAAATAATAAATCCTCTTTTTTTTTTATTGGTAAGACAAAAGATCAAAATTCTCTTCAAGGAGACAAGTAGTCAGCTTTACCAAACATTGGTAGCTAGGGAAAAGAAGAAATTTAAACATAGTATTTCTTCAAAAATTTGCCATTGATCGGCATCATGAGCAAATCTCCATTAGGTTTGGACAACCTATAGGCACTGTTAGAGAAAACTGTCTCGATAACATAAGGGCTTTCCCATTTTGCTTGGAATTTCCCTTTGCTCTTATGAGTCTTCACCATCGGTCTTCGAACAGCTAGAACTAGCTCACCGACTTTGAATACCCTCTCTTTAACTTTACGATTGAAAGTTCGAGATATACGGGCTTGATATAGCTCAATGTGCTGTTGTGCTTGAAGACGCTTCTCGTCCAATCCTTCAAGTTCTTGAAGTCGTAAGCGATCATTGTTTTCTATAGTTAGCTCATTAGCAATGGCTATTCGGAGAGATGGAATCTGGATTTCCAGTGGAAGAACCGCCTCACATCCGTGAACCAGTGAAAATGGTGTAAAACCAGTAGAAGTTCGGACTGTCGTTCAGTAAGCCCATAAACATTTTCCAAATTTTTTATTCCAATCACGTTTATTAGAAGAGACAAACTTTTTGAGAAGTTTGATGATTGTCTTGTTGAAGGCTTCGGCCAAACCATTAGCAGCTGGATTATAAGCTGCAGAAGCCAGGTTTTGGATCCGATTCTTATCACAGAACCGATAAAATACCTGACTGGCAAATTGTGGTCCATTGTCATGAATTATCCGTCGGGGAATCCCAAAACGATAAATGACATGGTGTTTGATGAAACTAACCATATTAGACATTTTTACTTCGACAAGGGGAACCGCTTCCGCCCATTTAGAAAAGTAATCGGTTATAGCTAGGATAAATCGATGTCCCTTAACAGAAGGGGGGTTAATAGGACCAATGATATCCATTCCTCAAGCTTCGAAGGGCCAAGAAGCCGCTGTAGGATGTAGCAATTTAGACGGTTGATGAATAAAATCAGCATGAATCTGACATGCTTTACACCGTCTGGCATAATCCACAGCATCTGCTATCATGGATGGCCAATAATACCCTATTCTTCGAATGCGGTCCTGTAATTTTGGACCCGGTTGATGGACACCACAGACACCATCATGAGCTTCATGAAGTATTTGCTTAGCTTCATTCTCAGAGAGACAACGCAGCAGAAGTCCGTCATAAGAACGATGATATAACATATGTAAAGAAGAATCATAATAGAATCGAAATGATCGTCTTTTAATTGATGCAGCTTCTTTTGGATGTTCAGGTAAAATCACATGAACCGCATAATCAATGAATGGACTTCTCCAATCCCTCTGTTGGAAACTTGATTCTGTAGTATAACTCTGGTCAATATGCAAATTATTCTTAAAACAGAATAAGTCTCGATCCAACAAAGTAATGGTATTTTGTCTTCGAATTGGAACAACTAAATCTGCCGCTAAACTAGCAACAGAAATAGCTTCCAAATTCTGAGAACGTGGTACAAATTCGATGAAGAATCCTTTGAATGAAAGAACCAATTCGATTACCACTTGATGATAAGGGATGAGGTCAGGATTTCTGACTTCATACGTCCCTCTAACCTGATTAACAATCAGTTGAGAATCTCTATAAGCTTCTAGGAACTCAATATCCAATTGTTTCGCTACTTGAAGACCAATCAGTAGAGCATTATATTCTGCAGCATTGTTGGAGCATGGCTCATTGAGAGAATAAGCACGGTATATGACCATTTTGTCAAGAGAAACCAAAACGATCCCTACTCCTGAGACAATATTGCCTTTAGGTCCAACTCGTGATGCTCCATCAAAGTATAATTGCCAAATGTCATCCTTTAAAGTCATGTTGCAATCCACGACTTCATCTGGAATGTCCTCATATAGCTTCGATATTTCAGGTATAGGGTGAGCTGCTAAGAAATTAGCTAATGCTTGACCCTTCACTGATTTTTGAGGTACATAGACCATATCATAGGGAGTGAGCAACATTGCCCAGGTGGCTAATCTGGAGTTGAGAATGCTTGGTTTTCTCATTAATACCCGAATAGAATTTATTCTGGAGATGACATGTATAGTCTGTCCTGACACATAATGTCGTATTTTTTGAATAGCAAAAACCAAAGCTAGACATTTCTTTTCTACAGGAGTATACCTGTGTTCAGCTCCGACCATCATTCGGCTAAGATAATAAATTGTCTGTTCATGACCCATATCACTTTTCTGTGCAAGAAGAGCACCAAGTGAATGATCTAAGGCTCGTACATATAGCAAAAATAGTCTTCCCATAACTGGGGGTACCAAAATAGGTGGATTTGTAAGGTATTGTTTGATGTTATTGAAGGCTTTCTGGCATGCTTTATCCCAAACAAATGATACACCTTTCTTTAATAGACGGGAGAAAGTTTGACATCTCCCAGAGAGATTGGATATAAATCTTCTGATATAAGCAATGCGACCCTAGAAGCTGCAGAGTTCTTTTAAATTGCGTGGAGGACGCATTTCAAGAATAGCTTTGATTTTATCAGGATCAACATGGATATCCTGAGAAGTGATGACAAATCCCAAAAACTTGCCATTGAAAACCTCTAAGAAAGACTTAGTAGAATTCATCTTCAGTTGATGTTGGCGCATCAACTCAAACATTGTCTTTAAGTCTTGAATGTGATCATCTTTTGATCGACTCTTGACAGCAATATCATCTACATAACATTCAACTATTTTTCGTAGATGTTCTTGAAACATGTTGCTCATGGCCCGCTGATACGTAGCACCGGCATTTTTCAGTCCAAATGGCATAACCGTATAGCAGTAGACTCCAAGAGGTGTACGAAAAGCAGTATGCTTTTCATCTCCTGGATGTATCTTAATTTGATTGTATCCTGAAAATCCGTCCATGAAAGACATACGTTCAAAACCACATGTATTGTCTTTCATGACATCGAAATCGGAAGTGGAAATTCGTCCTTTAGGCAAGCTGCATTAAGATCTCAAAAATCTATGCAAACTCTGACTTTTCTATTCTTCTTCATAACAGGAACAATGTTGGCAACCCAATCTGGATGTTGTTCTTCACGAACAAAGCCACATGTGATCAGTTTTTTGACTTCTGCTTCAATTGCGTCCATCATATCTGGTCTAAAATGTCGCTGTTGTTGTTTCACAGTCTTAGCATTAGGAAGAATATTGAGTTTATGAGTAGCTACTTTGGGATCGAGATCCGACATATCCTCATAACTCTATGCAAAGATATCGATATATTCTTTAATCAGTTGTATCAACTCTTCCTTTTCATCTTCGAAGAGATTTTTACTGATGAATATCGGTTTGGATGTAATTCTGTCTCCGACATTAATCTGGATAATTTCATCCTCTGTAGGTAGCTGTCGTTGTTCAAAACGAAGCTCCCATTGAGTGTCCATTTGTTGTGCCCAAGGATCATTCTCAAATGGTTCTGATTCACCATCAGTTTGAACCATGTTAACTGAGAATATACCGTCGGATTCATCATAATAGTCTTTCTCGAAATATGAGGATTGTAATAGATTGGAAAAACATTCCCCTTTCATATCTTCTTTGCACATGATGAATTGGATTTCTTCTGTATCTGAAGATTGTGAAGAACTAGAAGAAAATTCTTCTTGTATATCCTCGTTAAACATGTGGGATGGATCATATCCCAACCCATGACGAGTTTTCTGGTAAAACGGGTCACCACATAACGGTAACCGTCTACCCTTGCCTTGATTGAGACCTTGTATAGTCTTCAAATCATATCCCATATTCTAGATAATCTTAAGAGATTGTTGACTATATTTGTCAATTCGGATTCTTTCTTTATCTTTATCTCGAAGATCATCTGTCTGAATAATAGGGATATTTTTAGCCAGACCAAACACAATTTGGTGCTTGTTTTTCTTATCAGACGGAATCATGAAGTAAGATTCTTTGTGACGTCTATAAGTTACACAAGCTTGTGATGAAGCGGCTACAGGAAAAAAATAGGGAGAAGATGTTAGGAACCTTTGAGCATAAAGTCCAATATCGACATGAAGGGGAAAGGAATTTTCCTTATGGTCAATGTATAAGGTTTCCTCTGTACTTATGTCATTTTTATGATGACTTTGATCATCAGAAGATAAAGTCATTCTTTCAATAAATTTGACAGCCATATACTCCAAAAGGAAATCTTCATTGATATTAGAAAGTACAGAATGATCAATATTTACATTATTTACAAATTGACTACTACGCTTCGGATTGATCATTAGCGGACCGTCGTCCGTCTCCTGCGTAGATTTGCCAAGGTTGATGATCAGTCAGGGTTCTGGATTACTTGTACGAGAAGTACGTCCCTTGACCTTGATCATAAGAGGTTGAGCTTGGCTCGTGATTGGAATCTTCACAGCTTCCTCAGATGAAGCCCGAGTTCTTTCTTTAACCTTGATCATCAAAGGTTGATCATTGACAGGTTGAGGTTGGATTCGGCCTTTGACCTTAATCTTCAAAGGTTGCTCTTCCGGAGGATCTTCATTGATAGACTGATCCTCAGCAGATGATCGATCTTCGGCTATATCTTATATCTCTTTCACATGCTCCTGTTTATAGAGCATTGAGTCAGAGAAATATGCTTCAACACCCTTAAAGGGATTGATATCCGCAAATTCGATCTTCATGACCCCTTAAGGAATGACATACTTAAAGCATTGGTGGAGAGTTGAGGGCACAATGTTATGCTCATGTATCCACGGTCTTCCAAGGAGGATGTAGTAAGATACATCTAAGTTGATAACATAAAATGTTGCCATAGTTCGAAGATCACCAATTTGAATCTTCAACCGAATTTTCTCCAGTGGTCTACTCTTTCCAGAGTTGAAACTAACTATTGTGGTACTAGTGTAAGTCAAATCACTAGTAGGGATCCTCAAAGGTCGTAGCATACTTTAAAGAATTATGCTAATTGAAGACCCAGGATCGATGTAAATCCTGTCAATTTTAGTGGATTCAATATACCCTGTATAGCACAAAGGTCTGTCATGCTTATTATGCTTCAACAGCATATCTTCTTGTGTGAAGGTAATGTTAGGAATTACCTCCATCACACTATGACATTGTGGACATGACACTGGTATATTGTCAGGACATAACAAGCCTTAGTAGGATGATTTATATATTTGTGATAGATACAATATTTGGGATTGTCGGTTAGATTCACCTTATTAGGCCTCTTCGGCTCTGGAATTTAGAGTTTGCCACTCTTTACCAAACATTGAAATATCCCTGGGTTATCACTATCATCAAAAGAGTATTCTTCTTTTGGCTTAGAAGACTCCTGATTATTCGACGACGTTTTGGGTTTTGAAAGATTAACCACAAGGGTTTCCTTCCCTTTTCCATTACGATTGTCAGAATTATTACTAGAAGAGCCTTTCTTGCCTTTGTCCTCTGAGGCAAATATTATCCCATGTTCACGAGCCAATCTACCATTGGTCTCGACAGAAACTGCTGCTATAATAAACGAGGCCCAATCTGTGAATTGGAAACCCGTAAAGACAGCAATGGATGGTCGTAGATTCATCTTGCATGTATCAATTAATGCTGAATCTGGCATACCAGGAGGCATCTTCAGAGTTGCCTGTCGGAAACGTTCAATAAATGTCCGAGTATCTTCCTTCTCCTTTTGCTTGATTTCTATTAGGGAGGACATATTCATGTCCATTCCTCCCTCATAGAATCGGGAGAGAAATATTGCTTTAAATTTGTCAAAAGACGAAATACAATTGTCGGGTAAACTACGATACCAGTCGTAAGTCGAACCCGTCAAACACCTGATGAAAACTCGAGTAAGAAGAGCATCATTCTTCTACAAATGTACAGTCATAATATCAAAGTAATTGATATATTGACTGGGAGATGCCTTTCCATCAAATAATACCATAGATTGTGGTTTAAACTTTGGAGGAAAGGGTACATCATTCCAGTGAGGAGGATAAGGTTGCTTAATCCCTAACCTCTGGAGCTGATCTTTGTGCTTCAGAACTTCAAACTGTGCTTTTAGTTCTCGCACTGCTTGAATAGTTTCACTTGTTTGAGGAAGCACATTTGATGGAATTGTTGCCGAATGTACCGTAACCCCCACCGGAGGTGGTACATCTTCTGGAATGATAGGATCTGGAGATGCAGAATTTTGATTGATAGCAGGCTCCTGACTAAGATTATTCAAGGGTATATCAACCCCTTGACTATCTTGAGTTTGTGCTACTACCTGCACCAGAGTTATCACTGCTGGCTGAGCATTTTGCTGAGTCATTATTATTTGATGCATATTTTGCATCATAGCAAGCATATCCTTCAGCGACTGCTCATCTGCAGAGAGACGTTATTCTGTATTAGCAGATGACGTCTTCGGTTCGTCTCCAATCACATAAGATTCAACCTCACTTGAAGATACAGAGGGATTGGTGTAGAAGTATGAATCACCGCTATCAGTTTCAGACTCTAAAGACTGGGTACCCCCAGCTTCTAAGTCAGAAGTCTGCAACTGTCTCAGACTTCTCAATCGAGTATTCTGATATACTCCTTTGAAATTATCAAGAATTTGATTGAACTGTTGTTGACCAGGAGTCTGTGACGAGTTGCGTCTTGGACGTCGTGCCCTGTTGGTATGAGATGCCATATTAACTGAGGCATATGACACCTCCTGTTCTTGATCATCAACTGATTGCTGAACATTGTAGCCTAACACATCAAAAACTGATCATTTAGAAGTCGAACAGTAACACTTGATTACAATCTGGTGACACTCACAATGGTGATCTTCTTTGGGGAGTGTCACATGAGATTTTCTGTCTTTACGCTTTTGTACAAGCAACTCGCGTAAATCAGAAGGAGTAGAGGAAGTAGTCTACTTTATTATATTTGGGACAGAAAGTCGTTTAGTCCCTTGTGTATAAAGAAAATTACTTGCTGCATTAGCAGAACCAAACTGGGCATTTTTACGTGCCTGGAGTTGCGTGCGTAAATCTTGAGATTTGTGTGCACAGAGGACTCCGTCAGCATTACGTATAATTTGCAAGTTTGGTACCTTGCGTAAAGCAGTGTAGGAAGGTTGTTGGTGGACAACCAAAGTTTTACCAATAATGGAATTCATGTTTTTACGCTGTATGCGTGTAGGTAAATTCATTTTAGATGCAGAGGCATCATTATGAATTTTATCTTCACTATCAACGACAGGAGATTTACCTTTACGCGTAGAGCGTAAAATATGAGTATCTGTCTCGTCATAGATGAAAGATTTTCCTTTACGCATGGAGCGTAAAGTTTGTGTGTCTACCACATCACAGACGGGAGACTGATTTTTACGCATGGGACATAAAACATGATTATCTACCACGTCACAGACGGGAGACTGATTTTTACGCGTGGGGCGTAAAATTTGATTGTCTACCACGTCACAGACGGGAGATTGATTTATACGCACAGGGCGTAAAACCTGATTTTTACGCTCAGAGCGTAAAATCTGATTTTTACGCTCAGAGCGTAAAATCTAATTTTTACGCTCAGAGCGTAAAATCTGATTTTTATGCTCAGAACGTAAAATTTGATAGTCTGCCACGTCATAGATGGGAGACTAGTTTTTACGCTCACGGCACATCACTGAAGTAGAAACTGCCTCATCACCGATGAGAGTCTCCACAACAGGAGTAGGAAGGATGCCTTTGCCTTCAGAGACAACAGGGAGATCCGAGGATGGTTTGGACTTAGGAATCCAAACCTTTCGCGCCTTCCACGATTTCTGAACAATGGAGCAGTGAGTACTACCCCTGGTCCTGAGCATTTCTTCGTAGGTAGTCTGGTCGAAGTGCACAACCAGAGTCTTCTTGGTCGATCCGACCAACGCATCATCATATTGAGCAATTGCCTTCTCGTCAGAGGAGAAGGTCGTCCCCAGTAGAGTCGCCATTTTGTTTCATTTAACAAAATGCCTAAAAATTTGGCTTTTGAAAAAAATTAGAAAAGTACAGAAAGTACAAATATTCTGGGAAGTATTGCTATGGAAGTCTGATCTGAGAGCGATCACTTTGTTTCTTGGACCATACGATGATGATGAAGAAAACTGCTTGAAGAAGACGAACAATCGGAAGAACTAAGTCACCGGAAAGGTATCGAACAACGGCACCGATGGCACAGTCGAATGCTTTCTTGCTTTTCTTCACCCTGTTCTTTAGAAAAAGTTGAAGAAATGCTTCTGGGAATATCACTCTGAAAATATAAGTTTTCTTAGAATCTCCTCTCCTGTATCTCTCTATTGATCTCTTGATGCTGTCTATATGAAAAAATAAGTCTATTTATAGACTTAACCCTTTGTGCGTAAAAAGCAATAAAATTGGGTTTTTACACTAGCAACTGTCACCCACGATGTAAATCACCCTCTACGCACGTTGACACGTGTCCCATATAGAGTTGTGATCTCTACGCATGGTGACACGTGTCCCACTATCTCAATAAAATGGGGAGAGCACGTACACACATTCCTCGAGAAGTATGGTATGAAAGCCACATGGGCAAAGCACTTTCCCATGTAGCCAGAAACAATCGGGCATAAAAATGACCCAAAATATACTTCCAGCGTAAAGTAGTAGACTAGGCATAAAATAGCCCAAAAAAAGACTTCTCGCGTAAAGTGGCTGATAACATAGCCTTGAGCGTAAAAAGTAGCCCAAATAAACTTTACGCACACGTCAACTTTGAGCATAAAAAGCTCGGATAGTATTTGTGCGTAAAAGAAGCCATCTTTTGAGCGTAAAGTAACCCCGTCCACACACTAAACGACAGTGTTGGTTTCTGTGTAAATCAAATCTCTTCGAATTCTGTGTTATACGCTGTCAGCAAATCATTATGTCAGAATCATCATGACTTGCATTAAATGCATGATCTGACAGCCTGTCTCCAGTGTAAAGTAGCTCGCATAAAGTAGCCCGCGTAAAACAGCTCGCGTAGAGTCGCTTGCGTATTCTTTTTGACTTGGTCTATGAAGCACTTTTTACGCTCCTACAGAGAGGAGATTTTGAGAAAACTCATATTTTCAGAGTGATATTCCTAGAAGCATTTCTTCAACTTCTTCTCAAGAACAGGGTGAAGCAAAGCAAGAAAGCATTCGACTGTGCCATCAGTGCCGTTGTTCGATACCTTTCCGGTGACTTAGTTCTTTCGATTGTTCGTCTTCTTCAAACAGTTTTCTTCATCATCATCGTATGGTCCAAGGAACAAAGTGATCGCTCTCAGATCAGACTTCCATAGCAATACTTCCCAGAATATTTGTACTTCCTGTACTTTTCTAGTTTTCTTTCAAAAGCCAAATTTTTAGGCATTTTGTTAAGTAAAACAATTCGTGCCAGTGCGCCACCATGGGGAGCTCCCATTCCTTTTGGGCCTAAGAAAGACGGGACGGTGTGCATGTGCATCGACTACAAAGGTTTGAATGCAGTGACGGTAAAAAATAAGTATCCCTTGCCGCATATAGAAGATCTATTCGATCATCTGAGTGGAGGAAAAGTATTCTCCAAGATTGACTTACGATCGGGCTATCACCAACTGAAGGTTCAGAAGGAAGACATTGCGAAGATGACTTTTCGATCAAGGTATGGACACTACGAGTTCTTGGTCATGCCTTTCGGTTTGTCCAACGCTCCCACAGTCTTAATGAATTTAATGAACAAAATCTTTTACCAGTACTTGGACAAATTTGTAGTCATCTTTATAGATGATATCTTAATTTACTCCAAGAGTCAAGAAGAGCATGAGCAGCATCTACAAATTGTTTTGGGAACATTGAGGAACGAACGACTTTACGTGAAGCTTAGCAAGTGTGAATTCTTTCTCAAGGAAGTATCATTTCTTGGGCACATCGTTACTGGAGATGGCATATCGGTAGATCCTGAGAAGATCACAGCAGTCAAGGCATAGCCCGCTCCTACATCAGCTTCCGAGGTGAGAAGTTTTCTTGGACTTGCGGGTTATTACCGAAGGTTCGTAGAAGATTTATCTCGAATAGCAAGGCCTATAGCTCGACTAACTTGCAGGCATCAGGAGTTTGTATGGACAGATGAGTGTCAAGCCGTCTTTGATGAGTTGAAGAAGCGCTTGACCACGGCACCTATTTTGACACTACTATCAGGACTGGGAGGATTTGTGATCTACAACGATGCATCTGGAAAGGGATTAGGATGCGTATTGATGCAACATGGTCATGTAGTGGCATACGCATCGAGACAGTTGAGGGTGCATGAGAAGAATTATCTGACCTACGAGAAGGTCGACATCTACACTGATCATAAAAGTCTTAAGTACGTGTTCACGCAAAAGGAGTTGAATATACGACAACGACATTGGTTGGAGTTGATGAAGGATTATGAGATCGAGCTACATTATCATCCGTGCAAGGCTAATGTCGTGGCAGACATATTAAGTCGAAGGCCCGTGGCACACTTCTTGACCACAGAGAAGGAGTTGATTAGAGACTTGCAGCAGCTTGGTATTGAGGAAGTATACTTTGGTACATATGGTGTATTAGCCAATCTCCAAGTGCAATTATCATTAGTAGAGAGAATCGAGGCGGCACTGCCCACGAATGCTAGATTTCGACGGCTTAGAGAGAGGACAGAAGCAAAAGAGCAGACAGGATTGAGGATTCATTCCGATGGAACATTGCAATGTGGTGATCGTATTTATGTTCCTAATGGAGAGCTACGACAGGAGCAGATTGTGGAAGCACATAGTTCGACTTATTCTATTCATCCCGGAGGGACTAAGATGTACCGAGACATACGCCAGTATTATTGGTGATACGGAATAAAGCGGGAGATAGATCGTTCCGTGGCCAAGTGTTTGGTATGCCAACAAGTGAAGGACGAGCACTAAAGGACGGTCGGGTTATTGCAGCCGCTATCCATCCCCGCGTGGAAGTGGGAGCACATTACGATGGACTTCGTCACAGGATTTTCTCGGAGTCCTAGTGGACGAGATGCGGTATGGGTAATTCTTGATAGACTTGCCAAATCGGCCCATTTCTTACCTCTTAGAGTGAGACTGTCCACAGAAGTTTCGGTGAAGATGTATATGAAGCAAATAGTGAAGCTACACGGTATACGAGTTAGCATCGTATCGGAGCATGACTCAAGGTTCACCTTGCACTTTTGGAGGAGTATACAAGAATGTTGGGTACGCATTTGAAGTTCAGCACATCATATCATCCACAGACAGACGACCAGTCAGAGCGTACGATTCAGATGCTAGAGGACATGCTGAGAGCGTGTATGCTTGACTTTGACAGATCATGGGAAGACCACCTTCATCTTGTGGAGTTTTCTTACAACAATAGCTATCAGGCGAGCATTCAGATGGCTTCGTTTGAAGCATTATATGGTAGGAAGTGTCGATATCCTGTATGTTGGAGCGACATCGGAGAGCGATAGATATTGGAACCTGAGTTGGTTTTGGGCACAGTGGAGAAGGTTAAGAAGATACATGACCACCTACGAGCAGCGCAGGATCGACAGAAGCAGTGGGCAGATAATCGTCGTTAGCCGTTGGAGTTTAAGGAAGGCGACCATATTTTCTTGAAGATATTCCCCACTAGAGGCACGATTCGATTCGGAGGACGTGGCAAGTTGAGTCCAAGGTACATCGGCCCTTTCAATGTCTTGGAACGTGTTGGAGAGGTTGCCTACAGATTGGCATTGCCACCGTCACTAGAGGGAGTACATGACGTATTCCACATGTCTCAGCTGAGGAGGTACGTGACAGACAACAATCGTGTGCACAATCACTCCGAAATTACTGTTGGACAGAGCATGTCGTACCAAGAGCAACCGGTAGGTACCTTGATAGCCGAGTGAAGGTATTGCGGAATCAATCTATACCGTTGGTTCGCGAGGCATGGAAGCATCACTTGTAAACCCCCTAAATTTCTAATACGCTTTTTATTTATTTATTTTGTACTTCGTATATGCACGTCGCATACGAGTTCGCCTTGTTGTAATTACGTAGCGTACGAGATTTGCGTTTCATAATTTCTCGACGAGTGCGAATATGTGTCGAGGTACATATTTTAGAAAGATATTTTATTATAAATTTTATTTTATATAGGAAAGTACATGTTCAAACGAATATGATAAATATTTTTATTTTGTATAAAATAATCATTTTATTCGTCGTTTAAAAATAAGCAGTGATTTGAAAATTTGGTATTCCAAAAATTTTGCAAAATTTGAAATTCGTTTATTAATATATTTTTGTTATTTATACAAGCTATTTTATGATATAATATTTAAGTATTTATCGTGATTTTTAAAATTAATTATTAGTATATTTATTTAATTATGAAAATGATATTTGGGATTTTGTTAAATTTTAATATTTGATTAAATGTGGTAATTTAAATTGGAAAAGATTTTATTGACTTTATTTAAAATATTTTAAATTAAGTATAGAATTTATTTGGATTGGATTTGATTTGGATTGAATTATTTTTAAATCAATTTGAATTAATATATGATTTACCTAATTGGGATTTAAATCCTCCCAATCCCTATCCAACTGAAAATTTCCACCTCCTATAAAAGGAGAGGTACTCCTCCATAAATTTCCATAAATTTCCATAACCCACGGTGCATCGTGTCCGTGTCCGTGCCTTCCCATCCACTATATCGCGTACAAGTACAATAACCTTCCGTATCCGACAATCCCGGACACCCCTCCTCGTCACCAATACCATGCCGGATACAACCGACACGGCCCAATTCCTATCAAACTCGAATCCTAACCATAGCCTTCTGGCCGCAGCCCCTTGTTCCCGGCAGCATCTCCTCGACACCCTTGCTAACAACCCGCTGCCAGCCCATCGAGACACCGCCACCCCCATCGACAGCCGCATGTCGTTCCGATCTTGATCTGTCATCTCTAGCCTCGCCACCAAGGCTGGCCAACCCAACTCCCATCGCCACCATGATCACCATCGTGTCCACCACACTCCTTTCCAACCCCGTCAACCGACTGCCACCATTGGCAGCCACCAACACCACCGTGGCACCACCGCCACATCTTCACCCGACTCCAGCAACCACCCGCGGTGCCGCCATCATCTCCGACTACAACAACCAAAGCACCACCACCACCACTCAGAAAGGGAAGGGAAAACCCTTACATTCGTCGACCGCCACGATTAGCGCGGCCAGCCACCGCGTCGCACCGGCGTTCTCTGCCTCCTCCGGCCGCACTGTCGCCGCGTCCTCTCCGCTCCTCGCCGTCCTCGTGTGTCGATCTCCCCGACTCCGCCATGCTCCCTCCCGATTCTCCGGTCAGCCGGCCGCCGCCGCCTCCGCTACGAGGGCTGACCGCCGCAGTACTCGAGCGTACTCGCGTGCCACAGCCGCCCGGAGCGCGCCACCCAAATCTCGGCGCCGACCGCGCCTATTCGCCCGCCTTGGTAAACTCCCACTCCCTCTCCCGTCCTTTTCTCTCTCCTCCGAAAATAGCATAAGAGAACAGTAGTTCTCCTGTTATATTTCACTATCATTAATACATTATCGTTTGTTTTCATTAATAGGGTTTTTTGTAAGTATAGTATTATTATTATTATTGTTATTATTATTATTATTATTAATATTATTTTTATTATTATTATTATTACTATTATTATTATTATTATTATTACATTATCTCTTTTCATTAGCAGGAGGTTTGTAAGTATAGTATTAATATTATTAATATTTTTGAGTTGATTATTATACTCTTTAGTATTAATATATTTTCAGTTAATATTGTTTGTTTTTATTACCAATTTTTTTGTTATTATCAAGGTATATAATAAAAACAGTAAGTATACATATGTACAGAAGTTATTAATTTTTCTAGCAAGGATAGTTTTCTACCGAAAGAAATTATTTTGACACGCGAAGAATTTTAGTCCAAAACCTTTTTTTTGCTTTCAAAACATTTTCCAAAAATTATTTTAACTAGTAAAAAGGGTTTTCGAAATTATAAATAATTTCGAGTATTTCAATAATTGTTTAAATTATCTTTACTAATAAGGTATATGTTATCTTCCTAGAAATCCTATTTTTGGTAATCTTATAGTTTTAGCCTAAATCGATTTTTCCACATTTTCAAATATTTGTCAAAAAAAATAAATTATTTTTACTAGTAAACATGGTTTTCAAGTATTATACAAAATTTTTAGGAAATAATATATGTATTTCTTCATACAAATTCCTTCAATTATCTTGATTGCGACTGATCAACTTTCCTATTTCCTCGCGATTTTGGACCTTTGCGCATCGAACATGGCTACTGGACAGACATGACTTGTCGGATTATCGTACCACACCAAGCTACACACCAGACAAGATACCTTGCTATTATACTGTTTATTTTCAGTTTGTATTTTATTACATATTACTGTTCATTTATTTTCAGTTCTTGATTACTGCCTGCTCAGTGATATTAGCTGTACCTTGTTATTTATGCTTTGATTGCATATGGACCTAAAGTTAAGGGACTACCACTAGTTTAGTACATTACATAAACTTTGACACTGTTGTGCCACGAGATGTATGAGTTGTGAGTAGCATATAGCCTACGGACTTGCGTGTTGGCTAATCACTGATGCGTACAGGACGTACGTTAGGTCTAACGGTCAATAGTTGTATGTTAGAAGACTTGACGGTTAGTAGTGTTACATGGTCGTGGATGCGACATGATAGGTATTTTGGGTGGGGAGAATATTTTTTTGTCGTATGGGCTTCGATTGCACTTCCCTTATAACCCGGAAGCTTCGCTGGAGATATGGTTATGTTTAGCCTCTCAGGTTTGCCACTGTCATTTTTGAACGTCATGCGCTGTGGTCACTGGTGCCCAAGTGGGAACTATACTAGATCCCAATTTACAGCCAGGGCTCATGCGACGAAAGGTTTGTTCTCAACTGCATGTTCACTTTAGTACGGTTAGGTTACCTTATTGGTGTCTTATCACTTTCTTTGATTGTGACATATTTTATATTCAGTATTTATATGGCATGTTTATTACATCTTGGATGTTTCCCATCGCCAGTACTGTAGGACGTCCTATTGACAGAAACAAATGGTAGTTCATCTTCATCCACCATGATCAGTTCATGAGTCCGAGTATAGTTCAAACGGTCAAAGACAGACCATTTAGCTGACAGACATCAACATTTGATTACCACTTCGTGGTGATGATTACATTGATGGAGTGTGAGAAGGTCCTACAATCCTCCGCTTTTGTATAAGAAAGTTTGCGGAGATCGGTGACATTGACAGGATAAGGAGTGGAAGCAGGTACATATTCCTTGATTATATTAGAAACATGATTCCTGTTCTTGAGATGCCATGTTCCTTGTGTGTACAAGGATGTACTAACTTCATTGGTATATGTGAGAGAGTTCTTGATCTTAGAAGCCTTCACTTTGTGCACTTTAGTAGATGGCGCCAACTGTGATTGGCGTACCATATGGCTTGAAGTTGATTCTGACTTACGCCTGTTGAGATAGGTGTGCATGTCAGAGTGGTGCGCCACTTGCATCTCTATCCGAAACACCAGTAGCTTTTCCTATTTGGATCTTGTGAGGCACAGGGTAGGAAGATTTTGGCCTTGGCTTGATTGGCACTGGCCAGATTGGTGAGGAGTAGGGAGGATGCCATGTTGTCTTGCGCATCCTCTTCCTGTGCATTTGGCGCGACATAAATTGGCAGCAGAAAGCAGACTTTGAGCAGAGTCCACTTTCTTGGCAAAGTTTTGATTGTCTCTGCCAAAAGAAGTAGACTTTCTACTCAGAAGTGTTTGAGCAGTGATTGGTACTGGGGCGCGATCAGATACATTTTTTACTAAGCACAGGATTGGAGAAGAATAAAGAGAGGCTATAGGGCGCTTTCCATTGTTATGTGTGGAGGCAGTGATAGATGACTTTTCTCTCAAGTTTGGAAGTGGCGAGAAATGAGGATTGGCCACATGGCACTTTTTCTTGATCTGCGCAGAGGCAGTGGTTGGTGTGATCTCTACCGACTTTAGAATTGGAAAGATAGAGGGAATGGCCACAGGGCGTTGTCCCTTGATTGGTGCCAAGACAGGGACTGTAGCACTCTCTACCAATTTCAGAATTGGTAAGGAAGAAGGAATGGCTACAGTAATTTTTCCTTTGCTAGGCGTATGAGTCAGGATTGGTGAACTTGAGGACTTTGGAGTCCAGATAGCGTGCGCCTCATTCTTGGCAGCAACAATGGTGGAGCGCCTAGCACCTCCTGCGTTAATCATGGCTTCACAGGTAGTTTGGTCAACTTTTACGACCAAAGTCTTCTGCATCGTGCCGACCGACGCAACATCACATTGAGTTATCACTTTCTCGTCAAAGGAGAAAGTCATCCCCAACAGAGTCACTATTTTGTTTGCAAAAGCAAAATTTTGATTACAAACTAAAAGAGAAGAGTACAAGAGTACAATTTTGATTCTGCCGAAGTACAACTATAAAAATCTGATCAGGAGACGATTACTTTATCCCTTGGACGATGTGATGTTGAAGACAAAAGCCTTTGGAGAATGCTGCAACAATTTACTCAGGAGATTATGATCATTGGTGATCATAATGAAGTGATTTAGAACTTTATTTATAGAGTCTGGAAATAACTGCCAGCCAGTTATTCTGATTGGTGCACAGAGCAATTGGCGCACCATTATCCTTCGTGTGAACGGTTAACTTAACTGCATGGGACACGTGGCATTATAGGAAAGAGATGCACGTAGTCGTAGGCAATGTCGTGTGCACATTCTTCAAGATTAATGGCATATGTGCTACGTCATCTAATTGCTTTTGGATGATAATTGATTGATTGGCGCCAACTGTTGAACGGCGCCTGACGCTATATGCTGTTTTGATGTTCTCTACTCATAAATCATTGATTACCTCACGCCATTTGCTAATGGCGCATGGCAGCTGTCAGTCATTTTATTTTGACAAATCTGATACAATCTCCTCGAGCTCCGTATATTAGGGATTCGAAACGGATTTTCCTCTTGCTGTCAGACATGATGGCAGTTGTTTGGCTTCTCCGAAAAGACTGCCATGCGTCAGCCAGCGCCATCTGATGGTGCGCCAACTAACTTTTTGCACCAATTGATGACTAGCGTCATTTGATGATTTCAACCCTAGCACCGTTTATGAGCAGCGCATGTTCTTGCCTATACTTTTTGAGCTTCTACAACACATCTTCACTATCGATAATCATACAATAATACATCCTGTATCCAACAAATCGGACACAGGACACCAGTAAATAACTAAAACCTCCAAACCACCTACCTGGCCGATCCCGATGAGCGGACTATCGAACCACCATAAAAACCCAGGCTAGCCGCCCGACGTCCTCGGGTACCCCGACCATGCGCCATGCCCAGTCAGCGCCGACGTCCACCACGCCTCGCCGTTACGAACACGTCGTGCGCCGAACACCTTGCCATGAGCGGATCTCCCGACCCGCTCTGCCGGACTACGTCGAAGCCCCTCGCATCCACATGTGCAAACCTCCTCCATACACGTGCTGCGGCGAACCCCGCTCCCCCGTACCTGCACGCGAGAACCACTGACCGTGCAATGTCGGCCGGCGACCCCTTGAGCCTCGACTCTGGTCTTTCGTACACGGTGGCTCTCCACAATCACCACCTCAAGCCAGGTCTCCCGGTGCGTCATCGCCAGCGATCGCTTTGCTCTGGCACCACTTCCCCTCTTCCTCCACCTCTCGCTCGATTCCTCTCCGAGTTCTCTCTCTTTCCAAACCAAAGAGGTACTTTCTTCACTTCTTCTTTCTTCCTAAAAATAGAGTAAAACTTGTATTATATGATGCTCTCTTTACAAAAGCAATGAGGTCAGTACTTGTTACTATTTAGCACAAGTGAAGAGAGCAGCACACATTAGTGTTGTCCCTCAAAACTGTGAAGGAAATAAAGAGTGGAGCAATCATTGTTCCCTCGAATACTGAGGGGTCACTCTTGACTCTTCGTAAGGCATCTCCAACCTTGTTGTCTTCTTAAATGTTGTGAGTCTTAGGTGGCTCCTATATGGCATGAGCCATAAGACAATGTCTTGTTTATGTGGCAAAACTATATCTCAAAAGACAATGAGATAGAAAAACTCTCTCCAATGCAAAAGTATTGAGGAGACAATTAAAAGTATTTTCAAACTTCCAAGACAACTCCTCCACTTCTTTATTTTTTTATAAATATGTCTATTCATAATTGATGATGTGGAGACAAAGTCATTGTGAAGTGCATTGTCTAGATCTAGACAACCGACTTCACCTTGTCCTTGCCATGTCAACTTCTTGAATTATTCTACATTTGCACTGGAGAAGAATTTTCGAAATGAAAGTTTGTCATTCCTATATGGCAACCATTTTTTTCTAGACTCACAATAGGGTTGGAGATGCTCTAATTTGGAGAGTCAAGTTAATTGTTGTTTGGGTTGTGTACTGTACAGTACCTACCAATATTTATACATTAATATATTATAATATATTATAAATTACTGGTGTTATATTTAGATATAAGTGTATTTTATTAATTATAATGTAGCAATTAATTTTACGATCAGATCCATATAATATATGTAAGTATAATATATTATATACAAGCGCACGTATTTTTATACATGTTATCATATTTTGATTTATATTTCTATAAAATTTACTTGATAGATTTTAAACCCTACTTAGCTTTGATCTTAAGTAAAGAACTTAAAAAGTTTGTATACTATATTTTACCTATAAATATTAATATAGTGTCTTGTTTAATTAAAAGCTATAAATGGTGTTTACCAAAATTATGTGTTAGCCTATATATATATATATATATATATATATATATATATATATATATATATATATATATATATATATATATATATATATATATTATTTCAAATAAAATATATATATATATATATATATATATATATATATATATATATATATATATATATATATATATATATATATATATATATATATATATTATTTCAAATAATTGTAAACTTAGTTTCAATATTTTCCATAAATAGTTATAAATATTGTATTGTGTCGTTCTCTTATATTTTCATCTCGATTAACCTATAGGAACAAACAGTGAGTACATATATATGTATTTTATACTAAAGTAAAGTGTATACTTTTACTATTATTTTCTTTATAACATTAAAACCAAGTAGTATTACTTATATATTTGGTTTTGTTAAACAGATATATAGTGAGTAAATTCTTAAAGAATTAATTCTGGGCCTTAATCGTACATATCTTAAATAGGGTCTAGAAACTTATAAATGTGTTATCATAATATTTTATGGTATTTTAAAATCTAGTTTGACCAAAAATATTATTTTACCTAATTAAAACTATAGTTTTGACATAAAAAACGTGACTTTCTATATTTTCAAGCGTTTAAGTATAATATTTTGAATAATAAAAACTTAGCTTTAAAGGTTATAACTATTTTCTAATATATATATATATATATATATATATATATATATATATATATATATAAAAAAAAATATATATATATATATATATATATATATATATATATATATATATATTTTCTAATATATATATATATATATATATATATATATATATATATATATATATATATATATATATATATATATATATTTTTTTTATATATATATATATATATATATATATATATATATATATATATATATATATATATGTATGTTATTTACATAAATTATTTCGATTATAAGTTCGTGATATATATATATATATATATATATATATATATATATATATATATATATTTTTTTTTTAAATATATATATATATATATATATATATATATATATATATATATATATATATATATATATATATATATATTTTTTTTAAAAAAAATATATATATATATATATATATATATATATATATATATATATATATATATATATATATATATATATATATATATATATATATATGTATGTTATTTACATAAATTATTTCGATTATAAGTTCGTGACTAATCGTGTTTCCTATTTTCTTACGATTTCGAATTCCTATATATCAATCCTAGCCGAAAGGACTATTCTAGACCCAACGAGATGGCTTGTTTCAACAGCTAAGTACCCCAGGCGAGTACAATTCATGTTTTATTTCCAGTATTGTTAATTACTATAATTGCATGATTAGTGATACATATTTAATTTTTGACCATTTCGGTACACGGGTTTGTGTCATATGGATTTTAGTCGTGATACCTTGTTTTATTTTATCGTGTTTCATGATTTATTGTCGTGACCAATCCATGTGTAGTAGTCGGGTGGGGAAGTATGTACTAAGTAGATATGTGTGACGGGAAGACCTCTGCGGGCCGATATATGACCTACTTTGAGGTAACAACAGACCATCTACCGCGTGACGACGCCATCCTCACGCGATTATTCATAGGGGCATTGGATGGGGTCACATTCGATTGGTACCGCAACCTGCCGGATAACTGTATCTATTCCTTTGCCGACTTAAAATATATGTTCTTGAAAAGGTTCTACGAGGTAGGACAAGATGTGACAATGTCAAACCTCATGGACGTCGTTCAAGGAGAAAAATAACTGACAAGGAATTACATCGAGCGGTTTCGCCAAACCGCGATAAAATTGCCGTCTGGTAATCCGGACTCTTCTTTAATTGAGATTTGCCAAAAGAGGATACTCTCCACAAGCAGCCTCTGGATGGACGAAGATCAATTTAAAGACTAGAAGGCCTTCATCATCAGCGCCGGTGCCCTAATACCAACAACAACAACGGCGGTAGTTCCTCTAATAACCGGGACACCAAAGGCAAATAGGCTATGGTTGCTGATACAGCCCAGAAGCTTGAACCAAAGTAGGTAGAGAAACAGTGGCCTCAAGTGACCTACTCTTTCGAGGATAGCCATGTAAAACCCATCTTTGACATGCTCTTGCAAGGGGATAGAATTAAGCTCCCTCCACCGAGACGTGAACCTCGACCTACAGAGATGGAGAGCCCGAAGTACTGTCACTTCCACCGCTATGTCCACCACGCTACTCAGGACTGCATCCAATTGAAGCGGTACATCCAGAACCTCATCGATTCCAAGGCTCTGTCCATTGATTTCGAGGAGGTAACCGTGGCTGCCAACATGGTATCGGTCTAATTCGGCAGCTTCCCTCCCACGAGGACTCAAGACGGCGAAGTACCCATCCTTCGGGCAACAATGGAGGTCTCTAATCTTCCATCTCCCCGAGACCAGACGACTGGGCTGGTGCCCCTTACCACATCACGAGAGGAAGTCATGTGGGTCCACCCGGACTTGGTGCTTGAAGTAACCCAGTCAGCATCATCCTCCACCGGTAAAAAGAAGGACGGGAAAGCTAAGTCTTGCCACACAATCTCAGCCGGAACCGAAGAAGCAACTGTCACGACCCGCTCCCGAATAATCGGACACGAGTCGGACACGCCCAGCCTTCATTGTTAGACACAATGAAGTAAGCTGTACCAAGCTAGGGAAACTAACCAGATAATCATGAAAGTATAGAATCACAGCAACTATATAATGTGTCCCATCCAGAAAAGAGATACAATATCTGAAATTATTACAATTCCACTATAAAAGTCTACTAGTCTCAATACATGAAAGATAAATGGAAACTAAATGAAATCCTAGGCCTCTGCAGCTTCTATGTCACAAGCAGCTCCAGCTGGCTCAAGAAAAGCAGTATCCTGCCCATAATATGTGTCACACAATGCCTCCATCTCACCTATCATAACATATCCAGTCAGGAGCGGAGTAAAGTACAATTCTAGGTAATGAACGAGACATCATGAAATGAAAGTATAAGGGAACATGGAAAGTACAGGAAAATACAAGTGAATAAGTACATGAAGAACAGGGTAAAGTACATGAAAGAACATGAATGTAAGAACATGAAAGAACATGATATGTAAGCACCTGAAAGAACATGATATCACAGGAAATAAGTACAAGGTAATCTCCTGAATATGTGTGTAAATGCATTTGAAATATAACTAAATATGTGACCGGCTAGGGTAAGAACCTGAAAGCACCTGAAAGCACATGAATGGTGACTTAGGACCCGCGTGCACGATGCGGGGTCTAAGCTAAAACACACCTGAGTTGATACTTGGGATTGGTCACATAGATAGTATATTTCCCCTCCCCAGATACAAGTAATAAGCACAAGAGAACAAGAGTACCAGAAAGAACATGACGTGTTGCAATTGTGTCACTCAAGGAAGTACAGGGAAAATAATGTAAAGCACAAAACCGTAGAGTGTACTTGCCTGGCTCCAGCAATATGGTAGGCAATCTAGCTGGATGTTCTCCTGTTAACAATAGTGATGTACTGTTGGTTAATAAACTATGCTAGTTGCTTCTAGGTTAATAACTAAATCTTTATCTTGATTCTCCCCAAATAAGATAGTCTTATTTGGAGGTTCACAAGTTACATTACACTAGTTTTAATTACTAACTACTTGTTCTCTTGGGAAAATCAAATGCTAAACACAACCCTTGGTTTTACGTGTTTAACACTAAGAGTTTCTATAAGTTTATAATTCAAAAACTCATTATATATATAGAGTTAGCATTTGCAACTTTTCATATATATAAAAGTGGTTTGTTTTATAAACTTGGTTTTAAAAGTTATTTAAGTAAAGAGTTAACTAAACAGCAGTAATTTAAGAAAAGTTAACTAATTGTTTTTAGTTATAAAATTGGTTCTAAGAGGATGTTTCCATCAACTCACAATAAATGGGAAAAACATTTATTATTTATTTGAAAAAAGGTTTTACAAAATTAAACTACAGACAGTCCTGCCCAAGGCAAAATTCACAGGCCGGCCCACATCCACTCGGCCCAACCCAACAGTCTGCCACCCGGTCCAACCCAAAACCAAGGATCAGTTCAGACCCAACTTCTAACCAGCCCAATTATAACTACAACATATAAGCCCGGCCCAACACAGCCCAGCCAAACCAGCCCAACTACAATTAATTACAGTCATCCAGCTATAATTAAATAATATTACAACACATTCAGTATGGCCCAGCCCATACTAACAGCCCACAAAAGAATATACAAAAATAAGCCCACTGAATAAACACCAACCGGCCCAACCAATTTAATAGCTACAAACTGCCAAAGTCCACCGCCGGTCAGGCCCACAGTCCAAGGCCAGTCACGTCAGGGTCAAGTCACATCATCTCCTTGGTGTCCAACACGCACGTCGGACACGGGAAAGAGGACACGGCTACAGCAAGGTCCAGCAAGGTTCTAGCCACGAATCCGCGCCACTTCGTATCCGACACGAACATCGGATACGAACAGGTAGGTACAGCCACAGTCCAGTCGGGACAGAGGTCCAACAGTCAGAAGATCCCCAGCAACAAATAACAGAAAAGAGAAAGAAGAAATCATCAATTAAAATATATATAAAATATGCATGCAGTGTCGGACACGAGAGTGTCTGACTGAGATCTCAGTTCGTCAAAATGGAACCAACATCATATCCCAAAATTATGGCATGCATGCAGTGTCAGACACGAAAGTGTTTAGACACCAGATCTCAGTTCCAGAAAGAAAGAATTCCGAACATCAGATCTATCCAAAAATCCACACAAAATGGATAAGGAAAACTTCCCAAAAACAAACCCATCCCAGATCTAGCGAACTGAGCAACCCTAGAGTCACCACTGGGTTTGTTAGGTCTAGGCCAACCGACAGCATGTAAGCAAAAGAAATAGATCCACTGGATTCCCCACAGGAAACACCAACGAAAACCCATACTCAACAGATCTGGAACCACTACCAGATCTGGAGAAAAACTCCTCAGAAAACAACATCACAACCACAGAATAGTCACAGATCAACTTGATCTCAAAGAATCAACTAAAGAACATCATAGATCTAACATGCAACTCAAAATAACCACATGCAAGGGTCGATCTACAAGATCGGACCACAGAAACCCTAGATCCATCGGATCTGAACAGTTAGAACTGTTCGAAAGGAAGAGAACATCATCGATCTCACACAAACCAGCCAAACCCTAGATCTCATCACCGATCAAAGGATCTCAGAGTCTAGGCCATAGATCTGCCATAGATCTGACCAACAATAGAGATTAGGGTTAGGTTAGGGTTTACCCTCTGGAAGTCGAAGCCCAAAGCTCGTCGAGGAAGAAGACAGGAAGAAGACGAAGAGACAACGAGCTCGAGTTACTGCCAAGCTTCCAGAGTCGCCGCCGTCAAAGCCATCATCGCCGAAGCCACCACCAGCGCCATTGAGAAAGTTGCTTCGCTCAGGATGGGAGTCGCCGCTCAGGGTGTCGCCATCAGAGTCGCCGTCATCAGAGTCGCCGTCGAAGTCGCCATCGAAGCTGGGAACCCGAGGGGTCGGCGAAGGACTCGAGAAGAGTGGAAGACTCGAGAAGAGTGGAGAGAAATGAATGGCCACACTCTCTCTCCTCTCTCCACAACCGTCGCTTTTAAAACAATTAAATGGAATTTTTGCAAATAACCCCCCCCGCAATCGGCACATTAACAAAAACCCCCTCTGCCTTTTCGTATTCACCCGCAACCCAAATTCAATAGGGAATTTACAAATTAACCCTCTGCCTTTTCGTATTTGCATAAATCATTTAAAAACAGTTTTTAAAATAAGAAAAACAATATAAAAGTTGTTACAATAACTTCTAATTGTTAAATTGTCAAAAATGTAATTCATTCAAAATGTTTCCCAATTAATAATAAGTATAGAAAATAAATTTTTAATTTATTTAAGAAAACTGGAAAGTGGAGTTACAAATTCTTCCCCCCTCAGAAAAATTTCGTCCTCGAAATTGGAATGCAAACACAGAAAATCAAAAAATAGTGAATCCAAAGAGTTGTTTATTGAATTCAAAAAAAATGCATACAATACAAAGCACTCAAGTGAACAAACTAGGGTATCGCTCACGCATCTCATCCTCACGCTCCCATGTGGACTCTCCCGGAGAGTGGTGTCTCCACATGACGCGAACAAGAGGAATGGTCTGGTTCCGCAGACGCTTCTCCCTCCGGTCGAGGATCTCTACTGGCTGCTCCTCGTAAGTCAGTCTCGGGCCCACCTCCAGCTCTGAATAGTCCACCACGTGGCTCGGGTCTGGAATGTATCGTCGAAGCTGAGATACGTGGAAAACATCGTGCACGCCCTCCAACCTAGCTGGAAGCGCTAGTCGGTACGCCACCTCGCCAATCCGTGCTGTCACGTCGAATGGTCCAATGAATCTCGGACTGAGCTTCCCGCCTCTGCCAAAATGAATGGTGCCTCTGATCGGCGAGATTCTTCAGGAACACTCTGCTTCTAACTGCTAACTCCAGTGACCATCTGCTGTTGTCCGCTTAGTGCTTTTGTCGATCCATGACGCTATAAGCCTTGAGTCCAAGTATACACAAGAAGTTTGGATATCATGCTTTGACAAGGATCGAGGATCAATTAGTCACGAAGTGGAAGGAATTCCAATTACAACTAAGAGGAGCAAAATCATGAAGACACAATTATTAAGTACGATCAAAAATCGATATATTAACACAGGTAGGCAAGAACAAGATAGAAAATCATGGTCAGATAGACATGACTTAAGATCGAAGTTTGGACAACCCACAACGAAGTATAGAATCACAATCTGGTAATATATAATTTTGAGGAATTCAATGGTCTAACGATAAAATGCTAGAAGAAATTTTTACCAAGGGTTGATTGAGGAGACGTACGCAATACTCAGGAGATACATTATCAAATCAGGATGAACGTGCAAGGGTTTGTGATTCTCGAAACCAATAATTATATAAAAATGGAATATAGTTTCTATGGTATCCGGAAACATATAGATATTTGAAATCACTTTACTTAGAATCCCTGCCCCGCCAGTGCATGTATGGCTGCAGTGAATTTTCGGTTCCATGACTTAAATAACAATATGTTACCGAATAACATATCAACTTTATTCATTTTCAAATAATTATCGACGAAGCAACTCAAGAGATCTAAATATGAAGAGTTTAGGACAAAGTCTCAATAATACCCGAAACCTATGAATGTCTGAAATCACTTCAACTTAAAGTTCCTGCCTCGCCAGTGCGCTACTGGCTGCAGTGAACCCTCAGTCTCCATAATCCAGCTAATGGCTGCAGCGCGCAACTGTCATGCCATAGTAGGTCATCGAATAGCCTCTTGACTTAATTCCTAGGAATTTCAAAGAGTTTCAAGGAATTTAAATGAATTTCAATAGTCCAAGTCACGAAAATGGTGAAGTTACCTGACTGTTAGAATACATGAGTTTATTAGGTACTAAAAATGACAAGGGATCCAATCAGTGAGTACAAAAGGGCAGCCAGGGAGATTTAAAATTCAGACATGACAAAGTTTCAAATTATGACGGAATATCAACTGATATCGGAAATGGTAACAAGATTCCACATATGGGACGTTATCTCGAAAGGATAACAGAGTCTCGAAGGACGAACTGAAGCAAGGTATCAGATAGGAAACAAGTTTCAAAAATAAGAAATAAAATCCCGTACTGGAAACGAGTTTCAATAAAATCTCGAATAACAATGAAAACTTGAATAGAAAACGAAATCTCCAATAAAGTACACAATGGAAAATAGAAAATCAAGTATCAACAAAGTCGTGAATAAGGAACAAATTTTCGAATAGAAAATCTCAATGAGGAGACAAGATTTGGAATAGGGAACACAGTCTCAACGAGTCGCGAGTAGGAACTGAAATTCAAAGTCCGGTAAATCTTGGATGGGAGGCAAAATCACGAACAAAACAAAGTCTCGAAATAGGAAACATGATCTTAATTAACACGAAGTTTGATAAAAGAACAAAATTTACAAATAGGAGCCATCACTAGGAAACAAGGTCATAAATGAATGTGCAAATGGTATCGAATAATAGATTTCAAACAAATATCGAATTGTGGGTCTGAAACAAGTTTGTCGAATATGAAACAGTATCTTGAAATAAGTTTCGGACATCAATCAAGGTTCCAAAATAGGAACAAGAAGTTTCAAGAAATGATCAATGTGTTAGGAGGAATTTAAGGGAAAACTGGATTATTAATCAAGATACATGGTTTTTCCAACCATGCAAAAGAAATCTTCTGTCTTCAATCTATCTTCAGTGTTTCTCCGGGACTGGAATCACTTCAATTCTTCAGCTGTCCTGATATAGGCTGATCCTTGCGGCAGTGCTCCATGTGTTTGCTGATTCTGAGAAGGTGGTTCCCTTTTGCAGTAGTCTGATGCTCCTCGCGCTTGTTTTCGGGCAGTGTGATCAACGTTTTCCAGCAGTCTTGACTTGGTGGGCAGGCGATCCGTAGTATAGTCTCCGTCTTTTGCGGCACTCTTCATAGTGGCATCCTGAGAGGTGGCAAAAATTGTAAATGGTCGTCGGCTGAATCTGAATCTGGATCTCCCGCTGGGGCTAAAGTGCAGGGCTCTGGCAGGAATATATGGCTGCTGGCATGCTGGCTGCTGAGATCTGCACCTGATGATGCGACTGGTGGTGTGACCGAAGAAACGCTGACTGAGTGTTGTGACGCTTTGCGGGTCCAGGGTAGTTGTTGTCTTTGTCATAAATCTTCATGTCTTTCATGAGCTTCAGCTTCCGGTTTCGTTCCATTGTCTGCGTTACATTCTGAATCTCGAGGCTGGTGGCTCTAATCTTCATAGAAGTCGGATCCTCACATGCTGGGATGATCTTCAGTGGCGGCTTCAGGTTCTCGATCGGCTCTCTGGTGCAAGATATGCGCTCGGTGTCGGAAAAGTCCAAGTGTCTGAGCGTCTGAAAATCAGAAGTCCTTCTTGGCTCGGAGAGTGTATCCACAAGTCTGACTTGGAAAGGATGGCTTGCTTCCTCTGGTTGTCAAGGGACTCTTCAAACGTCTCCCGTCAACTACGTACTACCCATGGGGATAGTAGAGTGATAGAAGGTAGTGGAAGTTCGGAAACGTCAAGTGCAGGTGAATTGACAGTTCTGATGTTGCATGCTTTTGAACTATCTGCAAAACAGAAAACTGTTAAAATAACCTAGACCTACATACAACAAGTGTTTATAGAATATTAAAATACCTGATACACCTGATATACCTGATATACCCTTATTTCCCGATTTTCCTATGCTGTGATCAAGTTTCCCTAGTGTAATCAAGTCCCCCAATAGTACGCTAAGTCCTAGGTACCATTAGGATAGACCTGTATGGGCCACCACTAAAAACATGTCACGACCCGCTCCCGAATAATCGGACACGAGTCGGACACGTCCAGCCTTCATTGTTAGACACAATGAAGTAAGCTGTACCAAGCTAGGGAAACTAACCAGATAATCATGAAAGTATAGAATCACAGCAACTATATAATGTGTCCCATCCAGAAAAGAGATACAATATCTAAAATTATTACAATTCCACTATAAAAGTCTACTAGTCTCAATACATGAAAGATAAATGGAAACTAAATGAAATCCTAGGCCTCTGCAGCCTCTATGTCACAAGCAGCTCCAGCTGGCTTAAGAAAAGCAGTATCCTGCCCTTAATATGTGTCACACAATGCCTCCATCTCACCTATCATAACATATCCAGTCAGGAGCGGAGCAAAGTACAATTCTAGGTAATGAACGAGACATCATGAAATGAAAGTATAAGGGAACATGGAAAGTACAGGAAAATACAAGTGAATAAGTACATGAAGAACAGGGTAAAGTACATGAAAGAACATGAATGTAAGAACATGAAAGAACATGATATGTAAGCACCTGAAAGAACATGATATCACAGGAAATAAGTACAAGGTAATCTCCTGAATATGTGTGTAAATGTATTTGAAATATAACTAAATATGTGACCGGCTAGGGTAAGAACCTGAAAGCACCTGAAAGCACATGAATGGTGACTTAGGACCCGCGTGCACGATGCGGGGTCTAAGCTAAAACACACCTGAGTTGATACTTGGGATTGGTCACATAGATAGTATATTTCCCCTCCCCAGATACAAGTAATAAGCACAAGAGAACAAGAGTACCAGAAAGAACATGACGTGTTGCAATTGTGTCACTCAAGGAAGTACAGGGAAAATAATGTAAAGCACAAAACCGTAGAGTGTACTTGCCTGGCTCCAGCAATATGGTAGGCAATCTAGCTGGATGTTCTCCTGTTAACAATAGTGATGTACTGTTGGTTAATAAACTATGCTAGTTGCTTCTAGGTTAAGAACTAAATCTTTATCTTGATTATCCCCAAATAAGATAGTCTTATTTGGAGGTTCACAAGTTACATTACACTAGTTTTAATTACTAACTACTTGTTCTCTTGGGAAAATCAAATGCTAAACACAACCCTTGGTTTTACGTGTTTAACACTAAGAGTTTCTATAAGTTTATAATTCAAAAACTCATTATATATATAGAGTTAGCATTTGCAACTTTTCATATATATAAAAGTGGTTTGTTTTATAAACTTGGTTTTAAAAGTTATTTAAGTAAAGAGTTAACTAAACAGCAGTAATTTAAGAAAAGTTAACTAATTGTTTTTAGTTATAAAATTGGTTCTAAGAGGATGTTTCCATCAACTCACAATAAATGGGAAAAACATTTATTATTTATTTGAAAAAAGGTTTTACAAAATTAAACTACAGACAGTCCTGCCCAAGGCAAAATTCACAGGCCGGCCCACATCCACTCGGCCCAACCCAACAGTCTGCCACCCGGTCCAACCCAAAACCAAGGATCAGTTCAGACCCAACTTCTAACCAGCCCAATTATAACTACAACATATAAGCCCGGCCCAACACAGCCCAGCCAAACCAGCCCAACTACAATTAATTACAGTCATCCAGCTATAATTAAATAATATTACAACACATTCAGTATGGCCCAGCCCATACTAACAGCCCACAAAAGAATATACAAAAATAAGCCCACTGAATAAACACCAACCGGCCCAACCAATTTAATAGCTACAAACTGCCAAAGTCCACCGCCGGTCAGGCCCACAGTCCAAGGCCAGTCACGTCAGGGTCAAGTCACATCATCTCCTTGGTGTCCAACACGCACGTCGGACACGGGAAAGAGGACACGGCTACAACAAGGTCCAGCAAGGTTCTAGCCACGAATCCGCGCCACTTCGTATCCGACACGAACATCGGATACGAACAGGTAGGTACAGCCACAGTCCAGTCGGGACAGAGGTCCAACAGTCAGAAGATCCCCAGCAACAAATAACAGAAAAGAGAAAGAAGAAATCATCAATTAAAATATATATAAAATATGCATGCAGTGTCGGACACGAGAGTGTCTGACTGAGATCTCAGTTCGTCAAAATGGAACCAACATCATATCCCAAAATTATGGCATGCATGCAGTGTCAGACACGAAAGTGTTTAGACACCAGATCTCAGTTCCAGAAAGAAAGAATTCCGAACATCAGATCTATCCAAAAATCCACACAAAATGGATAAGGAAAACTTCCCAAAAACAAACCCATCCCAGATCTAGCGAACTGAGCAACCCTAGAGTCACCACTGGGTTTGTTAGGTCTAGGCCAACCGACAGCATGTAAGCAAAAGAAATAGATCCACTGGATCCCCCACAGGAAACACCAACGAAAACCCATACTCAACAGATCTGGAACCACTACCAGATCTGGAGAAAAACTCCTCAGAAAACAACATCACAACCACAGAATAGTCACAGATCAACTTGATCTCAAAGAATCAACTAAAGAACATCATAGATCTAACATGCAACTCAAAATAACCACATGCAAGGGTCGATCTACAAGATCGGACCACAGAAACCCTAGATCCATCGGATCTGAACAGTTAGAACTGTTCGAAAGGAAGAGAACATCATCGATCTCACACAAACCAGCCAAACCCTAGATCTCGTCACCGATCAAAGGATCTCAGAGTCTAGGCCATAGATCTGCCATAGATCTGACCAACAGTAGAGATTAGGGTTAGGTTAGGGTTTACCCTCTGGAAGTCGAAGCCCAAAGCTCGTCGAGGAAGAAGACAGGAAGAAGACGAAGAGACAACGAGCTCGAGTTACTGCCAAGCTTCCAGAGTCGCCGCCGTCAAAGCCATCATCGCCGAAGCCACCACCAGCGCCATTGAGAAAGTTGCTTCGCTCAGGATGGGAGTCGCCGCTCAGGGTGTCGCCATCAGAGTCGCCGTCATCAGAGTCGCCGTCGAAGTCGCCATCGAAGCTGGGAACCCGAGGGGTCGGCGAAGGACTCGAGAAGAGTGGAAGACTCGAGAAGAGTGGAGAGAAATGAATGGCCACACTCTCTCTCCTCTCTCCACAACCGTCGCTTTTAAAACAATTAAATGGAATTTTTGCAAATAACCCCCCCCGCAATCGGCACATTAACAAAAACCCCCTCTGCCTTTTCGTATTCACCCGCAACCCAAATTCAATAGGGAATTTACAAATTAACCCTCTGCCTTTTCGTAATTGCATAAATCATTTAAAAACAGTTTTTAAAATAAGAAAAACAATATAAAAGTTGTTACAACAACTTCTAATTGTTAAATTGTCAAAAATGTAATTCATTCAAAATGTTTCCCAATTAATAATAAGTATAGAAAATAAATTTTTAATTTATTTAAGAAAACTGGAAAGTGGAGTTACAGCAACAGCTGTCGTTATCCGGTCCGGTGCATAATCTCAACCCATACCGGGTAACTCGGCTAAAGATCGTCAGCCAGCCACTACTGATGCCCTAGGACCTTTTCAGCCTTTGCCGGCCGACAAGCCTAAGCCAAAGGAGACCCGCTTCGACAAGCCGCTCCGTAAAGACGTACCTCAGGGGCTGGAGAGGCCTTACAATTTTGACATCCTGGCATAATTGGCCAACACACCAGCAAAATTGTCATTATATGAGCTCTTGAGGCTCTCCAAGGATATTCGCATCGCACTGAGCGAAGCACTCCAGAATGCTGACACTTATTTGGCTCATGTCAAGCTTAAAGGGGAGAGCTCGCCAGCAGATTTCCAGGACAGTGATTGTATAGGTGCAATGCCCAACATCGTGTTCACTCCGTCTTATATGCTCATCAAGACCAACCTGCACGATCGCCCTTTGTATCACACTGGATACATCAGCGACATCAAAGTAGATCGGATGCACATTGATACCGGTTCTTCAATAAGCATCATTTCAAAGAGCTTGCTTCACCTCCTGGGCATCCCTATGCATCGACTGACACCTACCAACATCGCCATCAGCGGTTTCAATTCAGGAAGAAGCTATCATATTAGAAAGATTCACCTGAAATCACAAATTGGCGACCTCCAGTCGAAAGTGACTTGCTACGTCATAGACGCAGATACGTCCTACAACGTTCTTCTAAGGCCTCGTTGGATACACGATTATATGATCGTGCCCTCTATATTGCATCAGTACTTCAAATATGTCGACAAATACGGCTTCGTAAGAATAGAATTCGTCGACGTCGATCCCTTCAAAGGGGTTGAATCCTACTATTCGGATGCCTGATTGTACGCAAAATCGAAAAAGCACCTGGTCGAAGAGGATGCTCAAGATCAAACAGAGGCTCCAATGGGATCAAAAGAACCTCTGAAGATCCATCTCCAGGCCCGCAAACCAGGCAGAACTGCACCTCTTGTAGCCACTCTGCATAAAGAAGTAACCAGTCTACCGGTGCTCACTGCACAAAAGGAGCAAATGGTTATCCGACTCCCAAGGTCTAGCCAGGGGCCAAGACCCACTGTGGAGCCAATGACAATCAGACTGCCAAGAGCCGGCCAACAACAATCAGAAGAGATAAATTCTTCCGTTAAGCCGATGGTCATTCGTCTCCTCAGGACAAATCGACAGCTCAGCACTGAGCCAAGACTGCTAGCGAGCCAATGACCCCACGTCCAGTACCACCAGTGGAACCCTTGATGATCAAGCTGCCCAAGTCATCCTCCCAATCTTTAATAATACAAGGGGTGGCTGAAGAGAAGCTAGAGCTAGCCAAATATGTGGCTGCGCATACTGATATTCCCTCTGCCGATGATGTAATACAGCCAGAGAAGATACCTTATTTTATCAATAAAGGGTTATCTTTGAACTATCTTGAGCTTAACAAGCTCCGTATAATATATGCTATGGAACACGGTATGGACATCAACTTACACACACAAGTAACAAATGTCTATACCACGAACCAACTTACTCCCATGGAAGGCGCTTGCTTTATAGTCGTGGGAGAGGATCATCCAATCATCTTCGACCGAAAGAATAATCAACAGTCCTTCAGGCCAGAAGAAATCGATCTCGAGCCCGGCACCGAAAGATTACCGCTTTATTTGTATAGCTCCCGATCTAAGTACCTCATGCAAAAACAGAGGTATGATATGAAGACTACACCAGGCTTGAACTACGACACCGGCCGGCGATTACCTTTGCAATTGCCAGTCCCGGCTCGAAAACCATAAGATTATTACAGCAAGACCAGACATGGTCTAGGCTATGTTACACCCGCAATAACTCCCGAGAGCTTGGATGAGGAATGCAAATGGCATTCTCATTAGACTGGATCACCCACTTCCGATTCAGATGTCAGCATCGGGGACGTACTCAGGCAAGCTTGGTCTGTCAATATGGCATTTATTGACGCATACAAAAAAGACGAAGACATACCCGAACTTCTTGAGTTAGAGCCTTGGATCCAACAGCTAGATGCACAATGAGAGAAGAGTTTCGAACAAAGAGATCCCCTATCGAAGATGAGATCATGCAAGTTGACCTCGACGATAAATCCTCTTCAAAGCCAGTCTTCGTTAGCAAAAGTCTGACAGATGAAGAGCGGGAATCGCTATTGCAACTCGTTAGAGAGTATATTGATGTGTTCGCCTGGAGCTATAAAGACATGCCAGGGTTAAACCCCGAGGTTGCACTCCATAAGCTCAACATTCGTCCGGACGCAAAGCCGGTCAAGCAACAGCAACGACGGTTCCGCCCAGACATCATGAATTCTATCAAAGTTGAGGTCAACAAACTAATAGCCAGCGGCTTCATCCGTGAGAAACAACAACCAGACTGGGTAGCCAACATAGAATCGGTCCTCAAGAAGAATGGAAAGATCCGATTTTGAATCGACTTCCAAAATCTGAATGAAGCATGTCCTAAAGACGAGTTCCCTCTTCCTATTACAGACATAATGATTGACAACACATGTGGCTTCAAGCGCATGTCGTTCATGGATGGCATCTCAGGATACAACCAAATCAAGATATTTCCTGACGATGAAAGGCATACATCATTTCGAACGCCGATTGGCGTATACTGCTACACAGTCATGCCATTTGGTTTAAAGAATGCCGGTGCCACATATCAACGAGCTATGAGTATCATCTTCAGAGACCACCTGCGTAAGACAGTGGAATGTTACGTCTATGACATCGCCGTCAAAAGCCGCTCTAAGAAAGATCATCTGCACGATCTGAGGACAGTATTCGACCTGATATGAGCACACAATTTAAAGATGAATCCCACTAAATCCTTCTTGGGCGTATCCAGCGGGAAATTCTTGGGCTTTGCCATTACCTCCCAGGATATCCATATAGACCCTGAGAAAATAAAGGCAATCATGGAGATGGGTCCCCCAAAAAATCTCCGTGAGCTCAGAGGCCTTCAAGTGAGGCTAGCTTATATCAGGAGGTTTATTTCTAACCTTTCTGGATGATGTCAACCATTCACACACCTCATGAAGAAACGTGTCTCCTTCGTATGGGATGAAGAGTGCCAACGTGCCTTTGACAATATTAAAGAATATCTGTCGGAACCTCCAGTCCTGGTGGCCCCGATTGCTGGAAAGCCGTTTTTGCTTTATGTGCGAGCGATGGAGCATTCCCTTGGCGCTCTACTAGCACAAAACAATGATGCGGGGCATGAGCAAGCTATCTATTACCTCAGCCGAATGATGATAGGGCCTGATCATAGATACACCGCCATGGAGAAGGAGTGCCTCTCTTTGGTGTTCGCCATTCAGAAGATGCGGCACTATGTTACAGGACAGACCATCCATGTTATATCATAAGTCAACTTCCTCAGGGTCCTCATGACCAAACCAGGTGTACTCAGCTCTCGCCTCGCTACCTGGGCGATATTATTGTCCCCCTATGATATGATCTTCGTCCCGCTGAAGGCTGTTAAAGGTCAAGCTTTGGTAGATTTTTTAGCTGCCCATCCAGGTTTGGAGGCAACCAGAGTATATGAAGAGATCCCAGACGAGGTCACCAATTCAAATATGGCTTCCCATGATACCGTTTGGCGAATGTTCTTCGACGGTGCTTCAAGAACCGGGCTCAAGGGCAGTATCGTCGTTGGAGTCGGAGTGGTACTGATTTCTCCCTCTGGGTTGGTGATCAATCGGGCATACTCCCTCACGAAACCTTGTTCAAACAACGTGGCCGAGTACAATGCCTTGGTTATCGGTCTTCGACTTACAAATGAGCTGGAGGTAGAGTACCTGGAAGCATATGGCGATTCACAGTTAATCGTTAATTAGATCCGAGGTTCATATGAAGTTCGCCATGAAGACATGATCCCCTATCATCAAATAGCAATCGCCATCATTACGTCCTTGGAAGGGTTCTTCATAGAACATGTTCCCAGGCTCTGGAACATTGAAGCCGATACCCTAGCAGGTCTTGCCGCTTCCCTAGCAGTTCCAAATCATGCTCATCATTTGGTTGACGTAATAAGCCATGAATTGGTTTGTCCTAAGAACAAAGTTCAATTTGTTGTGAGTTATTCTGCCCTGACGGTCGATGAAACACAGTACTGGAGACTTCTATTTATTGACTTCGTAGTCTATGGTATCTTGCCGAAAAATTCGAAAGAAGCCACTTCTATTAGAGGACGTTCTCTCAGATTCTTCTACGATACAGAGACAAAAATGTTGTATTGGCAATCCTAAGATGGATTACTGCTCCGGTGTTTGTCAAATACGGAAGCCAAAGAAGCCGTGCACGAAGCCCACGATGGCATTTGCGGGGCCTATCAACTTGGCCCGAAATTATAAGACCGCCTTCGCCGGATGGACTATTACTGGCCTACGATGGTAGCAGATGCGATAGACTATGCAAGAAAATGTAAAGCTTGTCAGGTCCATGCAGATTTTATACACCAACTATCCGAATTCCTACATCCGACGGTAGTATCCTGGCCATTTGAAGCATAGAAAATGGATATCATTGGTCCAATCACCCCGCCTTCATCCAAAGGACACCGCTTTATACTCGCAATTACGGACTACTTCTCCAAATGGGCGAAAGTTGTCCCGTTTGCAGCAGTAAAGACATCAAACGTGATCAACTTCGTCAAGCATCACGTCATTTATTGCTTTGGACTACCTCGAAGGATCGTCCACGACAATGGTCCACAGTTCGCAAGCCATGCCTTCTATCGGTTTTGCGATAAACATTGAATTCAGAATGTTGCTTCAACTCCATACAACCCGACGACTAATGGTCTGGCTGAAGCTTTCAACAAAACCATAATCAAGCTTCTCAAGAAGTTCTTATCCTCAAACAAATGCGACTGGAATGAAAAGCTTAGCGAATGCTTATGGGTGTACCGTACTACAGTCCGGACAGCCACTGGGAACACACCATTCTCTTTGGTATACGAAAGTGAGGCAGTTCTCCCATTGGAAACTCAAATTCCATCATTCTACGTCGCCCTCACTTAGCGATTAACGTCGGATGATAATTACCTTCGTCGACTACAAGAATTGGAGGCCTTAGATAAGAAGCGCCGGCTAACTCAACAACGAATCGAGCTTTATCAAGCACGCATCTCTGGAGCCTTCAACAAAAAGGTCAAACTGAGAACATTCCAAGTAGGCGATCTCGTTTTGGCAGTTCGTAGGCCGATGGTTATGACTCATAAAACTGCCGGAAAGTTCCAGCCCAAGTGGGAAGGTCCATTTATCATTGAGGCTATATTCTCCAATGGTGCATATCATCTCGCAAAGCAAAATGGAGACTTGCTCATGATGCCCATCAATGGCAAGTTCCTGAAGAAATATTATTTCTAAACGATACCCTCCGAATCAACTGGATTGTTGGGTTACGTACCCTTAAGTACCACTGAATGTACATTCTGGTTACCCCAAATGAATTTATATCACATCTTCCGGGCAGCAAGTCATGTGTGATAATACCTCTGAACTTCCTCCCTAAAAAAGCAATTTTTTTAGAATCTGTTACCCGCGCTTTCAGTACATAAAAAGGGTAACAGGTCCACAAAATTCTCGAAACAACCACACGTCGATGCCACCTCTGAGTTGTTTCTCTCCATCACAAACAAATCACCCCTTACGTAGAACTTCCACGTCCATATTACCTCTGAGTTGTTCCATGTATCCTTCGTTGAGTCCACTCCTGCCACGTCCTCATTACCCCTGAGTAGGAAGACTCCGCTGTAAAATCCCCATATTTACCACGTCCTCATTGCCTCTGAGTAAGTATGTTGGTTTTCTCTCGACTTATTATCCGTATCCAAAACCAGGGTACGCCAAGGGTAATAGGCCCACAAATGTCCACAGTTGACCACAAATGTCCACAGCTGACCACAAATGCTGTACTAGGTCCTCTAGTACATCCATATCGTTCCTTACCATCACATGACTCTGGAGCCCAGTTGTTCCATAGCATTCTTTCACCCAATACCAAGAACTTCCATGTCCACCTTACTACGGAGTTGTTCTATGTATCTACATTGAGCCCACCCCTACCATGTCCTCAGTACCTCTGAGTAGGAAGGTTCTATCATCAAACCTCATGTTTACCACGTTCAAGTAAATATGCTGGGCTTCTCTATCGAACTTATTATCCATACCTAAAACTAAGGTATGCCAAGGGTAATAGGTCAACAGAAAGTCCCCCAGTGGGGCAAGTACCATAACACCAAAGATACGGTACAAACACAACAAATACCACAAATAAAGGATGAGGTAAATATACTCATTCATTTAAAGTCAAAAGTGCTACATTTTCCTGGGACCACGTCCTTGTTTTAAAAAAATAGAGGGACATAATGACAAAATAGAGAAAAATCCGATTATGGTTCGGCGATACACAGCTTTCTGAGCCGGTCCTTTAGCTCGGTTGTCGACCGCTCAATCCTCAGTGTGGCCCGATGCTCAGCCTCTTGAGTCAACTTTTCTACATCCTCTATATGTGCATGAGCCTGCCAACGGTCTTCAAATTTCTTCTGCGCACACTCCAGGGAAGCAGAGGTTCGGGTGACCTGGTCGGTCTCCCTGTAAATTAACTCCTTATCTCTACGGGAGGCCTGGAGCTCAGATTCCAAAGAAGTCAACTTTATCTGAACTTGGAGGATTTGCTAGTTTGTATCGACTATCATACGAGATGCAGCCTCTTCCCGAGCCAAATAGTCCTCTCCTCTACGGCTTAGTTGATCATACCTCAGAGACAGATCTTGAAGGTCCTTCACTAGAGCAGGCTTGGACGTATTCAGTACATCTTTACCTTCTTTCTGGCTGTCGTAAGGAAGGTGCACTCCTGATCTATTGCCAAAGATATATCAAGTTGCCACAGCCCTTGAAGCTGAGCCACGTACTTATCAGCTTCTACCAATTTGGGCTCCAAGTGGTCAACCATCCCTGCCCCGCCCGGGAGTTTTCTGAGAAGTTCAATTTGACCGTGGGCATATTGACGAGCCAGTACAAAAGATGTCCCTCTTTTGATGGCAGCTTCGACCCCTCGTTTCAAATGGTGGTAAAAACTCTCAATCACGTCTTTCGATGATTCGTCCAGAACATCCAAAGAGGACGATGTTAGAGGAAGAGTAGCTGAGAGAATTGAAGATGGTTGCGAAGAAGATGTACCAGAACTTGATGCCCCTATCACTAGGGATGCAAGTTCCGAGCGATAAGATGCCTGAACAGCAGTCGTCTCCTCTTCCGCAGCCCGAAGGATTCGAAAACTTGGCAGTGCAGAAAGATCGACCCCCGATGATAAAGCCACGTTAACCGAAGTGGGTGCAGGGACCATTTCTTCCCACCCAGGCAGTCCTACTACTTGTCCTCCTGAACTCGACCCAGCAAGAGGTCCCTCGATCTAAGCTGGAGAAGGAAGAGGCGTACTTCCTTCCACTAGGTCCACCCTGGTTACTTCTCCCGCGATGATGTCCATTGTCGACAGTGAAGGAGCAGGACCTGTATGTCCAGAACAACCATCGATCAACTTGACCCGAAGGATATGAAGATAGAGCGAATGAACCTCCTTACTAGTCAAGACATGACATAGCTTACCATGGGAGGGCCGCTGAGGCTGAGACTCACTCACGGCCACCATATCCTCTTCAAAGGCGACACATGAGTCACTTGCAGTTGCTTCCTCTGCCCTAGCCACCCCAAAAGTGGATACAACTGGGTTGGTGTCAACCGGCTGAGGTTCAGTAACCTCGGAGACTAGTTCAGTGAAGCCCACATCGTCCCTGGTTGAGATGTCAGCAGTAGAAGGAACCTCAGCCATCGCCGGAACGACCGTGGTGGAAGGCAGCTCGGCAATCATAGCACCAATTAAGGTGGCTATAACAGGGTCAACCTCAGAGGCGGTAGCCGGCCCCGGGGATTTTACTTCTCCTGACGCCTACAAAAAACGATCAGATTATATTTTAGAAAAGAAGAACTAAAAAAGGTGGTCGTAATTCGATTCACCTCTGAAACAGCTCCGACGTCATCACTTCTCTCTCTAGTGCTCGGCCCGTGAGCCTTGACCGTAACCCATTTTTGGGAGCGGGTTCTGCCGACGACAGAGGACTCATGCCTGCTTCATTTACACGAAGGACTAGGCACAGCAAGGGGCAGATCTGCCACCGAATTTTCTACAGGAGGAAGCAGGTTATCAGGGTCATCCTCCTCGTCCACGTTAATAGACTCCGAGTCAGACACTTCAACTACCTTCCCCTTCTTGGCCCACGTCTAGGAATCTTTTGGCTTCTTCTCCAAACCAGTACCAGTGATGAAGCTGGTACTGGGGTCAAAATCACTAGGGGCTTATTTACCATGACATGGTACAGGGCTGCCATGTACAAAATATGCCCTGACTCTCTAGCATCGGGTACGGAGAAGCTGGCATAGGTATGAACCACGCTATAATAATGCCAAGCCCGGATGCCGTCTAGAACGCTACCCTCGAAATCCAGACAGGAGCTGGGGTTGTCCAAGAACATTTTACTATGCCCAAATTGTCGGAAGAATCGACTGGGTAAGTAAGGCTCCAAAAAGACGGAGTTACGATTACGATACACCAGAAATGCAGGGCGAATGTTCTGCAATCAGATAAGATGTATGCCTTTTACTTCTTCATCGGTAAAAGGAGGAACAGACATGAAGAAGATGTATCTGTCCACTCGTGTCAGCGCTATCCGACAGGTTGGCATGGCAGTGTACTCCCAGGGCATACGGCGGTACTGGTAGATGAAGGCATTGTAATCCCGCTTTTCCGAAATTATTAAATTTTGGTATTTTTGGGTATTTTAGAAAAAATAATAATTATTTTAGTTTATTTGGTGGTTAGTTCCTTTTTAATTTTTAAATAATTTAATAATTTATTAATTATTAAGGTTTATTTCTTCTTTATGTTAAGCAAATGTTCTATCAAAATATTATTTGAAATTCAAATTCCTTCTCCTACATGGAGAACAGCTAATTAGTTTCCTTAAAATTTCCCTCAATTTTATTTTCTTTTTTCCCAAGTCTATAACAACCTAACAACTTTCTAACAACTTTTGGGTATAGTTTGCAAAAAAGTATTTGTTGGAGTGTGTTTTTGTAAAAATTACATTTCTTCATTAAAAATCTATTTCTCTTTCTCTCACTGTCTCATTCTATTTTCAACTCGAGAAGAGAGTAGAGCTCTCTAAATTCTCCTAATTTTTCCTCAGCCCTAACCATAGTTCCAGCCGGCGGATCCCGAGCGGCGGCGGCGGCCGATCTTCTTCGAACGGCGGAGACGGCGGCGGCGCTCCACTTATCTCGTCGCCACGATGAACAACGAGGGGCAGCGCACCACCGCGACGCACGCCCAAATTTCCTCCGACGGTCGGCGTAAACTCCTCCGACGGCGACGAGGTTCCATGGCGATCACATCCTCGGCGGCCGGCCGGCCTGATCTTGACGGTCGGCCAGATCTCGACGTTGGCGATATTAAGACCTCTCGACGGCGACATCAAGACCTCCTCCAACGGCAATTTCGACAACGGCACTCGGCTACTCCTTCACAGCGTCGATGACGAGCGACGGGCGACTCCTCAAGCGGCGAGTCTCCTCAAAGGCCACCACCACTTCCACGACGGCGACGACGCATTCGGTTCCCGGCAACGGCGATCTCGGTGAGTTTCCATTTTAGTTCCCTGATTGAAGATCTTTTAATTCCTTCCTCTTTCTGGATTGTTTAAATCCTGACCGATCTGGTCGTTGATCTGGAATTTTAGCAGAATTCTCGTTCCTCTCTGGAGAACTTAACCTCTACTCAGTTTAGACAGCCGATCCATATCTCCACTGTTCCAGAGCAGCGGGTCGTGTCCGGCACAGTTGGACACGTTGAGAATCTTGTCGAGTCTCCTTCAGGTATATGCTGTCTCCTTCTCGATTTTACGTTTCCGTGTCGAGTTTTGATTCGAGTTTTGTTCGGCTATATGTTTTGGGTGTCAGGATCGATATTGGGTTGGCGTGTCGCCTGTGTTGTGTGTAGGGATGCTGTTGTGTGCGTGTGCCAGACCTATAGCTGTGTTCCGTCGTCGGTGTCCTGAGTTGTGTTCGTGTTAGGTGTGAGTTCGTGTCCCGCTCGTGATTGATGTCGGCTCGTGTCCAACTAGTTCATGAGGATATCCTTCAGCTAGAATGGATTCGACAAGACAGGAGTCTTATTTTATTTAAATTGTATATTCTTTCCTCTGTATAATTTTGGTTTGTTTATCTTGCTTAGAGCGGTTGGGGATGATTTCTGGGATTAAGAATAGGGGTGAGGAATCAACCGGGTTATAGTTAGCGAGGGTGTGATTTCCTTTATTTGAAATTTTGATTCGATTTGGTTGTATAATATGTTTACATGGGTTGTATATAATTCTGGAGTTGTGGTTTGGATAAGAGCGGATCTGAGCAATAAGTTGGATGTTCCAACGAACTTTCAATATTGCATGGTTATTTGAACGTTGGAATTATTAGTGTTGTGGCATTTTGCTACATTACTAAAATTCTAGCTTTGTACAAACTGCAAGCCTCGAGTGGCATTTTGTTTGTGCAAGTGCTTAAGAAGGAATGCTAGGCTTAGGAGTGTATTAAGATTTGGGTCGGGTTGGGCCTATTGTGGGGACATGGGAGTAAGACTGAGTTTTAGTTTAGGTAAGTTGGCTGGGTATATTATTTCCAATCCGTGCAGAGAGTTTGAGAAGTGTTTTATGTTGGTTTTGGATGCCTATTAGACTTTTGTTTTGAATGATTCTTCTGTACTTTAGTTTTGGAAGTTTGTTAAACTTTGGGCCAAGCATGGGTAAGTCAAGTTTAAGTTTAAGTTAACTATGAGCTTGTAATAATGAATCATTTTTTAGTTTGTTCCAGTAAACTATTAGAAAATATAGGTTGGGTTAAGTTCAAAACTGAGCTCAGGTTATATTTTGTCTGATTTCTTTTGCTTGATATTGGACTGAGTTTCCCAGGTTTATTTATTGACATTTATAATTGGTATAGTATTTTTAATATCAAATTTTTGGTCAATGTTTCTATATATATATATATATATATATATATATATATATATTCTAGGAAAATCATTTTTGCTAACTAATATACGAATATTCTTGTAGTAGTATGAGTTTAATAAATATTATTTTCTATACGAAATATTTTACTAAATTATTAGGATGTTTTCTAATCCATAATTGTTGCTCTATTATGTTGCTAACTAAATCAATAGTTTAATTAATGTTATTTTCTATAAGGTTACGTTTCACTTGTTAATAACTGGGTATCGATGATAAGCTATATTATTAGCTCTATTATAGCCCATGGATAATTTTTCCAAATGTTTTGTGACAACTTTTATTTAGAAAGATTTTTTAAATATCATTTTCAAAATATTATTAATCATTTTCTTATTTCGTTGTCAGTCTCTACTTCTAACTAGTAGCTATATGTATAGAATATAGTCAGTCTATGGTTAGCTAGTCTAATAATAAATTAGATGCTAGATTGCAATATTGGCTAGATTGCTAATTAGAGTTTAACCTATTCTTGACTAACTTTAGGTGGGCATTGAGACAGACTTGGTTTGCAAGGACATAGGCAAGTACACCGACTCGATCTCTTTACTCTGTATTTCTGTCTTGCTTCATGTTCTTATATTGACACGTTGTACACATGATTGTTCATTGTTCATAGTTCATCGTTCATTATTTACCGTTCATTGTTCGTTGTTCTTACTTGTACATTGGGGTGGGGAAATACTACAAATATGTGATCAATCCTATTTTAGCTAGGTATTGACTAATAGCTTAGGTCTCACATCGTGCACGTGGGACTCTACGCCGTACCATTGTTTACTGTTTATTGTTCATTGTTTACCCAGCCGATCACATACTCTGATAGTTATTTCAAATGCATGTTACACTGATAGTTCATTGTTTCTGGATCTGGTACTATAGTTCATCGTTATTCATGTACCACCGTTTTATATTCCTGTCTTGTACCATGGTTCATATTGTGATTCTTTTCATGCATTTTAGTTTACATTGTTTAGTGCTTCTTGTCGGGGTTGTACTTTGCTCTTTTCCTGACAAGATACGTTACAGCTATGCTTGTGGATGATGTTCCATCTTCATGGGCCAGAGCCCGATGCCAGGATAGAGTTGCCTCAGGATAGACTTAGAATTTTAGAGTTAGTTAGACCTTTCCTAGATTGTTTAGAGATTTGTCATGTACTTTGTATTCAGGTTTCAGGATTGTATATTTTATTCAGGTTACCGGATTTGTCTTCGGCGTTGTCATTTCTTTGATTGTGTTTAAATATTTGTGGATTGTGGTGATATTGGGAACGTGTATAGCATGCAGCTGTGTTGTTTTATGTATCTTGTATCTTAGAGTTTTTCTTAGATTTGTACAGCTTACTGCGTTGTGTCTTCCAACGTAGGCTGGGCATGTCCGACTCGTGTCCGATTATTCGGGAATGGGTCGTGACATATTTTTAGTGGTGGCCCATGTAGGTCTGTCCTAATGGCACTTAGGCTATAAAGTGCTATTGGGGAACCTGTTAAACTAAGGAAAACTTATCACAGCATAGGATTCGTGGGAAATGGTTATGGATATAGTTTTACTAAGGCTGTTGTTATCTTATAGTTTAGGCCTAATCTAACTGGTTTTCTATTTTTCAGAGTGGTTCAAACACGGAACGCCAAGGATATTGATTCTCCTGCGCTCGAGGCTTTTAAGATTATCTATCTAATATATTTTTCTAGTAAAAATATTTGATTTATAGTATTTGAGCTTTTATTAGATTTCCTCTTAATATCTAGAATTTCTAAAAAAAATTTCTTGTTGCAATTCGAGTCATTTGTTTCTTATTTAAAGATTCGTTTTTGTAATCTCCTTGTCTCGCTGTTTGTTTCTCAGTAATTACTTGTTTTCTAAGAATAGATAACTTCACCTTCCATCATGATTAGGGTTTAGAATTTGTATGAAATTTCGTAAACTCCTTTGAAATTCCTGTGGATGAAGTTGAGAGAGTATTCGACGACCTACTATGACGTGGCAGATGTGCACTACAGTCATTTATCTGGATTATGGAGACTGCGGGTTCACTACAGCCACTTGTACACTGACGAGTCATGAGCTCTAAGTCAAAGTAATTTCAGGTATATATAGGTTCTCGGATATTATTGAGGCTATGTCCTAATTCATAAAATTTTGATCTCATGAGTTGTTCCTATAACATAGATAAAGTTGATTGAAATATTAGGTAATTTATTATTATTTGAGTTATTGAGCCAAAGGTTCATTGCAATCAGATGTACACTACACTGGCGAGGCAGGAACTCTAGACAAAATGATTTCGAATATGTATAGTTTCCGGATACTATTGAGATTATATCCGTGTTATATACCATGTTTGATCTCTTACTGCCATTAACAATTTTTATCGAAAAAAAGGTCTTGATCTTTTGTGAAATCTCAGCAATTGATTCCATTTTCTATTGATTTATCTTAGGAATTTATTATGGCCTTCCTTCAATATCTGTTAGTCCAATCTCTTTTCATGGTTCAATTTAAGTGTATTGCATATATTTTGTTAATGGTCCCATATTTTAATTTTCCAAAATTTCTTGTTCATAGTCGTCCATTTATGTATTTAGCATACTTTAGTACTTATCAAATCTAAATAATTTTTGACAATATTTTTACTAAGTCGTGTTTAATTGATTTGAATTATAGTCATAGTCGTGTTAGTTATACCTAAATAATTTTATTGGATTTAGGTCATAATTTTATGACTATGTCAATTTGGTACTATTTTTAATATGCCTAAATTTTAAAATTTTCTAATGTTTAGGAAATCGTGATTTTTTTCCTTGCTTAAATTTTTAACCTTGATCATTTCTAGGAAATCGTGATTTTTTTCTAGTTGTACGGACCCTATGTTTAAACCAATTTTATTATTTTCAAAATTTAGTATTTAGTTATTCTTAATTGTATGTATTATGCGACTGGAAATTTCGAGGACAAAATTTTTCCAAGGGGGGTAGATTTGTAATCCCGCTTTCCCGAAATTATTAAATTTTGGTAATTTTGGGTATTTAAAAAAATAATTATTATTTTAGTTTATTTGGTGGTTAGTTCCTTTTTAATTTTTAAAGAATTTAATTAGTTATTAATTATTAAGGTTTATTTCTTCTTTATGTTAAGCTAATGTTCTATCAAAACATTATTTGAAATTCAAATTCCTTCTCCCACATGGAGAACAGCAAAGTAGTTTTCCTAAATTTTTCCTCCATTTTCTTTTCTTTTTTCCCAAGTCTATAACAACCTAACAACTTTCTAACAACTTTTGGGTATAGTTTGCAATAAAGTATTTGTTGGAGTGTGTTTTTGTAAAAATTACATTTCTTTATCAAAAATCTATTTCTCTTTCTCTCACTGTCTCATTCTATTTTCAACTCGAGAAGAGAGCAGATCTCTCTAAATTCTCCTAGTTTTTCCTCAGCCCTAACCCTAGTTCCAGCCGGCGGATCCTGAGCGGCGGCGGCGGCCGATCTTCTTCGAACGACGGAACTTTCCAGCCGGTGGCGAGTCGACGACGGCAGCGGCGCTCCGTACATCTCGTCGCCACGACGAACGACGAGCGGCAGCGCACCACCACGACGCACTCCCAAATTTCCTTCGGCGGTCGGTGCAAACTCCTCCGGCGGCGACGAGCTTCCATGGTGACCACTTCTTCGGCGGGCGGCCGGCCTGAACTCGACGGGCGGCCAAATCTCGGCAGTGGCGACATTGAGACCTCTCGACGGCGACATCAAGACCTCCTCCAGCGACGATTTCGACGACGGCACTCAGCTACTCCTTCATAATGTCGATGACGAGCGACGGGCCACTCCTCAAGCGGTGAGTCTCCTCGAGGGCCACCACCACTTCTACGACGGCGGCTACATGTTCGGTTCCCGGTGACGGCGATCTGGGTGAGTTTCCATTTGAGTTTCTTGATTGAAGATCTGTTAATTCCTTCCTCTTTCTGGATTGTTTAAATCCTGACTGATCTGGTCGTTGATCTGGAATTTCAACAGAATTCTCGTTCCTCTTTGGAGAACTTAACCTCTACTCAATTTAGATAGCCGATCCATATCTCCACTGTTCCAGAGCAGTGGGTCGTGTCCAGCACAGTTGGACACGTTGAAAATCTTGTCGAGTCTCCTTCAGGTATATGCTGTCTCCTCCTCAATTTTACGTTTCAATGTCGAGTTTTGATTCGAGTTTTGTCCGACTGTATATTTTGGGTGTCAGGATCGATATTGGGTTGGCGTGTCGACTGTGTTGTGTGTAGGGATGCTGTTGTGTGCGTGTGCCAGACCTATAGCTGTGTTCCATTGTCGGTGTCCTGAGTTGTGTTCGTGTTAGGCGTGAGTTCGTGTCCCGCTCGTGATTGATGTCGGCTCGTGTCCAACTTGTTCATGAGGATATCCTTCAGCTGGAATGGATTCGACAAGGCGGGTGTCTTATTTTATTTAAATTGTATATTCTTTCCTCTGTATAATTTTGGTTTGTTTGTCTTGCTAAGAGCGGTTGGGGATGATTTCTGGGATTAAGTATAGGGGTGAGTAATCAACCAGGTTATAGTTAGCGAGGGTGTGATTTCCTTTATTTGAAATTTTGATTCGATTTGGTTGTATAATATGTTTGTAGGGGTTGTATGTAATTCTGGAGTTGTGGTTCGGATATGAGGGGATCTGAGCAATAAGTTGGATGTTCCAACGAACTTTCAATATTGCATGGTTATTTGAACGTTGGAATTATTAGTTTTGTGGCTTTTGTTACATTACTAAAATTCTAGCTTTGTACAAACTGCAAGCCTTGAGTGGCATTTTGTTCGTGCAAGTGCTTAAGAAGGAATGCTAGGCTTAGGAGTGTATTAAGATTAGGGTCGGGTTGGGCCTATTGTGGGGACATGGGAGTAAGACTGAATTTTACTTTAGTCAAGTTGGCTAGGTTTATTATTTCCAATTCGTGCAGAGAGTTTGAGAAGTGTTTTATGTTGGTTTTGGATGCCTATTAGACTTTTGTTTTGAATGATTCTTCTGTACTTTAGTTTCGGAAGTTTGTTAAACTTTGGGCCAAGCATGGGTAAGTCAAGTTTAAGTTTAAGTTAACTATGAGCTTGTAATAATGAATCAATTTTTTAGTTTGTTCCAGTAAACTATTAGGAAATATAGTTTGGGTTAAGTTCAAAACTGAGCTCAGGTTATATTTTATTTGATTTCTTTTGCTTGATATTGGACTGAGTTTCCCAGGTTTATTTATTGACATTTATAATGGGTATAGTATTTTTAATATCAATTTTTTGGTCAATGTTTCAATATATATATATATATATATATATATATATATATATATATATATATATTGTAGGAAAATCATTTTTGCTAACTAATATACGAATATTCTTGTAGTAGTATGAGTTTAATAAATATTATTTTCTATACGAAATATTTTACTAAATTACTAGGATGTTTTATAATCCATAATTGTTGCTCTATTATGTTGCTAACTAAATCAATAATTTAATTAGTGTTATTTTCTATAAGGTTACGTTTCACTTGTTAATAACTGGGTATCGATGATAAGCATACCCATGATAAGCTATATTATTAGCTCTATTATAGCCCATGGATAATTTTTCCAAATGTTTTGTGACAACCTTTATTTAGAAAGATTATTTAAATATCATTTTCAAAATATTATTAATCATTTTCTTATTTCGTTGTCAGTCTCTACTTCTAACTAGTAGCTATATGTATAGAATATAGTCAGTCTATGGTTAGCAAGTCTAATAATAAATTAGATGCTAGATTGCAAAATTGGCTAGATTGCTAATTAGAGTTTAACCTATTCTTGACTAACTTTAGGTGGACATTGAGACAGACTTGGTTTGCAAGGACAAAGGCAAGTACACCGACTCGGTCCCTTTACTCTATATTTCTGTCTTGCTTCATGTTTTCATATTGACACGTTGTACACACGATTGTTCATTGTTCATAGTTCATCATTCATTGTTCACCGTTCATTGTTCATTGTTCTTACTTCTACATTGGGGTGGGGAAATACTACAGATATGTGATCAATCCTATTTTAGCTAGGCATTGACTAATAGCTTAGGTCTCACATCGTGCACGTGGGACTCTAAGCCGTACCATTGTTCTCTGTTCATTGTTTACCCAGCCGGTCACATACACTGATAGTTATTTCAAATGCATGTTATACTGATAGTATAGTTCATTATTTCTGGATCTGGTACTATAGTTCATCGTTATTCATGTACCACCGTTTCATATTCCTGTCTTGTACCATGGTTCATATTGTGATTCTTTTCATGCATTTCAGTTTACATTGTTTAGTGCTTCTTGTCGGGGTTGTACTTTGCTCTTTTTCTGACAGGATACGTTGCAGGTATGCTTGTGGATGATGTTCCAAGATGGACCAGAGCCCGATGCTAGGGTAGAGTTGCCTCAGGATGGACTTAGAATTTTAGAGTTAGTTAGACCTTTCCTAGATTGTTTAGAGATTTGTCATGTACTTTGTATTCAGGTTTCAGGACTGTATATTTTATTCAGGTTACCAGATTTGTCTTCGGCGTTGTCATTTCTTTGATTGTATTTAAATATTTGTGGATTGTGGTGATATTGGGAACGTGTATAGCATGCAGCTGTGTTGTTTTATGTATCTTGTATCTTGGAATTTTTCTTAGATTCGTACAGCTTACTGTGTTGTGTCTTCCAACGTAGGCTGGGCATGTCCGACTCGTGTCCGATTATTCGGGAGCGGGTCGTGACAGGCATCATCAGCGGTCACGTCGTCTTTTGGGCCTGGCCTCATCAAAGATGGGCAATACATTAACAGCCACCCCATTAAATAATGATAGGGCAGCTCGATTCGTTCAAAATCCTTTGCCGTATCACGAGTAATGACTTTGGACGAGAAAGTACGGAGGCCACGATAAATGCTGCATACCATGGCGGGGAGTAGAGCTAGCCTGCCTCCAAAGACTAGCTTCATAGTGGGAAGGATCAGGTTACGGCTGATTCTCTCAATAGCACCGGCCCCTCGGAAACTACACAATTCTGCAGCCATAGCATCAGAAATCCCTCCAGGAAGGCCTTATCGGACATCCTCTAGGTATCTTGATAAAAGTAACTAAAGGTGTCAGATTGGCTCCCGAATCTATCACCTGTAGTTTTAACCCTCTTGGCATCCAACACCTGATTGTACACCTCCTTCCGGGTTCGAGGACTCCGATAGGAAACCCGGCCTTAGATACCTAGTTCAAACAGGTAGCTGAGCCAGGTCTTGGTGTGAGAAACGTTCTTTTCTGAGCTATCATTCTTTTTCTTTGACATTTGTTGGCACGTGCTATGGTGACATAGCAATTCTTAGTAAACAGCCACAAAACCCGGAAATTGCTGCTCCAATTCCTCAAATTCTTTATTTGTAGGAATATACGCCTCAAAAACTTCATCTCCCCTAGGTAGCTTGGAGACTTCATACATCTCATGGAGAGCGATTCCCATTTTCCCTCCAGGTGTGAAAAAGGTCCCCGTGCGACGGTTGTACATCTTGACAAGAGCCATGAACAGCTTCTTGTTTATGGACAGACCATAACAAGTGCCCCGTATGGCATGATAAAGACCAATCACATACAGGAGTTCCCGATATGTCCACAAAATCAACAATGTCAAATTGACCCATGGAGGGGTGTGGTTCATCCAGTTCAGCAGTGACAGCCGACCAGTCGGGTAGGACCCCTTTTGAGCAATCTGGTTCATAAAAGTATTAGCTTGGGATAACCTAAAGTTTGGACCCTGCATATTTATGAAACTGCCCGAGGCCAACCCGATCACGGAGCGGCTGACCGGTATCTTGCCCGCGACTATCGACCTTGATGTTTTGTTGTAATGAATATCACCCACGAAGATCCCCTACTGGCTTGGAGTTAGGGAGTCCACCATTTTTCTGTCAATTGGTAGCATATTAAACCAGGACAGCAAAAAATAACGTTCCATCTGAGGAATATGAATCGCCATCCCGTTGGAAGAAAAACACCAACTTTCAGATAAATCTAGAACGTTGGAGTTCGAGACAGTTAAGGCATCCCCAAAGAAGAATGCGGGTTTCAGATGCGCGCCCCCTAATTTCCTCGAGTTCATCATGCCCAAGATGTAGAAGAAGGATTGGTTTCTGATGTCCCTTAGCCTGTCCTCAGATTGATTTTTAGTAAATTGGGCTGACACATATTCGACCACCTGGTCGAACCTCACACCCAAGGCAGATTGAGCCAGACCTACCAAGAGCTCCCCCGAGGGATTGATCGGCAGCTTTACTGAAAAGAAAAGAAAGAAAGAACCTCCCTCCTCAAACTTCTCGTATTTATAGGCTGGCGAAGGCACGTAGATCGATAGACGCCACTTCGAATTTTGTGCTGGCCGAAGGATAAATGCGACTCTTGGGATTCTATCCAAAAGACGGCTCCAAATCAACAAAGCAAATCAAAAAAATACTTAATACCGAAGTTATGGGATGCCCACGTGGCACGAAACCAGTATGCGGTCAAAGAAGCCTATGCGGCATGAAGAGCTTATGCGGTCTCGACGCTTCCTAGGACATACCCATGCTTCTTATTCAAAGTATTTCAAATTTACAAATTGAAAACTTTGAAGGGGGTCTTGTAGAAGCATGGAAAAGAAAGGGATTTTTTATGCGGCTCGAAATCAACATGGAGCCTCATGCGGCTCAAAATCCAGAAAGCTTCATGCGGCCCAAGAGCAACGGGGAGCCTTATGCGCCTAAGCAATAAATGTATCCTTATGTAGCTGGCCATAATTACTCTGACACAAAGATGACAGCTCTGACAAGAAGATAAGACGTGACGTGCTTCTGAAAAGACGAAAAAATTATCATGACATCAGGCACAGTTCACGAACCAAAGGAGACTCTTCATACGGATCAGCTATAAAACTCTTTCTACGGATCAGCTATAAAACTCTTCCTACTGATCAGCTATAAAACTCTTCATGCGGATCGCCTATGAGACACTCCTTATGCGGCTCAGTCATGAGACACCTCTCATGCGGCTCGATCATGAAGCATCACTTATGCGGCTCAGACATGAGACATTCTTCATGCGGCTCAGTCATGAGACATTCTTCATACGGCTCGATTATGAGACATCCTTCATGCGGCTCAGTCATGAGACATTCTTTATGCGGCTCGGTTATGAGACGTCCTTCATGCGGCTCGATCATGAGACATTCTTCATGCGGCTCGGTTATGGGACAGTCCCTCATGCGACTCAGCCAGGATACATCCTTCATGCGGCTCACCACAGAATAATAGTTGAGATACGTGGCAGAGATTGACCAAGTCTTAACAGTTCCGATTTACTGCAACAAACAGATCATGATCAATCTCAACCAACCCCCAGCTGTCCACTGTAAATCGAGTCTCTAGGCACAGTTACAACCATGTGGCCCAAAATATGTCACGTGGCTGTACATCCCATTCCTTATGAATTCCTATAAATAACAAGGTGTTATTCCCTTGCGAAGGAAGCAGAGAGAGGCATAGAAAAGCACATAAAGCTCAGAAGCAAACTCTTCCCTTCGTGTCTTCAGAGAGCATTTCTTCACCGGAGCCGAGGTTGCGTTCGATCGTCCAATGAGTAAGGCAGCGTTGATAGCACTTTCTCGAACCTCTACCGTCACCCCCCAGAATCAAAACTAAACAATTGTACTTAGATTGCTTTTCCTAGGTTTTGTTCCTAGGCTCTCTTTTGTACAAGAGAGTTTGTAATTGTGAGTCAAGTTCAGTCCTCCCATAAATTGTTCTGTTCTACGACGATCAATGGCAAACAGGTACCACTATCTCCGCAGCAGCAGGAGGTACCACTACCTTCTCAGTAGCCATCTATGCCTCTCTCAAGCGAGATCCTCGGGTCTTGGGTGCCATCTGGTAAAACCATTAAATATTAATGAGAGCATGTATAGGTTGACGATTTAATTTTGTACAGTCTCGAGTATTGAATTATCCATAAAAACACACTTTAGAAACATTTCAGATTCGGGAACACAAGAAGAATCTTAGACCAGACCATAAACACGAAATTTGTACCTATCACGTACAAACCTACTTCCAAATTGCATCGCAGATACTAAGTACATACGGTTGATACTAAGTACATATGGTCGAGGAGGTGGTTGTTGTATCTCATAAATAATTGTGCCAACCAAATCAAAAGAGCCAGACTGCAATTCAATAGACATGTAAGAATTTTAGAGTGTAAGGTACACTCACAATTACACTTTTCTACAAGAAGAAATCAATAAATCTTCAAACATAGGAAAAACATCTATGTACATAGGATAAAAGATGTCACTACGCTTATTCAGTTACCAAATCCTGAATAAAGGCTTAAAACATGACACTGTCTGGTATAAATAGTCCAACCAATGGTAAAACATTTGTAGGAGTATTTCTTACTAGATAACAACACATAGTAATGATGGACACTATCATGACCTGCTCCCGAATAATCGGACACGAGTCGGACACGCCCAGCCTACGTTAGAAGACTCAACGTAGTAAGCTGTACCAAGCTAGGGAAATCTAACCAGATAAACATGAATGTGTACAATCACAGCATCTATAAAACGTTTCCAGAATGATCACCATAATCCACCGATCATAATATCATAAAAGTAATAGAGACAACAAGAAGAAACAAACTATAAACACATAACATTCAATATCTAGAGAAATAGATAAAATAATCTAAACATAAAATCTCAAGCTAAGTCATGACTCCATCCTGCTCAGCTAAGATTCCGGGCTCTGGCCCATATTGTAGAACAATGTCCTACAATTATACCTGCAACATATCCTAGTCAGGAGCAGAGCTAGTATATCCAAGGAAATGAACATGAACATCATAGTATGGAAATGAATACAGGAAAAATATAAAGTACAAGAAATAAGAACATGACATGAAACCTGAACATGAATACTGAAAAGTAAATACAGGAAACATGAAATAAAACCTGAACATGAAATACAAAATGAACCTGAGGTGTGCAATTTATCAAAATACATCCAGAGTGTGTGATCGGCTTGGATAGATTCAGGGAACATGAAATGGTACGGCTTCGGTCCCACGTACACGATACGGGATCGAAGCTATTCACATAAATAGTAAATTGGGTTTGATCACACATCTGTAGTATTTCTCCTTCCAGACACAAGTAAACTCAAGGAACAAGATACCAGACAATCTCGTGAAATATCGTGCCAACCAGAAGATACAAGAATGAATATACAATATATGAAGAAATGGACAATTCCGAGGAGTATACTTGCCTTGCTCAGGGTGATCAAGTAGGGGTAGTGATGCTGGATATCCTCTTGTTTATTAGGTACAAGTTGGGTTAAGGTTATGCATAAAGGTGTCAACTAGCTTAGATTATTATCTCTAAATAATTGATTACTAGGAACTAATACTAATAAATTGTTTAATCTATGCTTACACTTAAAATATTTCCTCAATAACATTTATTATAAGATACACTTACTAGTTTTAGAAAATACTTAAATGGTACACTAAGTTATACGAATAACTAAATGCCAAACAAAACATTATGTCAGTTTCATAGACACTGCTACTAGTTGATATATTTACACATGGCTCCAATCCTATTATCACAACACAACACAACACAACACAACACAAAGAGTTAACACAATCAAACCCACCAAAAGTCCAACTATCTTCCTAATTGAACCTCATCAGCATGCAAATTTTTTGTCTAAAACTGAGCCTAACGGCTACTATCTCATAAATGGAAAAAATAGATATAAATGTAATTGGTGCTACATCATTACACCCAATAGTTAAGGAATATATGAAATCAACATTTACTACTGATATAAAAATAAAAAAATCCAGAGTACCCATTTAAATTTCAGTTCGACACGAACTCCTTCAATCGATCGCCATCGACATTCTCCATCTAGTCGTTCCCTACGCGACACCAGCGGTAGCAAGATAGGACTGAGCGCAAGCACTCGGCACACATACGCTACTCCAGACACAACCTGGCTTGGCTAATACTATACTTGATAGCTGCTACTCTCTGCTCAAATTCTCAGTCAATTTACTGTAGAACCCTAGAGGATGGGTGAATAGGGAAATAAAAAATAACTTAAGCACAAGAAGCAATATACGTCAAATAAAAATATAGAGTAAGAAGATCAAACACAAGATGTATCATGGTATCCTTGTTTGAGGCAATCCAGTCCCGGAACTCTCTCCGGCTTAAATCCACTATTTAATAAAATAGTACACACGAGTTTTGATCCGAAGAACTCGTCCACTTCAACATGAGTTTGGATTCGAAGAACTCGCCAACTTCAACACACCAGTTTTCTTACGACGGCTCGCCAACTTCAAAGAAATGAGAAGAGAACTTGTTGATCTTCTAACACTTGAAGATCGAAAATTACAACTCTTAAATACTCTAGCACTTTGGGAGAGGATGACAATTAAAAGCTTGGTAGAGTATTAATGGTGGAGCTCTTGGTTGTTTGGAAAATTTATGGCAAGAGTTGGTAAAGCCTTCAAGAGAGAGAGGGCTTTCATTAATAGAGAAACCAAGAGTAGGTAGCATTTAATGCTCCTGGATACAGTCTGACCGGCATACCGTCGGTATGGACCGGCATACCGTCGGTATACCGGCCGAACAGTAACGGTCATATTAATATCCGTTGGGAGCATTTAATGCTTGTCTTTGCCATTCAAAAATCAAATTTCGTAACCCGGTATACCGTCAGTATGCCGCGGTATACCGTCGGTATAACGATGTGTGTCACAGAACATTTTTGTAATAAACAAAACGGTATACCGTCGGTATGCCGGAGCATACCGTCGGTATGCCGATATTTGTCACAGAATGTTCTCTGGCTCACAAAACGGTATACCACCAGTATGCCTGAGTATACCGTCGGTATTCCGATCAATATCATAGTGTTTTGTGGACCACAAAACGGTATACCGCCGGTATGCCGATATTTTCTCACAGAAAGTTTTGTGGTCAACAAAAAGGTATACCGTCGGTATGTCTGAGCATACCGTCGGTATGCCGTTCTATAAGGTATTGATTTTTGACTTAAGAATAGAAAGCTTTTAGTTTTGTCATCCAACCTTAAGTGTTTACAGAAAGACCTAGACCTTGTACAGACTCAAAATCTTGAATTGTAGGGAGTCGTCGTTGCAAGGAGCGCCAGTCTTTGCTTCAGTCTTCAAGGCACAGGTTGGCAATCTTGAATGGACAGACTTAATGTAGTAGAGCTTCTGAATAGATGTCAATCTGATAAACAGAGAAAACTAGACTACGAAGATGTTGTTAATTATATCAAAATAAAATGTGCCAACAATCTCCCCCATTTTGATAATTGATAAAACAGAGAGATAGCATCTTCAGGGAGTTACTCCCCTGTAGGTAGACAGCTCTCCCTCAATACGTTTTCTCCCCCTTTGTTACTTAGTCAAAGATGGAAATATATAAAAGAATTTAGCAAGAATATGGAACACAGTATCATAGATAAAAGCATGCATTGATAGATTAAAAGGTTGAAATGGGTACATGCGTGACACCATATAACACTGCATAAAGACAGATATAAAAGATCTCCTCTATGAGATCTAGCAAGACAATAAAAAGACGGAAATCAAGTCCTCACAGGACTGCACACAACTAAAAACAACTAACCACTGGTCCCCGAAGGACCGCAAAAGACATAAAAACAACCACAAACAAAATAAGACAACCACTTATTCGACATCACCAACACAAGGAAGTTACCCCTACTCATCAGCCGGATCATCCCCACCCTCCTGAGCCTGGTAGAAAGTGCCAAAAGGATCAATGCCGTCCGGGTACATAAAGCCGTAGGCATTGGGATCGAAAAAGCGGAAGGCCTGGTACATCGGATCCTGAAGATTCATATCCAGAAATGTATCCCGGTCCTGAAAGGTGCGCTGAATAAAATATGCCTAGTCATGGAAGCGGAATTGGATCAGAGTACCAAGGCCACGAGTGTGGGCCCGCATCTGCTCCTCTGCCTGAGCCATACACATGTCGAAATGTTGCTGTATTAGCGGCATGTAGTGGCCGGAGGCAGGAGGAGTAGAGGCGGGTGCAGCAGGAGCAGAAGCTGGCGGCTCTTGGGAGGAGGAGGCACGAGATGTGGAGGCACCACCGACGGAGCAGAAAACAACAAGGAAGGATGGGAAACCGTCCGAGTAGCAAAGGAAGAGGTCGACTTGCTTGGCTTCCAAGATAAGAGTGATGAAGGATCCATAGTACAGATTCTGCTTCCCCGCGGACAGGACACCGAAGAAGGCATGGAGAAGAGTCTTGGGGAAGGACCAAGACTTCCTCGAATACAGGTAGTACATACACACGAGAGCATCACCGGTGATGGCGTCATAGTTGCCGCCCTTGGGATAGAGGGTGTGGCACACGATCCTATGGAGCTCATAATAAAATGGCTCCAGTTGTGCAAAAAGAGCCGAGATATTATGAGGGTTTGGGGCCTTGCAAATGATAGTGCAGAATTCGTCAAAAGAGCACGATGCCAAAGGATGAAGAGCAGCCAAGACCGGTAGAGATTATCCTCTGTCCGGGATGCCAAGAATGCTAGAGAGGTCACGAGCCATCAGGCAAAAATGGCGCTTGTTGACCCTAGTCTCAATGGCGCCATTCTTGATGTCCGGAACCATATTGCAGTAGAACAGACGCACGACGGCGGGGTAGACAGGCACCTGACGCCGAAAGAGGTAAGAGAGACCGGCCTCCTCGAAGTGAGAAACATGGCCGGGGAAGAGGTTCCAGTTGATGGCGCGGCCTTTGTAGACGTTATGGTGCATGAAGTATTGGAACCAAGATTCGGCAGCCAAGGAGGAGGTGAAGACCCGCTGGTCATAGCCATAGGACAAGGGCACAGGAGTGATGGGATTGAAGGAGGTGGAGGAGGAACGAGCACGCTTGGGGCAGCCATTGGGAGTGGAGAAAGTTTGGAAGGAGGAAGAAGGTTTGTGAAATGAAGAAGAGTAGGAGGAAGAAGGTGGGTTTTAAAAGTATGTGGAAAGGGAAGAGTGGGAACGGTTGTAGAGGATGAGGGAGAAAAAGAGGTGGTTTTGAAAGGGAGATAATGGAGGAGTTAAAAAAAGGGGGAGAGGAAGGGGTGGGTTATTAATGTGGATGGGAAGTTTGGAATGGGGAAGAGGAAAAGAGGAGTTGGGTATTAAATGGGGAAATGATGGATGTGATTGGTAGTTACGGAGGGAGAAGGAATAAAGGGAGAATGGAAGAGTGGTGGGGCCCGAGAGCAGTAATGACTAACCAGTCCGCCGCGAACTGGTATACCGTCGGTATGCCGACGGTATACCAATTTTTGGCACAGAACATAATTCTGAACCAAAATCGGCATGTCGTCGGTGTGCCGGCCAAGAAAAACTATGAGTCAAAATTTAAAATGTCCAATTCTTGGCAAAAAAAGAAGCGATCCTTCGGGAGAGGTTTGGTGAAAATATCGGCTAACTGATAAGTAGTGTCAATAAATTCAAGGCGAATATCCCCCTTTTGTTGATGATTACGAAGAAAATGGTGTCTAATTTCAATATGCTTCGTACGTGAGTGACAAATCGGGTTTTTTGTGAGATTGATCGAGCTAGTGTTATCACATTTAATAGGGGTGCAAGTATGAGAAATACCATAATCTATAAGTGTTTGGGACATCCAAAGAATTTGTGCACAACAGCAACCGGCCGCAATATACTCGGCCTCAGTGGTTGAAAGAGCAACAAAATTTTGTTTCTTACTAAACCACGATACTAAGGACTTCCCAAGGAATTGACATGTGCCGCTAGTACTCTTTCGGTCAATCTTGTATCCGGCAAAATCTGCATCCGAGAAGCCGTGAAGCTCAAAGGATGAAGATTTCGGATACCAACGGCCCATGTTAACGGTGCCTTTGAGTTATCAAAAAATATGCTTGACGGCACATAAGTGTGATTCTTTTGGATTTGCTTGATATCGTGCACAAAGACATACACTAAACATGATATCAGGACGGCTAGCAGTTAGATAAAGTAAACTACCGATCATACCTCGATACTTACGAATGTCGACCGATGTGCCATCTTCATCATTGTCAAGCTTTGTCGTTGTTGCCAAAGGAGTCCTCATTGATTTGGATAAGTCAAGTTCGAAATGCTTGAGGAGATCCTTTGTATATTTTGCATGATTGATGAAGGTCCCTTTGGGTCCTTGTTTGATTTGTAAGCCCAAAAAGAATGATAGTTCACCCATCATGTTCATTTCAAATTCTTCATGCATAACTTCAGCAAATTCTACACAAAGTGTATTGTTAGTAGAACCAAAAATGATGTCATCGATATAAATTTGAACCAGTAAAAGAGTACCATTATGGGATTTGATAAAAAGTGTCGTGTCGACTTTGCCCTTAGAAAAATTGTGTAAAACAAGAAAGGAGCTAAGGCGCTCATACCAAGCACGGGGAGCTTGTTTGAGGCCATAAAGGGCTTTGTGGAGTTTGAACACGTGATTAGAAAATTGAAAATCTTCAAAGCCAGGAGGTTATTTTACATAAACTTTCTCTTTAATAATACCATTTAGAAAAGCACTCTTAACATCCATTTGAAAGAGTTTAAAATCATTAAAGCAAGCAAAAGCACATAGCATACGAATGGATTCAAGACGAGCAACCGGAGCATAGGTTTCGTCGTAGTCAATGCCTTCCTCTTGGTTATAGCCTTGAACAACCAATCGAGCTTTGTTACGAGTCACTAACCCATCTTCATTAAGTTTATTTTGAACACCCATTTAGTTCCAATAATGGGGTGATTGCTAGATTTTGGGACAAGTTCCCAAACCTTGTTTCGCTCAAATTGACTTAGCTTTTTTTGTATCGCTATCATCCAAAATTCATCATGAAAAGCATCATTAATATTTTAGGCTCTATTTGAGAGATAAAAGCCACGTTTGCACAAAGATCACGAGTGGAGGATATAGTGCTTACCCTGGAAGAAGGATCCCCAATGATAAGCTCCTTAGGATGATTGGTGACAAATTTCCATTCTTTTGGGACATCCTTTTGAGGAGGCTCGAGAGGTGGAGACTTTTTGTTGGAGGAGTCACAACTTCATTGTTAGATGAAGAAGGACGATCTCCAATAGAGGAGTTCTCCAACCCAAGCAAGATGTCATTAATATCATCGGAAGAGGAGAATGTAGAAGAGTTAAGTTCACTAAAAGAGACATTGATTGACTCTTCGACAACAAGACTTCTTTTATTAAAAACACGAAAACCTTTACTATGAGTAGAGTATCCAAGGAATATTCCTTCATAGGCTTTTTCTTCAAACTTGCCTAGGTTATCCTTGGTATTCAAAATAAAATAATTATATCCAAAAACTTTAAAATATTCAATAGAGAAAATTTTGTCGAACCAAAGCTCATAAGGAGTCTTTTTAGAAAGAGGTCTAATCAAGACCCTACTTATAACATGACATGCCGTGTTAACGGCTTCCGCCCAAAAATATTGGGGGAGCTTATATTTAACATAGCCCGGGCCATATCGCCAAGGGTTCTAATCTTTCTCTCCACAACACCATTTTGTTGAGGAGTTCGTGAACAAGCAAAATCATGTCCAAAACCTTTCTTTTCACAAAATCTTTTGAAATCGGCATTGTCAAATTCTCCTCCATGATCACTTCTAATCTTATTAATAAAAAACCTTTCTCATTTTAAATACGTTTACAAAAAGCAACAAATTCATGATAAGTATCACTTTTGCAAGCAAAAAAATAACCCAAGTAAATCTCGAAAAATCATCAACCAAAACAAAAGCATAAAGCTTGCCTCCAAGACTAGCAACTCTACTAGGACCAAAAAGATCCATATGAATAAGTTGAAGAGGTCTAGAGGTACTCACAGAGTTGATGGATTTGAAGGATGACTTGGTCAACTTACTTTTCTCGCATTCTTCACACAACATATCCTTTTTGAAGGGAATACTTGGGAGTCCTCTTACGAGCTTCTTGGTGGCAAGACGAGAAATGGTATCCATGTTGGCGTGTCCGAGCCTCATGTGCCAAAGCCAACTTTCATCGTTCTGAGCAACTAACCACCTGTCATTGTTAGTGTCTTCGACAAGATATAAAACATAGATATTGCTTTCTCTGATGCCTTCATAAACAATAAATCTACTTGAACTATCGGTAATGAAACATTTGAGCTTAACAAACTTGATATCATAACCACTATCGGTAAGATGACTAATACTAAGAAGATTGTGTTTAAGATTAGTAACAAGACACACATTCTTAATACAAGGATAAGGAGGGGAACCGATATTACCATTTCTTATAATGTGACCTTTAAGATTGTTACCAAAGGAGACGTGTCCTTCCTTCTTCATCGATAGCATTGTAAATAATGAAGCATCTCCGGTCATGTGTCGTGAACAACCGTTATCGAGAATCTACTTGCTTCTAGCATGAGAAGGACTCTTCACCTATAACATAAGTTGAAGATGAACATTTTGGTACCCATGATCGTATGGGTCCTTGAGTGTTAGTCTTAGGAACCCACTTATAAACTTTCTTATCAACTAGTTTCCTAGTATGACAATAATTGGTCGTATGTCCAAGCAAGCCACAGTAGTTGCAAATCATAGAGGATTTAGAAGAAGACATGTGAGTATCATGCATATGTGAATCTCTAGTGCGAGGAGTTCTATCATTAGTATTATGATGATGATAATAAAAAGCATGATGTAAAGTATTTTTCTTAAAAAATGGTCCTTTTCTTGTGTTAGAATAGGACTTGTGTATAGTGTTCATGTAAGAAGTATGCCTAGCATTGTGATGAGTGTGAAGGTATCTTGGAGTATGTATGTGAGTAGTATTCTTATTACCTAGTTTCTTACTCTGTACAAGAAAATCATTATACTTAATAGAAGTATCATATTCTCTTCTATTAGCATCTTGAACTTTATGCATAGAAAATTCATAAGCCCTTCTCATGGATTGAATCTCATCATCCTTTTTCTTGATGGTGACAAGGGATTCTTGAAACTTGAGTCGCAAAGACTCTATTTCATCCGTGTCAGAAGCAGGAGATTTTTTTCTTTACATCAATAATAATGCTTGAGAGTCTCTCTACTTCAAGTTGAAGAGCATCAACCTCTTTTAGAGATTTCTTGTATTTATTCCTAACACCTTTGTGCTCTTCATGTAGTTCAAGGATAGCTTTCTCCAAGTCATCATAAGTAAGAGTATTTAAGGAGAGATCATCAAGTACCTCATCGGTTGTCATAAGACAAACATTGGCATTGTGTTTGCACTATTTGTCGTTGTCGGAGTCGCATGCGTCACTCTCACACCAAATGCTTGTATTGGCAAATTTCCTAGAGGACGAGCTTCTTTTGCTAGGCTTCTCGTACTTGCTTGAGTCTTTTCTTATCATAGGACAGTCCCTCTTGATGTGTCCGGTTCTTCTGCATTGATAGCACGTCGGATCTTCCTCATTGTCCCGTCTGAAGCGGTTGGCTTTGTTGAATTTGAGAAACTTTCGGAAGTGCTTAGCTGTGAGAGCTATTTCTTTATCATCGTCCAACTCATTATCGTCGGAGCTATCCTTGGAGTAGGACTTTGTAACTTTGAGAGCAAGAGACTTCTCCTTCTCTTTGGCCTTCTCCTTCTCCTTCTCTTGTATGAAAGATTCCTCTTGATCTTTCATATCGAGTTCATGAGTCATAAGCTTTCCCATGAGGGTCTCAAGGTTCATGACTGTCAGGTCATTCTCCTCAATGATTGCGGTAGCTTTAGGACTCCATCCTTTTGTCAATCCTCTATGAATTTTTCTGATCTTTTCATGAGCAGGATATTCCTTACCAAGAGAAGAAAGAAGATTAATAATATCACCAAAACGAGTAAACATGCAAGTAATAGACTCATCATGTTTCATCTTAAAGGACTCATATTCTTGCGTGAGTCTACTAATCTTGGATTCCTTTACTTGTGATGTACCCTCGTGTGTGACTTCAAGTAGCTTCCAAATCTCATTGGAAGTCTTGCAAGTAGAGATTCTATTGAATTCACTACTATCGAGAGCACAATAAAGAGCGTTCATAGCCTTGGCATCTCGACTAGCAAGCTTCTTGGTGTTTTCAGTAAGTAAGTCCCTAAGAGTTTCAGATGCAACATCCTCAATAACTCTGGAAGGAGTAGGGAGACCATTTATTACACAATCCCATAAATCAAAATCTATGGACTTCAGATAAATGCTCATCCTAATCTTCCAGTAGTTATAGTTGGTTCCATCAAATAGGGGATGCCTATTTGTGGTCCCTCATTGTGGAAGGTGTTGATACTAGGGTTAGTGGCCATGGATCACTCAGAGGGTGTAAATCCAAATCAAGAGAACAAAGCTCTGATACCAATTGTAGAACCCTAGAGGGGGTGAATAGGGAAATAAAAAATAACTTAAGCACAAGAAGCAATATACGTCAAATAAAAAGATAGAGTAAGAAGATCAAACACAAGATGTATCCTGGTATCCTCGCTTGAGGCAATCCAATCCCGAAACTCTCTCCGGCTTAAATAGTGGGTTTGGATCCGAAGAACTCGCCAACTTCAACACGAGTTTGGATCCGAAGAACTCGCCAACTTCAACACACGAGTTTTCTTACGAAGGCTCGCCAACTTCAAAGAAATGAGAAGAGAACTTGTTGATCTTCTAATACTTGAAGATCAAAAATTACAACTCTTAAATACTCTAGCACTTTGGGAGAGGATGACAATTAAAAGCTTTGTAGAGTATTAATGGTGGAGCTCTTGGTTGTTTGAAAAATTTATGGCAAGGGTTGGTAAAGCCTTCAAGAGAGAGAGGGCTTTTATTTATAGAGAAATCAAGAGTAGGTAGCATTTAATGCTCCTGGATACAGCCTGACCGGCATACCATCGGTATGGACCGGCATACCGTCGGTATACTGGTCGAACAATAACGGTCATATTAATATCCATTGGAAGCATTTAATGCTGCCATTAATGCTAGTCTTTGCCATTCAAAAATCAAATTTCGTAACCCGATATACCGTCGGTATGCCGCGGTATACCGTCGGTATGCCGCGGTATACCGTCGGTATACCGATGTGTGTCACAGAACGTTTGTGTAATAAACAAAACGGTATACGTTGGTATGCCGGAGCATACCGTAGGTATGTCGATGTTTGTCACATAATGTTCTCTAGCTCACAAAATGGTATACCGCCGGTATGCCTGAGTATACCGTCGGTATTCCTATCAATATCACATTATTTTGTGGACCACAAAACGGTATACCGTCGGTATGCCGACATTTTCTCACATAAAGTTTTGTGGTCAACAAAAAGGTATACCGTCGGTATGCCGTTCTATAAGGTATTGATTTTTGACTTAAGAATAGAAAGCTTTTAGTTTTGTCATCCAACCTTAAGTGTTTACATAAAGACCTAGACCTCGTACAGACTCGAAATCTTGAAGTGTAGAGAGCCGTCTTTGCAAGGAGCGTCGATCTTTGCTTCAGTCTTCAAGGCACAGGTTGGTAATCTTGAATGGACAGACTTAATGTAGTAGGGCTTCTGAATAGATGTCAATCTGATAAATAGAGTAAACTAGACTACGAAGATACTGTTAATTATATCAAAATAAAATGTGCTAATATTTACTGCCACTAACAGCCACACAACACCCACAGATAGCGAACACGGATACAATCTCCATTAGACACGAATGAAAGGTCGGACACCATTCACCAAACACCCTGCATCATAACCACGTCCCCATCTAACATCCAGTTAATTCTAGCTATGATTTAAATACACAACATCCAAAATATAGAATGGTACCTGGAGAAGAAGAGTTCCTTATGAACTAGAACACACCTACAAGATACAGACACAGCTCTCTCGTGTCCAGAATTGAGTCAGGACTCTGCTTAGACATTTTGTCAAACAAATGCAGGACATCAGAAATTAAGCAAGAAGTTAGACGAATTTCCATCTCCCAAACTCAAAAATAGGAGAAAAATCAAAATTATCAAAATCTAACACCCACTGCTCAAATTCGATCCAAACTACTACCACCAACAACTGATCCAATTCTCACCACCGTCCTGATCGATCTCAAGCCAAAAAATAGAGAAGTTCATACTCAGAAAATCCATCCACACACACAGTAGAGTATCTTGATCGAACCAATAAGGAAAATTGATACTCACCAGGATTGATGATCGGCGGATCAAGATCGATTACTTCGACAGACCAACTGCTACTCCGCAAGAAAGAATTAGATCGATCGATCTCTTCGATCTCGATCGATGTCGATAAAGATGGTGATGATTTCCCGTCGGTGAAGACTATCCGCTCGCGGTTGCCGGGAAGGATCGCCTACCGCTATTGTCGGCGGAAGAATGCTTAGTCGAAGTCGAAAGCCGCTGTGGAGAGTTACACGCAATCGAGTTTGTCGAAGACGGAGAATGCCTAATCGTCGCTGTGAGAAGGAGATCACCCAGTTGCCACCAAGATGAAGTCGCGGAGAAGAGTCCCTTGCCGACTTCGTCGGAGGAACAACGCCTGCCGCTGACAGAAAGTTTGGTGAGTCGCGGTGGAGGCAGGGGCAGACCTGGAAGAATTATCGCGCGCGCCGACGCTCGACTCGCAGTCTGACAGAGAAGGTAGGGTCGCCGAAAAGCCGCCGTGCTCCGATGGAAGCAACACTTTGATGGAAATTAGGGTTAGGGTTAGGGCTTGAGCAGTGATTTGGGGGAGAAGAAGCTGGGGATGAGCTTTCAAGCTCAGGGAAAATTTGGAAAACTAAGAAGTCACATGACCTCTCTCTCCTCAGAAAGCTTTTATAGAAATAGGAGAGTAATGGTCAATCATGCAATTAGGTCCTTCCACTCTAGGCTATTCACACAATGGAAAAATAATAGGTAATGGCTAGATGCCCTCCACTTAATTCGTAATTACGAAAGTACCATAATTCTGTTGAAGAATTGGTTAGATGATTAGAAAAGTGGGGGACCATTCCAATTGGTTATAAATAAATTTGGAAGTTACACTCATGCCACTAATTCAAACTTTCTCTCCAAAATGATCATAAAATTTATTAAAAAAATTACTCAACAAAAATATATAAAAAAAACTTTTAAATTCCAGAAAGTGGAAAAGCGGGGTTACAAATCTTCCTCCTTAGAAATATTTCGTCCTCAAAATTTCAAAGAGTAGCACTATATAGAAATGATACGGAGTAAAAAATCTATTAAGCACATGTGTGAATTCGATCAATGACTGAGTGCGAAAATCCTAAGGATTTGAAATGACACAATAATAGATAAAATGGTACGATTGACAACGGTCGAAAATTTTGGCAAGTACGAAGCAAAACGAACTTTGATAAAGGCCAAGTACGATAATTATATGCAAGGAGTTGATATAATGTGATTTAACAATGATCAAGAATTTAAATGGGTGCGAGGTGACCTGAATTTTAATTGCAACTAGGAGGAGTAGATTCATGAAGGCACGAACTACTAAGCACGATTAAAATCGATAGTTTAAAAAAGTGGACTAGAACAAGCCAGAAGAATCATGGTCAGATAGACATGATTTAGGATCGAAGTTTAGACAAGACACAAACGAAGTACGGAATCAAAATCTGGCAATGTATAATTTGAGGAATCAATGATCTAACGATAAAATGCTAGAAGGAAAATTAACAAGGGTTGATTGAAAAAACGTACGAAATACCCAGGAGGTATTAGTATCAAATCGGGATGAATGTGCAAGGATTTATGATTCATGAAAATCGATAATCATATGAATAGGGAATATAGTTTCCATGGTACCCGAGAACATATAGGTATTTGAAGTCACTTCGCTTATAATCCCTACTCCGCCAGTATATATCTGACTGCAGTGGACTTCTGGCTCCGTGACTCAAATAACAATATGTCACTGAGTATTCTGTCAACCCTATCTATTTTCCAACAATCATTGACGAAACAAACCCAAGAGATCAAGATATGAGGAATATGACAAGTCTCAATAATACTCGAAAACCCATGAATATCTGAAATCACTTCAACTTACAGTTCCTGCCTCTAGTGTGCTGCTGGCTGCAGTGGACTCTCAGTATCCGTAGTCCAGATAATGACTGCAGTGCACGACTGCCACGTCCCAGTAGATCATCGAATAGTCTCTCAACCTTATCCTTGGGAATTTAAAATTTTAAGAATTTAAAATGAGTTTCGATAGTCAAAGTCAAAATAAAAGGTGATGTTATCTGCCTTTTAGAAAATAAGGAATTTCACTAGGTGCCAAGAAGCAACAAAGGATTCAACAATGAGTAATGGTACAAAAAGGACAAACAAGGAGATTTTAAGTCTCGAACAGGGAACGAATTTTCGAATAGTAACCAAAATTTTAATGAAATCTGGAATGATAACTAGATTCCGTATAGGGCACATAATCCCGAATAAGTAGCAAAGTCGCAAACGTTGTATAGAAGCAAGGTACCAGATAAAAGGCAAAGTCTCGAAATAAGGACCAAAAAAATCTTGTACATGAATCAATGTATAACAAAATCTCGAACGACAACAAAGTCTCGAACAATACCTCGAATGAAAAAAAATTAACAGAAAACAAGTCTTAGATAGAAAATCAGACATCAACAAAGTCACAAATATGATACAAAATCTTGAATATAATTTCGAATAAGAAACAAGTTTTCGAAGAGTGAATGGAGGAATATCAATCAACGAATAGGACACAAGGTTCTGAACCATGAATATGGAACAAGCAAATTCTCAAATAAGGTCGAAACAAAATTGTGAATAGAGATCAATCTCGAACAGAAAATAAGTCATAAATAGGAAATAGAATTCATGTAGGAAACTAGTCAAAGTCTCAAAATAGAAAAAAAAAACTTCAAACGATGTCTCGAATAGGGACTGAATCTCAAGCAAGTGTCAAGATAGGAGTGAAGGTTCAAACAATGTTTTGATTGGGAACAAGTTCAAAATAAAATTTCGGATAGGAATAAAATCTCGAGTAGTCCATGGTTCGAATAGAAAAATTTTAAATAGAAGCCAAAAACAAAGCCATCAATAATGAATATAAAATAAGGTATCGAATAGTGGATTCCAAACAATTATCGAATTGTGGATCTAAAACAAGTTTGCCGAATAGGAAACAATATCTCGAAATAAGTTTCGAACATCAACCAAGGTTTCAAAATAGAAAATAAGAGGTTTCAAGAAACGATCTAGGTGCTAACAGGAATTTAAGGGAAAACTGAATTTCGAATCACAATCCATGGTTTTCTTCAACCATGCAAAAGAAACCTTCGGTCTTCAGTCTGTCTTCAGTATTTCTTCGGAATTGGAATTGCTTCAATTTCTTTAGCTGTCCTGTCGTAGGCTGGTCCTTGCAGTAATGCTCAATATGGTTGTTGAATCTGGAGAGACGGTTTCCCTTGCTGTAGTTCTGGTGCTCTTCGTACTCGTCCTTGGACAGTGCGATCAACGGTCTCCGGGCAATCCTTGACATGATGGACAGGCGATCCGCAGTACAAGTATAGCCTCCATCTTTTGCGACACTCTTCATAGTGGTGTCCTGAGAGGTGGTAGAAATTGTAAATGATTGTCATCTGAATTTGAATATGGTTCTCCCGCTGGGACTGGAGCGCAGAGCCTTTGATTGGAATATACGACTGCTGGCGTGCTGGCTGCTGAGATCCTGATGCTCCTCGGCCTTTGTAATCCATAACTTGCTGACAATCTTTCATTCGGTGGGCAGAATATCCATAGGATAGGCAGAGTCCAAGTCTCTTACGGCACTCCTTGAAGCGATGTCTGGATGGCGGTGGAAAGCACAAATGGCCATCATCTGAATCTGATGACGTGGCTGAAGAGGCGCTGTCTGAGTGTGGCGACGCTTTGCGGATCCATAGTAGTTGCTACTTCTGCCTCAAGTCTTCATGTCTCTCTTGGCCTTCAACTTTTGTCTTGTTCTATTGTCCATGCTACGTTCTGGATCTCCTGGCTGGCGGCTCCAATCTTTAGAGGAGTTGGGTCCTCAATGACTTGGATAATTTTCAGTGGCGACTCCAGGTTCTCGATTTGTTCCTCGGTGCAAGATATACGCTCGGTATCGAGAAAGTCCAAAGGTCTGAGAGTCTGGAAGTCAAAAGTCCTCTCTAGTTCAGAAAGCGTATCTGCAAGTCTAGCTTGAAAAAAGATGGCATGCTCCCTCTGGGCGTCAAGGAATTCTTGAAATGTCTCCGTCAACTGCGTACTACCTATAGGGATAGTAGGGCGGTAGAAAGTAGTGGAGGTTCGAAACCCTCAAGTGTAGGTGGATCAACAGTTCTGGTGTCGCGTTCTTGGAATTATCTAAAAACAGAAAACTGTTAAAATGTCCTAAACCTAGAAACAACAAGTGTTTATAGAATATTAATATACCCGATATACCCGATTTCTTATGCTGTGATCAACTTTCCCTAGTTTTATCAAGTCCTCCAATAGTACACTACTACCTAGGTACCATTAGGACAGACCTGCATGGGCTACCAATAAATACATGTCACGATACGCTCCCGAATAATCGGACACGAGTCGGACACGCCCAGCCTACGTTGGAAGACTCAACATAGTAAGCTGTACCAAGCTAGGAAAATCTAACCAGATAAACATGAATGTGTACAATCACAGCTTCTATAAAACGTTTCCAGAATGATCACCATAATCCACCGATCATAATATCATAAAAGTACTAGAGACAACAAGAAGAAAAATACTATGAACTTACAACATTTAATATCTAGAGAAATAGCTAAAACAATCCAAACCTGAAACCTCAAACTAAGTCTTGACTCCATCCTGCTCAGCTAAGATCCCGGGCTCTGTCCCATAATGTAGAACAATGTCCTACAAGTATACCTGCAACATATCCGAGTAAGGAGCAGAGCTAGTATATCCAAGGAAATGAACATGAACATCATGGTATGGAAATGAACAGGAAAAATATAAAGTACGAGAAATGAGAACATGACATGAAACCTGAACATGAATACTGAAAAGTAAATACAGGGAACATGAAATGAAATCTGAACATGAAATACACAATGAACCTAAAGTGTGCAATATATCGAAATACATACAGAGTGTGTGATCGGCTTGGGTAGATTCAGGGAACATGAAATGGTACGGCTTCGGTCTCGCGTGTACGATGCGGAGCCTGAGCTATTCACATAAATAGTAACTCAGATTTGATCACACATCTGTAGTATTTCTCCTCCCAGACACAAGAAAACTTAAGGAACAAGATACCAGACAATCTCATAAAATATCGTGTCAACCAGAAGATACAAGAAAGAATATACAAGATATAAAAAAATGACAAGTCCGAGGACTATACTTGCCTTGCTCAAGGTGGTCAAGTGGGGGTAGTGATGCTAGATATCATCCTGTTTATTAGGTACAAGTTGGGTTAAGGTTATGCATAAAGGTGTCAACTAGCTTAGATTATTCTCTCTAAATAATTGATTACTAGGAACTAATACTAACAAATTGTTTAATCTATGCTTACTCTTAAAATATTTTCTCAATAACATTTATTATAAGATACACTTACTAGTTTTAGAAAATACTTTAATGGTATACTAAGTTATACGAATAACTAAATGCCACCATGGAACATACTTAATAAATGTGGCAACAAAAGATTATGTCAGTTTCATAGACACTAATTCTAGTTGATATATTTACACATGGCTCCAAACCTATTATCACAACACAACACAAAGAGTTAACACAATCTAACCCACCAAAAGTCCAACTATCTTCCTAATTGAACCTTATCTCCCTGGCAATTCAAATTTAGTGTCTAAAACTGAGCCTAACGGCTACTATCTCATAAATGGAAAAAATAGATACAAATGTAATTGGTGCTACATGATTACACCCAATAGTTAAGGAATATATGAAATCAACATTTACTACTGATATACAAATGACAAAAATCCAGAGAACCCATTTGAATTTCAGTTCGACACGAACTCCTTCAATCGCTATTGCCATTCTCCATCTAGTCGTTCCCTACGCGACATCAACGGTAGCAAGATAGGACTGAGCGCAAGCACTCGGCACGCACACGCTACTCCAGACACAACCTGTCTTGGCCAATACTATACTCGATAGCTGTCATAACCTATATTTTTATTTCTATTGTTTGTATAAATTTTACATAAAATTCTTCTCATATTGACAATTTTTTTTAAAAAATCTAAATCATAGTTTTGTCACAAAAAAAATCTAATAACAATTTTTTTTCCATTTAGCTCCTCTTGTAAAGTTTTTATTTTTGCATTTCTTTCCCCCACCAACTATGCCACCTAACCCACACACTTGTAACCATGCATGAAGACTAGGGGCAAATAGGTAATTTTACTTTATTCTCTAATCATTATGTCTTTAGGATATTTGTTAAAAAAAGAATTTATATGAAGAAAGGGAAAGAGATGGCAGCACCTCCATTCTCTCTCTCTCTCTAAGTCTCCTCCTCCCCTCTTCATCTCTCACTCTCCCTCACTCTCTCGGCACTCTCCCACTCTCTCCATCTCTCTCGGTTCCCTCTCCCCTTCACCGCCGGCACCGCCTTCCTCCGGTCGGCCACCTCCATCACCACCTCCAACACTACCAGCATCATCTTCATCTCCATCATCACCAAAACCTAAACCCAAAATCCATTTTTACAAAAGAAATTGGAGAGGAAGATACTTGGAGAAGGAGATCCAAGCCCTAAACCCTATTTTCCAAATCCCTAATTTTTCAAGGCAAGCCCTCTTCCCTTTCTTGAGATATTGTCTTGATATAAAAAATTCCATATTGCTAATTTTTATTATTTTATAATTTTGGACAGAATTTATGATTTAATTAATTACATGAGAATCATGGATTAGGATATTGTCAGATCACATACATGGTATATAATAGGAGAACTAGTAAGAGAAAGGTTTAGAATGTTATTCTTCATACTAAGTTGTATGATGGACATCGCACACACACATAGATATGATATGTTGCTTGAAAACCATGCATTTTAATAGAGAGACACCATGAATGTTTTATTTATTTTGAATAGTTGATTTTTCATATTTAATCATAATCTTGCATATATACTTAGTTGTGCAATTTGAAATCTTACTTAGGATTGTATTGTAAAGTAGTATAGTTTCACAAATTATCCATACAAAGATGTTTAAGTTAGTAAAAGAAAATTTACTTCAACAAGGGATTTTTTTTAAAATTAGAAATTTTAGATAAATTGTGGATTTATAGGAAAATTGTCTTCCAAACAAGTATGTTGCAAAATTTTAATTTAGTTTATTTCAAGGCAATAACAATATTTGCATGTACCAGAAAATAGTATAAATTACCTAATTTGTGTGAATCAAATTTTAATAAAATAAATCCTATAATAATAAGCTTGACATATAAATATAGACGTAGTTTAGGAAGTATTAACAGTTTTTGATTCTTATGATACTTATAATGCATCTTCTTTATGTCTATACCTTAAAAACTAATTTGTGATACATTAAATCGTCTTTTTGTAACTTCAATATGCTAACAACTAGAAAACATAATGAATATGGTGTAATAAATTGATTGTTACTTATACAAAGTTTTGATTAATTATATATAAATGCGTGTGTATCCGGTGTAGAGAATTGCGTTAGTTCATTCAAATTGGTTTCTAGCAATTTCGAAGTTGTCTACTTATATACATACTTATTGCAATCTATATGCTTATTCGTAGTATATTCATAGCTATATGTTTATTTATATATAAGTATAAGGTTTATGATCATTCTAAGTTTATACACAACATGTGTATCTTATAATTATATACTGTAATTTTATTTTATTTTTATAAGGTTGAGCAATTACTAATGATGTTTGTTAGTTCCTTGAATATATTTAGAAAACTAGCAATTGATAGCAAGTCCTTCATATCTCTTTTTCTCCTAGAAATTGTTCAAAAACCTAATTTCCTAAATTGCATGAATTAAAATGATAGATATTTAATTCTGGAATTTAAGTAAGTTATGGTTAAATTCAATATATGGATATGAGTAATTGGAAATTGAAATTGATGTACATATGTATATATGTATATGTAGACAAATGAGTAACTATTTTATTCCATGAAATTTTAATTTAGTTTATTCCAAGAAATTTCTTTTTCTATTTTTTTGTTTTTTACAGTTTTTTCTCCTCTTTTATCATTCGTCGGAGAATATTCCGGCAAAAAAGCTGGGATTTAATGCAATATAATATTTTGTTAACTCAATTTGGTTTCGGCTGCAAGCGACTAACTATTTTATCTATTTTTCAGTTAACAAATCTTGTTACGTCAAATCCATATATCAGCGACGATATCCCCATCAATGACTTGTTGCGTCATAGAATTGATTATGCTGCCAACGTCAAGTTCTTGCCGTCAAATCTATCTTAAATATTATTACAAAGTAAACTAGAGGACAACTTTGAGTGTTTTAATTTTACTCTTTTCGAGTACATAGTCTTGTTACCAAGTCGTCAAACGGAAAAAATTAGGGATGGCAAAAATACGAGTATAGATCGGCTCAATGCAAAAAAAATACGTTCAAAAATTCAATCAAATATTCAAAAAATGGAAATATCGAGATTATAAACTTCACATTTTTAAATATGTCGTCAAATTTTGTTAATTAAACATGTTGCCACCACGTTTTTTGTGCCAAATTTTTGAATAATTTATATGGAACACGTTTAAAACTTTGCATGCTTAAAGTTTATGTAGTGATTTCACGTGGATATATACTAGTAATAATAGTAATAAATTTAATTTTGGAAATTAGTTTTTAAAATTAGGGTCTCAGAATTCCAAAGGTTGGTGTCTTATAAAATTTAAGACTCAAAACTTCTAATTTTTTCCACTTCCCAAGGTCGTATAAGACGGTCAAATTTTTTCGCTTCTTCTCTCAAACCCTCTTCCTTCTCCCAAACTCTTTTCTTATCAAAATGTTGCCGAAGAAACAACGACCGTCTCTGAAGGGGAAGAATCCAGAAAGGTATGCGATACAGGCCCGAAGGGCAGAACTTATAAGGGCGACAAAAGCGAAGATTATGGTCGCTAGGATAGAGGTCGAAAAGGCAGAGGCGGAAGCAGTGGCGGCGACATCGACGACGAAAGCGGCGGCTGCAGCCAAGCCACCTACAAAAAAGGCTAAAAAACTTATTGCTCAACAAAGACCGAAAAGTCTATCTTCGATACAGAGTCGTCGGAAGACTCAACTTATGAAGATCGAAGGCGTACTCAAGCGAAGGCTAAGGTGGCAACGGATACGGAGTCATCAGTGTACTCTGAGGATTTTGAATCATCATCAGAAGAGGAAAATGAAGAGAAAAAACAATCATCAAATAAGTCCCAGGATGGAGAGGAGGTAAAAATTTTTGAAGACTCTAAATTTAAGAAGATTTACAATAAATATTTCAAGAAAAAGACTGTTATGCCTGAAAGATCAATTAAGATGGATGATGTCGAAGACGAAGCTTTCCTAGATATATTGAAATTCTATCAGTTGGAAAAACTGAACAAATCCTGTCTTGAGAAAATCTCCCAAATAATAGTAAGAGAATTTTACTCAAATCTTTCGGCTGAAATTAATGAAAAAGAAGAGGATCAACAACTGGTGTTTCAGATAGGAAAACTGATTAGGATAAATATTGCTGTTATCAACGAATTTTATGTATTTGATCCAGTTCCTGAGTTTGATATAAAAGATATTGATAGTGTTTCTATGAGAGATGCAATTCATGAGATTACAGGTGTATCAGTGGATGCCAAGACCCCTCAAAATGTATACAAAGGTCAATTAAAAACTTTGTATAAATTGTTGCATGCCTACGTATCTCAAACACTCAACCCTACTGGACATGAGTTTTCCATCCATCCCGAGAGAGTAAAATTTATTTATTATATGGGGAAGAAAAAAGGATAGATATAGGTTCTTACATGTAGAATAGAATGATGCATCTCGTAGGAAAACCAACTGCAAGGACATCTCTCCCTTTCGGAGGATTTGTATGCTCAATGGCTAGTAAACATTCTGTCCCAAGCTTAGCGGGGATGTTTATATTAAAAATAAAGGCCCCATGAGAAAACTAACTTTCACTCGAATGTTTAGAAAATGGGAAGCAGCTGCAAGCAAACCATCAACATCTGAAAAACCATCAACTTATGGAATCCAAAACACTAAGGACAGGTTTGATGATCTATACAATTTTGTTGCTACAAAATTTGAGAATGTCTTCAAAGAGACGAAGACTATATCCGACAACCAGAAATTGATTTAGGATAAGATTAACCAGATAGAGGTTGAATTTGCTGACCAAGAATAAGATTTTCTTTCCCTCGTGAAGAAGGTAAATGGGGCTATCCCAAACTCTTATATAAAAACTCACACTGTGCACATTGACACTCTAATGCTAGCTCTCACTTTGATACTTCTATTTATGTTTCTAGATGTCATTTCTATATATACAGTGAGTCCATACTTACTATAATTTTTCTTATTCCGTCCCTCAAGGTGTAGGTGAAGGATATTTTGAGAAAGAAGAAAAAAAAGAAAGAAGAAGAAGATGGAGATGGATATGAAGATTCATCTTTTGAGTTTTGAAGCTTTTATTTCAATTTAGAAGTAATATTTGAATTGTAATATGGTTCTGAATATTTGTTGGTTTTGGCAGTCAAACTAAATTTTGTGTTTGAAATATTGTATGAATAAACTTTTCGCTTGTACTAAGCACCGTTGTGGTGCATGGTTCGAAATTTGTTTGAAAAATGTAATATGGTCTTGAATATAGAGTAGGTCTGATATTTGTTTGGATTATTGTATTGTGAATTATGCAGATTCTATGTTGAATTACTAAAGTGGATTGGGCAAATTACTGTAACGTAGATTATGCAGTTTATTAGACTTGGAATGAAGTATACTTAATTTGATTACGATTTTTTGGTTGAAGCATTTATTTGATTTGCAGTTGGCCTTCATAGATGATTTTGATCTTTTTGTGTATTCCTTTGATTTGCAGATGCCCTTCATAGATTTCATGAGTCCTGGGTGCATTCCTAGGGTTTATAGATGGCCTCATCACGGATACATTATTGGGATCACTAAAACTTTATTTGATTGTTATGTGTTTTGCTTTCTGTAAATAATCAGTACATCGATGCCATCAGTATGAATTCGATGCCAGTGTAATGCATAATGTAATCATGTCTGTTCATCCCTTGTTGTTGCTGAAGCAAAGTATGTAATGTAAAAAAAATTCTCTTGGATAGTATGTTATTCAAACACTCGCAAGCAATTTTGTGCAGCCATACAGTAGAAGCTTGATAAAATGATATTCAGATTTTCTTGAACATGATTTAATATTAAATGAATATACTTTGGTAAATGATATTAAAAATACTGTAAATATTTGGTGAAAAAATATGAGATACTTGAACATTTTCCATTCTAAATGTACCATACTTTGTTAAAAGCACAGAGAGTGTCCATTCTCCGTGTTAAAAGCACGAAGAAGGGTCATTCTCCGGGTTAAAAGTACGGAGAATGACCATTCTTCGTGTTAAAAGAACGGAGAATGGCAATTCTCCGCTTTAAAAGTAAGGAGAATGGTCATTCTCCATGTTAAAAGAACAGAGAATGACCATTCTCTTGTTAAAAGCAAGGAGAATGATCATTATTCGTCCAAAATGTACCATACTTTGTTAACGTAAAAAATCGAATATACTTTAGTAAATGATATTTTTTTTAAATACTGTAAATATTAGAAAGATGGTTAATATAAAAAATGTTGAACATTCTCCGTCCTAAATGTACCATACTTTGTTAAAAGTACAGAGAGTGACCATTCTCCGTGTTAAAAGTGTTGGCCCAATGATGGTATCATATTTTTGAATATGGTTAATATGTTAAGTTTAGCATTTCATTATCACTAATCTTCATACTATCGCTATAGCATTTCTACTTATACTTATACCTTTGGTGATATGTGCCTATTGGTTTACATATTAGTGATATGAGCTTATCTATCTTAAATTTAATCGGGTTGCCAAAATCAAAACTATGTTTTTGATTGTGGTCATTCAATTAAGTTTAATCATTATGTTATCACTAACATTTATGCTATCACCTTAGCACTTATACTTAAACTCAGCATTGTCCTAATGTGCATTAAACTTATCACACTTGCTACTATGTGTATTGCTTTGTTCGTCTAACATGTACATGCAGAAAAGCAATAAGCAAGATCAATGTGGACATATGCAATGAAGAAATCATGGTGGGCCAAAGACGATGGATCCCACAAGATTTCTCTGAACCACCCGACGACATCTCCGGAGCCACCAAGGGAAAAAGCCAGCACCTATCAAAGAAAAAAAAAAAAAAAAAAAAAAAAATATATATATATATATATATATATATATATATATATATATATATATATATATATATATATATATATATATATATATATATATAGTAAGGCTCTATTGAAGATGCTCTATTTAAGGCAGAATCAGTGGTCCAGCACATTGAAGATGCTCTATTTAAGGCACCCCAATCAACATGCAAACCTCTGCTTCCATCACAGCATTTAACAAATAGAATAGGAAAATGCTTTATGTACCTCCAAAATGTACCTCATCTATGTCCTTCCGCCACGTGGTCCTCTTCCATTTGTTCATGTCTTCTCCCTAACTCCTCTCCTATTTGCTTGGGTCAATAAGGCGGTGCCATGTGGCGGAGGGACATGGAGGAGGTACATTCAATAGAATAGTAAGGCTTGATAAAGGAGTTAAGTACTACTATCCGGTGAACGGCCTAAATCAAAGTGATGAGTAGGGCTGTGCACAATTAAGTCAAACCGACCAAATCGAACCAAGCCAAACCGAATCGATTGGTTTTAAACCGAATCGATGGTTCAATTGGTTTGGTTCGGCTTCAATTTTTTCAAAACCGACCGATTCGGTTCGGTTCACGGTTTGGTTATGCCAAAAACCGACTAAATCGAACCGAACCGAATCAAAACCTTGTTAAATAATTAGGGTTGGCCAGTTGGGTATGGATTTATTGGGTTGTATTATACCGGTTTGGTTCATTTATTCACATCACAGCCATTTATCATGTTGAAGTTGAAAGAGCTCTCTCTCTCTCTCTCTCTCTCTCTCTCTCTCCCTCTAGTCTCAAAGAGGAGTGCTTAAAGCTGGTTTAAGTCTTTCCGATCTCTTCCCTTCCGTATCCTTCCGGTCTCTTTTCTTCTTTCTGTTCGGTTCGGTAAAGCTTGTTGAAATCTATCATATCCTATCCATTCAGTTTTGTTCCGAAAGTCCGGTGGATCAATGCTTACTTTCAGTAAGCGTTTGAAGCCTATAGAGAGCGAAGCGAAAAACTCCTCTTCTTGTTGCGGGAAGTGTACCGTACCATGTACCACTTTTCTATAAGCCGGCTTTGCAGATCAGATCTCTTTCCGGTAGCAGTAGCAGGTTTGAGACCGGGTGAATCTAATTGCTCCTGTGCACATGGAAGGGACTTTTGGTTGAATGTATATAATTTTTTAATATGTATAATTGGCATTTTTCTCCACCTACAAAGCGCAAGTTGAATTGAAGCTGCTGAATTGTATTTACTGTTGCAAAGTACAAGTTGACTGAGGTTTCACAAAAAAAAGTATACAGCCCATTTTTTTTATGTGATCAAAACCGACCAAGTCGAACCAATCCAAACCGAACCAAGTTGGTCGGTTTCAAAACCGAACCGACCATTGGGTTGGTTTGGTTCGGTTTTGTTTATTTTCAAACCGATTAACTTCGATTCGGCTTCGGTTGGGACCAAATAGGTCGACCACCGACCGATGCACACCCCTAGTGATGAGAACTCTGCACTGGTCCACTATATTCAGGTGCTATTTTTTATGTATTGTTTGGAATAGATAGGAATTAGAAGCATGCTGTGAATGTTCTCTTAACGAATTTGATGCATATCAAGTTTGTATTAGTTATGAATGGAAGCTATAATCATTCACATTGCCAGCTATGCCACAGAAAACAACACGAAATATTAGCTGATTAAATATGCAAGATGATAGAAGTTCGTAGATCCGTGTTTATATTGGGGGAAATGTTCAGGAGAAAGGTGTTAGTATCTTAGAACTGACACAAGGATTTTAATGGATCATGTACTAAGTATTAGATATCAAACCAGTGATATATATTATCAGAGACTATTAGATGACCTAATGAGTGATTTTGAGTTGTCTCCTACAAAATAACACATGCACTAAGTATTAGATATTAAACCAGTGATATATATTACAGACTAAAAAAATGGATATGAAGTGCATAGGAAATAAGCAAAACTAAGTTACACTAGGTTCATCGTAAATGTAAATGAATTCTGTTGGAGAAATTATTTGTGATGGAATAACTTAATTGGCACATCTCGAGTGGTATCACGTTGGCGCTTCCAAGCCCTTCCAAATACTTCATTTTCTTTGTACACATGATATTTACAGAAACGGTAAACTTCTGACAAACATAGGAAGTTGCTTGCTTAAATCTCATGGTAGTGATATATCAAAATTTTGTAACATAAAATATTTGTTATGTAAGTGGCTTCTTCAGTTTTACGTGGTCCTCTGCTATGCAACAACTACATTCTTATTGTTGGCTGTGTGTTCACATGAGCTTCAAAAGCTCAATTTCCTTGTATTTAGTCCCACATCGGATGGGAGCCAACATCCAATAGTGCTCATATGCATTCACCCTCTTTTACTTCATTGAACTATTGTGTGTGTGTCCCATGGGCCACACGTGCGTATTGCTACTGCCGAGGGACGTGGCTTGACACGTGTAACGGGTGCCGGTACGTGTCCACATCTGCGGGCGCCGAATGCCGATTCGATTTCCTCTTCTGTTTCGGGCTGAGACCCAAAATTCTTTTTGCTCCTTCAGATTTTTGACCGTTACAAATCATTTAATTTTGTAACGTTTACTATTCAAATTTTGTCCAGATACATTGAACCACATGGTTCACATTTGTTTATTTGGTAACGTCAAATTAAATGTCCTTTAATTTTCTGTCCGTTGGTCTTAAACCGAACTGCCTATATATTGAGCCCCTCTTCTCCTTCTCAATACACAGAAACGATTCTTTCCACAGAGCCTCTCTAAAATTCTTGTCCCCTTCCAATTGCTGCTGTTGTTCTCTTGTTGCTCTGGGCAGAGCTAAGTCAGGATCGTTCTCTCAGCGTCTTGTGCGGCAACTAGATTAATAGACCCTAGATCAGATGGTCGTTCTCTCAGCGTCGTGTGCGGTTCAAAGTATTGTTACACCTACCTCCTTAAGACAAAAGATGAAGTTCTAGACAGATTCAAGGTCTATAAGTCTGAAGCTGAGAACCAGTTAGATAAAAAGATTAAGATCCTTAGATCAGATCATGGTGGATAGTATACCACAAATGAAATCACTAATTTCTGTGAAGAGCATGAAATTTTTCATGAGGTAATTGCTCCTTATTCACCACAATCCAATGGAGTTGCTGAAAGGACGAATCGCACTCTGTTAGATATGGTCAATGCCATGCTTCTCAGTTCAGGTGTCCCAGATAATCTATTGGAAGAAGCCCTATTATCAGCATGTTGTATCCTTAATATGATACCCAGTAAGACTAATGATAAAACACCATATGAGTTATGGAATGGTCGAACCCCTAGGATTAATTACCTCAAAGTTTGGGGATGTCTAGCTAAGGAAGGAATTCTTGAACCCAACAAGAAGAAGATAGGACCTAAGACTATATATGATGTGTTTATAGGATATGTCCTAGATAGTAATGACAGTAGATTTCTTGTAAGCCACTATGAAGTAAATAAAATCTCTAATAACACAATTATAGAAGCTAGAGATGCAGTTTACTTTAAAAATATTTTTTTATTCAAAGATAGAACCCCTTCATCTTCCTCTAACCCTTCTCTTACTCCATCTACTAGTTTTCATGATCAAATACCTAGTGCTCAACCTGAACAAGTCATAGAACCTAGAAGGAGTAAAAGAGAAAGGATTGAAAAGAATTTAGGAGAAGAATTCTTCACTTTTTTTATAGAGGGTGATCCCTCAACTTATGAAAAAGTCATATCCTCTCCTGATGCCCCTTTAAGGAAAGAAGCTATTAACAGTGAGTATAACTCCATTATGAAGAATAACACTTGATTTTTAGCAGATCAACCTCTAGGTAGTAAACCCATAGGTTGTAAGTGGATCATTAAAAAGAAACTTAGAGCCGATGGTACCATAGAGAAACACAAGGCTAGATTAGTAGCTAAAGGTTTTACCCACAAAAAGAGATTCGATTATTTTGATACCTACTCTCCTGTAGCTAGAATTTCTTCTATTAGAACCCTTCTGGCCTTAGCCTACATTCATGATATGCTGATCCATCAAATGGATGTAAAGACAGCATTTTTAAATGGAGATTTAGAAGAAAAAATATATATGGAACAACCTGAAGGTTTTATTGCTAAAGGCCAAGAAAATAAGGTTTGTAAATTAGTAAAATCTCTTTATGGTTTAAAGCAAGCTTCCAAGCAATGGCACAACAAATTTGACAAAGTCATTATAGAATTTAGTTTTGTGCCAAATGAATATGACAAATGTTTGTATTCTAAAAATACAAATGAAAGTTGTGTTATCTTATGCTTGTATGTTGATGATATACTTATTTTAGGATCTTCACTGGAATTGATAAATAATACTAAGAATTATTTATCTAATCAGTTTGACATGAAAGATCTAGGTGAAGTAAACCTGATCCTAGGAAAGCAAGTGTCCAAATGCAAAGAGGGCTATACTCTATCTTTAGCACATTCAATTGAGAAAATGCTAAGAAAGTTTGAGTACTTTGACAAAAAATCTGCCTTTACTCCTTATGACAGTAATGTTGTTCTCAAGAAGAATGAAGGATCGCCTATAGAACAACATAGATATTCATAAATGATAGGGTCCCATATGTACATAACAAATAGGACCAAGCCTGATATTACATTTGTTATTGGAAGACTAAGTAGATATACTAGTAACCCAAACCAATCACATTGGAATGCTTTAGACAGAGTATTTAGATATCTTAAGGGTACTCTAGATTATAAACTTCATTATACTAGATACCCTGATATCATAGAAGGTTACTCAGATACAAATTGGGTAACTGATTCACATGATGTAAAATCCACTACTGGATATATTTTTATCCTAGCAGGAGATACAATCTTCAGAGGATCATGTAAACAAACTATCATTGTTAGGAGTACAATGGACTCTGAAATGATAGCTTTAGACACTACCTGTACAGAAGTCGAATGGCTTAGAAACCTTATTATGTATATACCTGTTTCTGTTCATCCTATTCCTGCTGTTTCTATAAACTGTGATAATAAACTGTTATAGAACTACTAAAGTATAATTCTGTGAATGCTAAAATGAACAGGCACCTGTAGATGCGGTTCAAGTCAATAAAGAGCATATTGGACAAATATGTGGTTCTTGACTATGTAAAGTCAGATAAGAACCTTGCAGACCACTTAGCAAAGGGTCTGTCTAGGACATTGATCCTAGAATCATCGAGGGGGATGGGGTTAAGCCCATAATATAGTCACCAGCAGTGGCAACCCAACCGAGTCTGATTGGAGATCCCAAGAAGCCGGTTCAATGGGTAGGAACAAGCTGGACTAGGTGAATACTATGGAACATTGACCCTGAGATTAAATTCTCTTTAAAATAAAAGCCCAAGAGGTTGTACATGTTTACATTAATACCCCATCCCTATGGTAAAAGTGTTCCTTATGTGATATGGATAGGGTGAGTTTAAACTCTTAATAAGTCTAAGCATGACATGCAGGGTTGGTACCTATCACCAACCCTTAAGGACTTACCTATATGAGAGGTCGTAAGGACATACAGGGCGTCCCTAAACAACTCTCATGAATATGTAAAAGTGCGTATGGCCAATCAAACGCGCCACCCGATAGACCCAAGTACCTCTAGCGTACTATATATGTGTGTTATTTTCTAAGTCTGATTCAAGAAGACTAATTCAAGGCATAGTCCATCAAGCTCTTCTTCAGACAAAGACAATGGTCAATACATGAGATTCAAGGCTGTAGTCCATCTCATTTATGCATAGTATATAACTGCCGAAAAATTCTCCTATTCTTCTCTTATTTTCTTTCCTTTTAAATACTTTGGAACTTGACCTTTTGGGGGGGGGGGGATTGTTGGATGTGTGTTCACATGAGCTTCAAAAGCTCAATTTCCTTGTATTTAGTCCCATATTGGATGGGAGCCAACATCCAATAGTGCTCATATGCATTCACCCTCTTTTGCTTCATTGAACTATTGTGTGGGTGCCCTATGGGGGCTACACACACGGGCCGCCGTCGTCGCCCGACCCAACTCGGCTCGGTTTGGTTCGACGTGCGTAACGGATGTGGGTACATGCCCACATCTGCGGACGCCGAATGCCGATTCGATTTTCTCTTCGGGTTCGGGCTAAGACCCAAAAATCCTTTTTCTCTTTCAGATTTTTGGCCGTTACAAATCATTTAATTTTATAACGTTTACTATTCAAATTTCATCCAGATACATTGAACCAGGATCACATTTATTTATTTGGTAACGTCAAATTAAATGTCCTTTAATTTTCTGTCCATTGGTCTTAAACCGAACTGCCTATATATTGAGCCCCTCTCCTCCTTCTCAATACACATAAACGATTTTTCTACAGAACCTCTCTAAAATTCTCGTCTCCTTCCAATTGCTGCTGTTGTTCTCTTGTTGCTCTGGTCAGAGCTAAGTCAGGATCGTTCTCTCAGCGTCGTGTGCGGCAACGAGATTCCGATAGAGCAGAAATTTTATCACAAGGGGTGTTCGAATCCAGTCTGCACATAGATCCGGACTAACTCTTAGGGCAGTGCTACGTGTGCGACTTCTCCGGAGGCCGATAACATTTAATTAATTTTATTTTCTTGCAAATTTAAAACGAAAATTTTTGAAGAATATCCAACACTTATTGCTTTGTACATTCATAGGAAAAGTTAGTGGTGGCACTTACATTTTTGTGTACATTTAGTGGTGGCACTTACATTTGTACTCGGGTATACAGTATCCTTATTTCGCACATGAAACAAAGTAGTGTGCTTGTACTTTTGATATTTGATAAAAATTTGCCTATCACTGTTTTAGTCCTAATATAATCTAGTTGTTGTGTATACCATACTTTTGATAAACTTGACAGAAATATAGACTTCCTTAAGCTTGCACTATGTACAAAGCTTAAGCAAGCCTAACTTGAGCTATGCCCAAGTTTCAATATGAGCAATTATTTTAATTTTATTATTATAGTTTATTGGCTAATAATTCTGGTTTATTTATACTTTTAGATGGAGTTGCTAAATTCCTTTCATAGCATTCAGGTGTATCATGCTTCAAATTTTAGGTTGCAAGGAATGCATGACTGACCATCTCTTGCAATCTACTTTCAGGTTACTACTATTCTTCAATGTCACATGATTTAATTTTTTTAAGATGGGACTTGCATCCTGTAATATGCTAGTTTTTAGGTTTTTTGGGTCATCTCGAATTATTGGTTACTTTACTTGTGTGCTTTTGTGATATTTCTAATAGATAATCATCGACTGCTTATTAACATTGAGATCATTATCTTGGTCATTGATGTTACATTTTGTTTCTAATTTCACTTCTTAGAGTTCCAGAAACAATTCACCTTTTGGTTGGTTGCCACAATGTCGATACGAAGCATGATGAGTACCAGAGTCTCAACTTCTCTTGTTCCATACCTAATGCAACAAGGAGGGGATATATTAAAGTGCTTCCTTCTTCTATTACATGTATATATTTATCATTATTTTCCATAAAAATTGCTTGAGGTTCTTGCTTTGATTTTAGGTCGAAGATAATGGTCTTAGTTGTTCTAATTCTTTTTGACTATTTGATTTTTAATAATGGCATTTGCTTACAGCTGACCCGAAGGGGGCTACATGATCCAACCTTATGGCGTTCTGTGTCTTGATTTGCCGACGAGGTATAAGATCGCTTTGGATGCTGCTGAAGCCAAAGCGATAAAGTCTAATAATATTATCTTAGATGCCAACTTTGGGGTCGAGTGACAAAGTTTGGAGTTACAAAGGTGATGGACACCAAGGGGTCCGAGTCCACATATCGTGTGGATACATTGTCCCAGGTCATCAATCCTTCTTCTTTGATATCTAAAGCTTATTCAATAGTGTTTACTTGTTTCGTATGTGCGTGTATGTAGAATATTCATACACTCTTCGGATAATAGAGAAGATTGACATATATAGCTTTGGAGTTGTTGTACTGGAGCCAGTGATTGAAAGCATCCTATTGATCCGGTCCGGAGTTCGGTGATACTACTACAAAAATGGTTAACAATGACGGCTAAAAATGGCAACTGATGACATTTGTTTGGCCGTCATCTACATTACCGTCATCTTTATCATGAGAAAACAATGACAGCTCGACGCACGTCATCTTTATCAATGAAAGATGACTTTTGTGCGTCATCTTTATTTATAAAAGATGACTTCTATATGTCGTCTTTATTTACAAAAAATAACTTTTATCATGAGACAACAATGACATCTTACACATGTCATCATTTTATATAAAAGATGTCTTTTAGGCGTCAACATTATTTATAAAAGATGACTTCTATGGTAGACAAACAATGACGGCTCAACGCACATCATTATTATTTATGAAAGATGACTTATATACGGCATCGTTATTTACAAACAAAGACTTATATGTGTCATCTGTATTTACAAATATGACTTTTATTGAGGGTACAACATTGACGACTCAAAATACATGATCATTTTATATATAACATGACTTTTATGCGGCATTGTTAATTACAAACGATGACTTACATGTGTCATTATTATTTATAAAAGATAATTTATCGTGAAAAAATAATGACAGCTCAACACACGTCATTATTCATAACATATATATGTCATAGTTATTTACAAAGGATGACTTACATGTGTCATCTATATTTACAAAAGATGACTTTTATCGAGGGTACAACAATACATGCCATCTTTATTTACATAGGATGACATCTATGTGTCATCTTTATTTATAAATGATGATTTTTATGCATCATTAAATATTTGTTATTATTTATAGTACCCATTTTTGTACCAGGTATAATCTGTATTATTTAAAGTAATATCACATAGAAGGAAAACAAAGAATAAGAAAAATACTATGTAACACCAACCAAAACAATTCATTTCATAATTATTCAAAGTAAACATTGAACTAAAACAATATTACTTCATTCTCACATACTTCAAACATAAAATACTCATACTTCCAAATTCTTTAGTGCATTATTGTTTTACATATGGTCTTCATTAACAGTATACATGATAAATTTGGCCAGTTCTCTTCTCATTTCATCAATTTCTTTGATAGAGTAATTCTTCCTCTCAGCAAACTACAAAAACAAAAACAAACACAAACACAAACACAAACACAAAATCAACTATTATGTCACTAGCAAAATAAGTCATATTGGCGACGGATTTAGCGACGCCGGTTAACAACGTCGCTATTTTTGTTATATTTAGCAACGAATAATAATAACGTTGCTAAACGTCATTATCAGCGATGTTCAGCGTCATTTAGCGACAAGTTTATTATTAGGATCAAAGCAAACGTCGGGCAGACGTCATAGTTTTGTCGAAAAATGTCGCTATTTTCTTTCAGACAGCGACGTTTAGCGACTCATTGACTTAACTGTCACCAGTTTATTAATATACGGCAACGTTTAACGACGTCTGGTAAAGACGTCGCTAAATTATTTCATATAGGATTTGTCTGGCCGATTGACTTTTCATTTTTCCTCCAAATTTCTAATTTATCCAGTGCACTCTCCCAAAATTTCCCTCTCCTCTCCAGCGACCCCTTCTCCTCTCCGCTGACCCCCTACCCCCGGCGACCACCTGCCCCCTCTTGACTCCGGCGACTGTCACGATCCGCTACCCAAATTGTTGGGCCGGGCCGAGTCATGTCCAGCCTACGCTTGAGATAAAGCATAGTAAGCTGTTCTAAAGAAAAACATGATAAGATCAAAGTGTGCTAACAGTTTTATATGTCATATTGAGTTAGAAAATATCCCAACACAAAATCATCTCGTATATAAATATGTTCCAAATACATAGTCAAGACATAAAACTGGATATAGGTCTAGTATAAAAATACATAGTCTAAACATGACTACTCTCAAAAGTTCCGAGCAACTAAATAAACTAGACGAGTTTTCCCGCAGGTACATCCTCGTAAGGTAAAGTCTGATCCTCGACGGCAACTCCATAATAGTAATCACACAACAACTCCTCCTCGGTGAGTATACCTACAATGTTATCATGTCAGGATGGGAGAAAGTACTGATTCTAACAAACTAAATATACGAAGCATGAAATAAAACTGAAGTGTAATAAACAGGAATCATGGCATATCACAATCTATCATGGCAAGGACACATATGTCTGTCACGCCCCAGAACCAGAATACTGGAGAACGGGGGCAGACATAGCCAGCTATGTATACTGAAGTGGGAACCACCCCGATATACGGTCACGGCTGTCTAGATATATGGGGGTTTACTACAAGCCAACGGTCTCTTATGGTCATGAACAAGCCTAGTGTCTCAATCACAAGCAGGTAAGTAGATATCACAAGATGTATGATCATTAAATATACAATAGTAAGGCGTCCCAAACATTACATATTCAGCTGATCATGAAGCTAGTCTTTACAAAATGTTAGGACTAGCAAGAGTTTAGTCATTACATGATCAACCCTAGGATTTGTCAATCATGTATACAGCCCGTAGGCAGGCAGGAAGTAAATGCATCGAGCTAACAGGTGCTCGTCGGCTAAACGCCTCAAAAGAATAAATTTACAATAAAATGGGCGAAACAAAAAAGGAAAACCCACTCTTGGCCTGGCGTCTTTCTAGTGGTCACCATCTGGCGGGAAACGCGGTAGATCCTCTGGAGCTGCTCCGAATTCTGGCCATACAAAACCAGCTGGGTCAAACCCCAGAACGAGCAAGTGCCACAAAGGGGCCACGAAATAAGAACAAAACCAGCAAATCAGCACAAAATATAATATGGCATAATAAAAGACAGGAATTAAAAGAAAGCATGACGGGGTGATATACGATGAGACAACCATGGGACCATTCAGATAGCCAGGTTACAACCCTTAAACCAAACAAGGACCGGGGTTGTAACCCTTCGTCTGAACAGAACTTGGAATTCTCACCATTTATCAGCAAGATCATAAGGTAAGAAATCAAGACAGAATTAACCTTGCATTGGATCAAGACGGGACTAGATTGGTTATACCTCATTCAATCAATCACGGCCAAGCAAGTCCTACGGCTTACTACTTTAACTAACTAGGGTTATCACAGGCCTAATTACTAACAAGATGCAGTAAAATTGTTCCACAGCCACAAGCCCTGCAGACCATCCAGGCTACCCAGGTCGAAAGTTAAGGGTTGAATTTCAGGTGGGTACATCGTCCAGGAAACGCATGTACCCTTAGGTGACTTAGAGGTGCAACACGTAACAGTGCGCTGGAAATGTGCCCTACTCGACGGCAGGCTACAGATCCCAAGAGCGCCCAGGTAACGGGATTGCCTGTAGCTGTGTCAATCTCGTCATGACTAAGGTGTTATTCTAGTAGTTAACCTGAATCCATTTTTAATAGGCACTCCTGACCGTGGTACTCAGGAGTCCCATCCTAGACATGATGCAAGACTGGACAAGTGGATTTAACAAGCAAGCAAGAAGTACCACCCACGGTGTCAAGCAAGTCAGGTTACTAGTCAAGAGTGTACCCCATCGGGTCACTACCAAGTTATCAGGTTACAAGTCGAGAGTGCACCCCATGGGTCACTATCAAGTTATCAGGATACAAGTTGATCATGCTCAGTCACAAGTTACAAGACTCCATTTCAATTAACTGTCACCCCAAGAAGGATAACAAGAAACAAAAATCCCAAAAGTCCGTGCCAAGACGTGTTGGGCCTAGTCAAGTTGTGCATGTGAGCAATCAAAATCTCAAAAGCTCCAATCATATCAAGAGAAAACCAAGTTATAAAGCTGGCACTAAGGCACTAGGGGTGTAGGTGAACTAGGGTGTGCCAGGAAATAGGCACACTAGAGTGCGCCTGGCCAGAAAAGTAGGCGCAGTTCGCTAAAGAGCGCCTGGCCAGAAAAGTAGGCACAGTTCGCTAAACAGCGCCTGGCCAGAAAAGTAGGCACAGTTCGCTAAACAGCGCCTGGCCAGAAAAGTAGGCACAGTTCGCTAAACAGTGTCTAGCCAGAAAAGTAGGCACAGTTCGCTAAACAGCGCCTAGCCAGAAAAGTAGGCACAGTTCGCTAAACAGCGCCTAGCCAGAAAAGTAGGCGCAGTTCGCTAAACAGCGCCTAGCCAGAAAAGTAGGCACAGTTCGCTAAACAGCGCCTAGCCAGAAAAGTAGGCGCAGTTCGCTAAACAGCGCCTAGCCAGAAAAGTAGGCACAGTTCGCTAAACAGCGCCTAGCCAGAAAAGTAGGCACAGTTCGCTAAACAGCGCCTAGCCAGAAAAGTAGGCGCAGTTTGGGTCTGGAAGCCAAAGTAGGCGCAGTTTGGGTCTGGAAGCCAAAGTAGGCGCGCCTGGGGGTCGTCTTCCTCCTCAAGCCGAGGAGAAGAACCCATGGGTTCCAAAACTTTGGAACGCCATAAGTCGGCCATCCAAGCTCCGAATCCGGACTTCCAAGGCTCTAACTTGGGTGAAATTTGATTCTCTACAACATAGAGACATCAAAACCCACAAAAATCCAACCAAAATAGATCAAAACCATAAATTTCCGAAAAGGGGCAAAACCTAGATCTAGGAAAATGGAAGCTCCAAATCACAAATTTTCAAATTCTAAAGTTGTTCCTAGTGGGCTAATCCATCTAATGAACAAATAAAACATGGGCTTTTGATCATGGCAAGGTGCACTTGCCTAAGGTGGAGGAGATGTGTTGAGGAAGAAGAAGATGAGGAATAAATGAAAGTTATGAGGAGAGAGAAAAAGTTGGTGGAATTTAATGGGGGTTGTTGGGTTGTCATGAGGGTGCAAGATAGCTAAAGGTGTTCTCATTCCTACAAAACCAAACCAAGCCATATTAAACCAACCAAACCAAAACCGAAAACCCGAAAAGCCGAACCAAAATCCGAATACAAAAATACGAGAAATATCGAAATACCGCAAGTTAGGAAAATTAAAAATATACGCAAAATCAAAATACGGGCAAAATACGAAATACGGGAAATGAGGGTGACAACTCTACCCACCTTAAAAGAATTCCGTCCTCGGAATTTAATCAAGGAGCTAGAGATTGCCACGACAAGTTACACTAATCACAGGCAAGCTACACTAAGCAGTTTAATCATACAATCATGCAATGCAAGCAAGGAAGGGAAGGCGTAAGGCATAAGAAAGACATTATACCTCACGAGTCAAACAGATAGGGATATCGCGATCGGATGTCGTCCTCACGCTCCCATGTTGACTCACCTAGAGAGTGATGACCCCAAGCAACATGGACTAACTTAATAGTCTTGTTCTTGAGTATCTTTTCCCTCCGGTCCAAAATAGACACGGGCCTCTCCTCATACGAAAGGTTGGTACCAACAACCAACTCCGAATGATCTAGGATATGGCTCGGGTCCGGAATATACCGTCGTAACTGGGACACATGGAATACATCATGTACCTCACTTAGCGACGGCGGAAGAGCGAGACGATAGGATACATCTCCTACTCGCTCTAGAATATCGAACGGCCCTATATACCTAGGACTAAGCTTTCCCCGCACGCCGAAACGAATGACGCCACGGTTAGGCGAGATCCTAAGGAATACATGGTCGCCGATAGCAAATTCTAAGGGGCGCCGATGAGCATCGGCCCAATGACGCTGACGATCTTGGGCAACTCGAAGATGATCTCTGACCTTCCTGACCACTTCAACTGTCTGAGCAATCATATCTGGACCGAGCATCTGCCTCTCTCCAACATCATCCCATGCTAGCGGGGATCTACACTTTCTGCCATAAAGAGCCTCGAAGGGTGCCATCTGGATACTGGCCTGAAAACTATTATTGTACGAGAACTCCACCAGGTGCAGGTGATCCTCCCACGAACCACCGAAGTCAAGGGTACAAGATCTCAACATATCTTCAAGGGTTTGGATTGTGCGCTCTGACTGACCATCTGTCTGCGGATGATATGCTGAACTAAACTGAAGATGAGTCCCCAAACTCTTCTGTAAGCTGCGCCAGAAGTGAGATGTGAATCTTGAGTCCCTGTCCGAGGTAATGCTGACGGGCACACCATGAAGCCTGACGATCTGCCTGAGATACATCTCTGCTAGCTGCGCCGTTGACTGTCCAACTCTAAATGGAAGAAAATACGCTACCTTGGTAAGCCTGTCCACAATAATCCAAATAGCATCTCTGCCAGCCGGAGACCTGGGTAATCCTGTCACGAAATCCATGGTTATATGCTCCCATTTCCATTCTGGGATCGGCAAGGGCTGAAGAAGTCCAGCGGGCCTCTGATGTTCAGCTTTAACTTGTTGGCAAACCAAACACCGAGAGACAAACCGGGCTATCTCCCTCTTCATACCATTCTACCAGAAATGCTGACGAATATTACGGTACATCTTCGTACCACCGGGATGAATAGAATACTGCGAACTGTGAGCCTCTGCCATAACTTCCTGTCTGATATCTCCACTGGGTACACAAAGACGCTTACCATGCCTAAGTGTACCATCTTCATGAATGCTTAACTCTGGCCTTCTTCCTGCTTCACACTCTGCTCTGAGCCGCTGGATCTTGGAATCTGCTGACTGCGCCATTCGGATCCTCTCAACTATGCTGGACTGAACCTGTAGACTGGCCATCAATGCCACACTGGTTGGAAGAACCACTTCAATTTCCATCTTCTGAAGGTCTGCCAATAATTCTGGTTGCGCTGTCAGGAAATAAACTCCGGCTCTCCTGCTTAATGCATCTGCTACAACATTGGCCTTCCCGGGATGATACTGCAAATTCACATCATAATCTACCAGTAGCTCAAGCCATCTTCTCTGCCGCATGTTAAGGTCCTTTTGGGTGAAAACATACTTCAGGCTCTCGTGATCAGTGAAGATCTCCACTCTATCTCCGTACAAGTAGTGTCTCCACAATTTCAAAGCAAACACTACCGCCGCCAGTTCCAAATCATGGGTTGGGTAATTCTTCTCATGATCACGGAGTTGACGTGACGCATAAGCAATTACTTTCCCATGCTGCATCAAAATACATCCCAATCCTCTGCCTGAAGCGTCACAATAGACTGAGAATCCTCCGGTCCCATCTGGAAGGGTGAGGATGGGTGCCGTTATCAAACCTCGCTTCAACTTCTTAAATGATTCCTGACACTCTGCTGTCCAAACAAACGGCACATCCTTGCGGGTCAACTGGGTCATTGGCGCTGAAATCCTTGCAAAATCTGAAACAAACCGCCGGTAATAGCCGGCTAATCCAAGAAAACTACGAACCTCTGCCACTGAGCTGGGTACCGGCCATGACTCTATAGCCACAACCTTCTGGGGATCCACTTCCACTCCTCCTCGGGTAATAATATGACCCAGGTATGAAATGCGATCGAGCCAGAACTCGCATTTACTAAACTTGGCATACAACTGATGCTCCCTGAGCGTCTGAAGGACGACTCTGAGATGCTGCTCATGCTCTACTTCACTCTTGCTGTAGACCAGGATATCATCTAGGAACACTATTACAAACTGATCCAAGTAAGGCATGAAAATGCGATTCATGAGATCCATGAATACTGCCGGCGCATTGGTCGCTCCAAAGGGCATAACTAGAAACTCCCAATGCCCATACCTTGATCTGAACGCCGTCTTCGGGATGTCCTGCTCTCTGACTCTGATCTGGTGGTATCCTGACCGCAAGTCTATCTTCGAGAAAACTGAAGCCCCTCTGAGTTGATCAAACAAGTCATCTATCCTCGGAAGAGGGTATCTGTTCTTGATTGTCACCGAATTCAAGGTACGATAATCAACACATAGCCTAGACGTACCATCCTTCTTCTTCACAAGAAGCATCGGGGCTCCCCAAGGCGATCCACTAGCACGGATGAATCCCTTGGTCCTCAGTTCTTCAATCATCTTGTACAAAATCTCTAACTCGGAAGGCGCCATCCTGTAGACTCGCTCTGATACCGGTGCTGTCCCGGGGATCAAGTCTATTGTGAACTCGATCTCCCGCTCTGGCGGCATTCCTGGAAGCTCCTCTGGAAAGACATCTGGAAACTCATCAACTATCCTGGGCATCTGCACTGCTGCTACTGCCATCCGCAATACTGGAGGAGAAGGCTCAACTTCGCCTCGGGAGAAGGAAAACTCTGGCTCGCCGGGAATACTAAAGACAACTCTGCCAACATGGCAGTCTATCCTAGCATAATGGTTCCTCAACCAATCCATGCCTAGGACTACATCATAGTCTGCCATAGGAAACTCTACGAATCTAGCGGGGAACTCTCTACCGCTAACTACGATCCGACACGAGGAAAACACTCGATCTACTCCCACAAGACCATTACCAGTAAGTATATTGAGCCTCACTGATAATGACACGGGCTCCAATCCTATCCGTGTCGCGAATCGTGCAGACATGAATGAATGCGAAGCACCAGAATCAAATAATACTGAAGCTGGAAATGAGTTGACGAGAATAGTACCTGCCACAACCTCACCTGGTGCAACTTCCTCCTCCGTGGCCATCATCATGGCCTGACCTTGACCTCTGGCTGCTGGTCCCCTCTGCTGGAAACCTCTCTGCCTATTCTGGTTCTGCGCTTGAGCTTGCGCATACTGCTGGGGGTGCTGCTGCTGGAATGCTTGAGACTGAGGCGGCAAGGGCCTCGCAGGCTGATACTGCTGCTGCTGAACTGGCGCTGGGGCCGGTCCTCTCACTGAGGAGCTAGAAGGGTTGGATGCGGATGAACCACCCCTATTCGGGTAAGCCCCAATCCGATGATCTGCTGCTCCACAAGCCAGGCACAATCCCTGCGCCCTGCGACAATCTGCCACCACGTGCCCTGGCTTCCCGCAATGAGAACATCCCATTGCGGAAGTCTGCTTCTGCTTCTGCTGCTGCGGGTACGTCGGGGTCGAATGCTGAACCGACGTCACTGAGGCCGCCCGCCTCGGAGTTCCAATGGTTATTCCCCTAGCTGCCGGGGCTGGAGCTGACGACTGGTGCATCTGACTATGGGACCGCTTCCTGCCTCCGGTCCTGTCCACAATTCTCTGGGAGGTATACTCATGCCTTCTAGCCGCCTTCAAAACAGCATCGAACGTCTGGTGCTCAAACTGCTCAACTGATAACAAAATCTCTAAATGCAGCCCCTGCTGGAACCGCTGGGCTCTATCATACTCGGTTGCCACCAAGGTGGGGGCGAACCTACTCAGCCTAGAAAACTCGGTCGCATAGCCATCGACCGTCCTGCCTCCTTGCTTCAAGTTGGTAAACCTGGTCTGCAGGTCGTACCGAGCCACAGCATCAAAGTACTTCGTCTGGAATCTCTCCCGAAATACTGCCCATGAAATAGGGGCCACTAATCCTTCGGCCTGCGCTGCCCACCAGCTACGGGCAAGATCTAACAACTGCAGGCACACCACTGCCACCTTCTCATTCTCAGGGGTCCTGGCTGCTTCTAGAATCACTTCGGTATCCTGAAGCCATGCATCCGCGGCAACCGCATCCTCGGTGCCGTCGAAGAAAGGAGGGTTCAATCTCTTGAAACTGTTAGCCGCCTGGTTCCCTGGATGACCGCCTCTGGCCAAAGCATCTTGAACTGTCTGGTGCAGAGCATCACTCCGACGATCCTGGGAAGCTATCAAGGTTCTGATAAGGCCTACTAGAGTACCATCATCTGGCTCTGTGGGCTGGACGGGCCGAACTGGTGACTCTCCTCCAGTTGGCACAACTCTGGAAGCCACCCCGGAATGCTGGGCTTGATCCCCGGGTTGCTGCCGATCCACAGAAAGTGCTCCACCTCTTCGATCGGTAGGACCGGGTACAGTGCCGCTGAAGAAGACGACACAGGGAACAATAAGGAAAGGACCAGGACAGATCATCGATATAAGCACAGGATCAGGGCAAGAATCCAGGGATTCAGAGGATACGAACAGAGATCAAGGACGAATACTGATTGAGACATCTATCTGGCAAACCCCCACACATCTTGATTTACAAGACCTGCATGGGCCACCACTTAAACCATGTCACGCCCCAGAACCAGAATACTGGAGAATGGGGGCAGACATAGCCAGCTACGTATACTGAAGTGGGAACCACCCCGATATACGGTCACGGCTGTCTAGATATATGGGGGTTTACTACAAGCCAACGGTCTCTTATGGTCATGAACAAGCCTAGTGTCTCAATCACAAGCAGGTAAGTAGATATCACAAGATGTATGATCATTAAATATACAATAGTAAGGCATCCCAAACATTACATATTCAGCTGATCATGAAGCTAGTCTTTACAAAATGTTAGGACTAGCAAGAGTTTAGTCATTACATGATCAACCCTAGGATTTGTCAATCATGTATACAGCCCGTAGGCAGGCAGGAAGTAAATGCATCGAGCTAACAGGTGCTCGTCGGCTAAACGCCTCAAAAGAATAAATTTACAATAAAATGGGCGAAACAAAAAGGGAAAACCCACTCTTGGCCTGGCGTCCTTCTAGTGGTCACCATCTGGCTGGAAACGCGGTAGATCCTCTAGAGCTGCTCCGAATTCTGGCCATACAAAACCAGCTGGGTCAAACCCCAGAACGAGCAAGTGCCACAAAGGGGCCACGAAATAAGAACAAAACCAGCAAATCAGCACAAAATATAATATGGCATAATAAAAGACAGGAATTAAAAGAAAGCATGACGGGGTGATATACGATGAGACAACCATGGGACCATTCAGATAGCCAGGTTACAACCCTTAAACCAAACAAGGACCGGGGTTGTAACCCTTCGTCTGAACAGAACTTGGAATTCTCACCATTTATCAGCAAGATCATAAGGTAAGAAATCAAGACAGAATTAACCTTGCATTGGATCAAGACGGGACTAGATTGGTTATACCTCATTCAATCAATCACGGCCAAGCAAGTCCTACGGCTTACTACTTTAACTAACTAGGGTTATCACAGGCCTAATTACTAACAAGATGCAGTAAAATTGTTCCACAGCCACAAGCCCTGCAGACCATCCAGGCTACCCAGGTCGAAAGTTAAGGGTTGAATTTCAGGTGGGTACATCGTCCAGGAAACGCATGTACCCTTAGGTGACTTAGAGGTGCAACACGTAACAGTGCGCTGGAAATGTGCCCTACTCGACGGCAGGCTACAGATCCCAAGAGCGCCCAGGTAACGGGATTGCCTGTAGCTGTGTCAATCTCGTCATGACTAAGGTGTTATTCTAGTAGTTAACCTGAATCCATTTTTAATAGGCACTCCTGACCGTGGTACTCAGGAGTCCCATCCTAGACATGATGCAAGACTGGACAAGTGGATTTAACAAGCAAGCAAGAAGTACCACCCACGGTGTCAAGCAAGTCAGGTTACTAGTCAAGAGTGTACCCCATCGGGTCACTACCAAGTTATCAGGTTACAAGTCGAGAGTGCACCCCATGGGTCACTATCAAGTTATCAGGATACAAGTTGATCATGCTCAGTCACAAGTTACAAGACTCCATTTCAATTAACTGTCACCCCAAGAAGGATAACAAGAACAAAAATCCCAAAAGTCCGTGCCAAGACGTGTTGGGCCTAGTCAAGTTGTGCATGTGAGCAATCAAAATCTCAAAAGCTCCAATCATATCAAGAGAAAACCAAGTTATAAAGCTGGCACTAAGGCACTAGGGGTGTAGGTGAACTAGGGTGTGCCAGGAAATAGGCACACTAGAGTGCGCCTGGCCAGAAAAGTAGGCGCAGTTCGCTAAAGAGCGCCTGGCCAGAAAAGTAGGCACAGTTCGCTAAACAGCGCCTGGCCAGAAAAGTAGGCACAGTTCGCTAAACAGCGCCTGGCCAGAAAAGTAGGCACAGTTCGCTAAACAGCGTCTAGCCAGAAAAGTAGGCACAGTTCGCTAAACAGCGCCTAGCCAGAAAAGTAGGCACAGTTCGCTAAACAGCGCCTAGCCAGAAAAGTAGGCGCAGTTCGCTAAACAGCGCCTAGCCAGAAAAGTAGGCGCAGTTCGCTAAACAGCGCCTAGCCAGAAAAGTAGGCACAGTTCGCTAAACAGCGCCTAGCCAGAAAAGTAGGCACAGTTCGCTAAACAGCGCCTAGCCAGAAAAGTAGGCGCAGTTTGGGTCTGGAAGCCAAAGTAGGCGCAGTTTGGGTCTGGAAGCCAAAGTAGGCGCGCCTGGGGGTCGTCTTCCTCCTCAAGCCGAGGAGAAGAACCCATGGGTTCCAAAACTTTGGAACGCCATAAGTCGGCCATCCAAGCTCCAAATCCGGACTTCCAAGGCTCTAACTTGGGTGAAATTTGATTCTCTACAACATAGAGACATCAAAACCCACAAAAATCCAACCAAAATAGATCAAAACCATAAATTTCCGAAAAGGGGCAAAACCTAGATCTAGGAAAATGGAAGCTCCAAATCACAAATTTTCAAATTCTAAAGTTGTTCCTAGTGGGCTAATCCATCTAATGAACAAATAAAACATGGGCTTTTGATCATGGCAAGGTGCACTTGCCTAAGGTGGAGGAGATGTGTTGAGGAAGAAGAAGATGAGGAATAAATGAAAGTTATGAGGAGAGAGAAAAAGTTGGTGGAATTTAATGGGGGTTGTTGGGTTGTCATGAGGGTGCAAGATAGCTAAAGGTGTTCTCATTCCTACAAAACCAAACCAAGCCATATTAAACCAACCAAACCAAAACCGAAAACCCGAAAAGCCGAACCAAAATCCGAATACGAAAATACGAGAAATATCGAAATACCGCAAGTTAGGAAAATTGAAAATATACGCAAAATCAAAATACGGGCAAAATACGAAATACGGGAAATGAGGGTGACAATGTCATAGAGATAGATGTATATGTAATGTTTAAAACTGTAGCAGGTACGTGATCGTCAATAGGTGTACAATATACTGGGGCACATGTAAATGAAATATACTTCCGTACAAGTGATATGGCGATAGATGTACATACACACAAATACTGCTTTGAGAAAAAGGCCTACGGCGCAGTATCATATAAAATGAAACTTTGCTCGAGTACGGTAAATGGGGCATAATCACGTACTCAACTATCAGTTTTTCCATAATCCAGATTCTAAACATGTGAGAGATACGAGAATAGTATAAAATATGGTGGATACTGAGAGCAGTATAAAGTATGTGAAACATGGAGAGATATGACTTGCAGTTTAGGTATCGGTATTTTAACATGGTTTATACACAATTCATTATATACAGTAAATAAAGTTTGTAGAGGTACTTGCCTTCTGCAAAACAAGGGCATGTATATGAAGCTACAGATATCTGGTGTCTCGTCACTGTAAGATGATACATAAACTTAGTTTTTATACTAAGCTAAAACTAGGACACTAGTGGTGCGACACGACTTTCTGACTGGACACCTAGCCAAATGATGTTTTAGCATAGGAGGCCAATATGGGATAACACAATACCTAAACCAACTTTCTAAGGCCTTTACACTATGTTAGGGTGAGGTCCAATACCACAATATCCCAAAATCACATAATACATCGCAAGTCGTAATTATTCAATAAATAAATCAGACTGTACACTGGGTTCCAACAATTTTAAGATAGGCAAAAACATAAATATACATAAAATAAAGTGCCAAAATGATCCTTGTTAATTATAGAAATTTATAATAATTTTTATGGAATTTATAAACCCTCATAGATATTTATTAAAGATCAGTAAACAAAAGTACCCTAAAATGAGTTCTGTTTTTCTATTTTTATAAATGCCAAAACTACTTAATAAATCCTGGAAAAATTATATTAAATTATCTAAATTAACATAGTATTTAAATAAAAATTTTCCCATATTTTTGCTGCAATTAAATAATATATAAAAATTCAAATACAACAAGTTATAATTTCTTGAAAATAAATAAATAATTATTTACTATTTTATCTATGTATACGAAATTGAACCGAAGTCCAGATACAGGACCCAAAGCCATGAATCAAGTCTGATATGACTCGTATAGGCCTTGAATGTATTTAGGCTCATTTAAGTCCACAGAACCCATGCTAGGTCTGGACTCGAATGGTCGTAATCAATCGAAATACGAAGATACATATATTAATATATATATATATATATATATATATATATATATATATATATATAATATATATATATATATATATATATATATATATATATATATATATAAAAATGAATGTTAAAGCATTTTAATAATATATATTTTAAGGTAGTAAAATATATAAGTCATAGAATTAAATAATAAAATAACTTATAAATTTATACATAATAATATTTTGCACAAAATTATATTTGAAATATATACATATATAACAAATATATATATATATATATATATATATATATATATATATATATATATATATATATATATATATATTTAATATATATATATATAAATATATATATATTTATATATATATATATATATATATATATATATATATATATATATATATATATATATATATATATACACTACACCAAAACAAGCAATTCGTAACACTTGTTTTTTTCAATTTGTAACGGTTAATACTGTTACAAGTTGCAACGATTATTACCGTGACAATAATTAAATAATCGTTACTAAAATAATATTTTTTTGTATTTCTTAGTTTAGTTTATTTATGGTAACGAAAATAACCATATCATGAAAAATAAATTGTGTTACAAAATTTGAGCTTTCCATCTTTTATTTCACCAAAATTTGTTATGGAGCCAAAAAAGAGTGTTACAAAACCCTTTTGTTCTGAAACAGCCCCCATCTCCAATCCCCAATCCTCTCTCTCTCTCCTCACTACCACTCCCTCCTCTCTCCCCCTTTCGAGAGCAGCACCACCCTCTCTCCTTATTCTCTGACCATCTTCCACTCTCTCCTCCATTGCATCGAGCCGCTACACAGAGCTGCTGTCGCTGCACCGAGTCTTGGTACCGAACCGCTACACCGAGTCTCTGCACCAACCGTCGACTGGAGCAGCACAACGACGACGACGATCTACTCCTCTTCCTCTCGGCTTTATTAACTAATTTTCTTCGTGTTTGACATAGGTTTAGATCGATATCGGGTTCAATCTCTATGAAGAAATCAGGCTTTTTCTTTCCACCGGGTCGGTCTCTCTTGATTCAACCTAATGATTTTGATTCTACAAAAAAAAGGTGGATTTCTTTCCTTTAATTTCTTGTTCTTTTACATAATCCGAGTATTTTGAATATATTTTAGGGCTTCTTTATCTGGGTGGGTCGGTGCAGTAATTACTATGTCACTGCTTTCTTTTCTCGTTACTCTAGGGAAAGTCTTTTTGATTTTGTGAATCGAGTTACTCTAGCCTAGGTTTACATTTTTGGTTCTTGCCATTTTGCCTGTGGATCCTTGCCATATGCCTGGATAGTTGGGCGGTCAGAAAACTATAGTTGGTTATAACTCCATTTGTATTCTTCAAGACCAAGGTTAAAGCGGAAGCTTTCTATTTGGAACTCGATGACAGTGCAGCTGGACCATTTACGCATCTTCTTTAGAACTTGAGATTAAGCAAGTTTCTCTAAGGAGGCTCAATATGTATGGACTGGACTATGGATTGCAAGAGTTGTTCGTGTTCATTTGGCACAAGACATAGTTATCAAGGGCATGGTCCTAATCCTCTTTATCTGACATTTGTTCCCTTTCAGCCTATGGAAATCTATGTTGACGATGAGGCAAAACTTACCTTGCAGGGTTTAGTACAGGTACAACTATAAGAAACACTCAAAATAGTGAGCATATCAAGTTGGTGGCTTTATACTGATCTGTTGGTGGCTTTATACTGATCAAGTTGGTGGCTTTATGCATTGTAATCTGTTGACTTCAAATTATATTATTGTCATACATTGAATTTTTTTCCTTTATGTTGTCGTTAGCTTTTTGACATATTGTGCTGACCTCTGGCATCCAGGATTACCATTTCCAAATTTCCTTTGAGGACAGTAGTGTTTGCAAATTATCGTAAACTAGTTTCAGTAATTAAAACTTAGATGGTATAATTACAAAATTTTCTACCAAAGAAAATTATCATATGCCAAATAAAGCACACGACACTCAAAAGGGGTAGATAGATTCTTGGAAACAGATAGGTATATAATATAAGAACTCATAATTTTTAATAGTTTATGTACATTTAGAAAGAGCTGTTGGAAATCTCTGTCCACAATGCTTGTTTTCGGAAGCAACAATAGATTTTATGTAGAAAGAACTATTGGAAATCTCTTTCCACGATGCCATTTAATTTGTTTGGAGATTGCTGGAACAAAATATAATTTTGCAGGAATGGAATTTTAAAAGGCTTCGGCTACAACTACTGTTCTGCAAGATAATTGGCATCGATATGTAGTACCTTGACATTTTGGATCATCACTGGCATTAACATTTTGGCTTCATTTGGAGTTGATTCGGAACATAAGGAACCTAGTATAAAATAACTTATCTGTATATTGTGAATGTATATTATGCTTCTACTTCCTCATTCTTGTATAGATGTACTTGTATATTGGCTGTACCAGTTTCTTTTCCAGAAGATTATTATTTTCAAATTGCATAGACCATGATAAGGTTCCATTTGGGATGGTCTTGCAGGTTGACGAGGTACAAGGGCTTCAAAGAAGGGCACAAAAGGATTCTTGTGGCGACTGACCTGGTGGGCAAGGGAATTGATATTGAGCGTGTCGACATTGTCGTCAATTATATATGTCTGATTCTGTAGACACTTACCTTCACAGGGTCATTCTCTTATTTCATCACATCATGTTACAGTCAACTTGTTATCATTGACTTTATTATTTTGACTGTGCTTGCTCTTCTTGCTACAGGTTGGTAGGGCTGGTCGATTTGGAACCAAAGGTCTGGCCATTACGTTTGTTTCATCTGCCTCTGATTCAGATGTTCTTAATCAGGTTAGTTGTATTTTCTTAGGCTACGGCGTTCTTTTCTTTGCCCAAGGTTGCGATCTTAGAAAAGGTTTTCTGTTGTATAGGTCCAAGAGGGGTTTGAGGTCGACATAAAGGAACTTACTGAGCAAAATGACATATCAACTTACAGTATGTCTCATTGCTTACATGTCCAATTGTTTGTTGAGATATTCATTTTCCTGGTTGTGAATTGTCTTAATAAAAATAATTTTTTATGACACGAGCATCGAATGAGATTAGCATACAAGTGAAGTACTCCTGAACCTGTTTAGTATGAATACAACACATCATTTTTTTATATTAGGGAAGATGCTTTTACATTGTGCATTTTTTTCGAACATTTGATATCCTTTACAGCCTAGACATTTTCTGACTCTTAAAGATTTATCACCTAGTTTTCTACATTAATTCATACTTGCTAACCATGAGTATTTCATCATGCCAGTCAATTTGAACTGGGAGAATTAAATTTCCTAGGATACATGGATCCTGTACTTTATTTTAAGCTGTCGATCTCCTTGAACAACTTAGTCATTTGGTTCATTTAGGGACATTGATCACCATTCTTGGTGTGGTGAACTTTTAGCTAATATACTAGTATATCTATGGTGAGGTATGTTTAGCATTTTATTCATCATGATCCAAGCCCACTACCATCAGGATGGGATTGCTTTTTTAGCATTTTATTATATATTATATAGTTCAATCGTAGTTTTTTGCCTAACTGAATTTGGCAACTAGTTTTGTTAATTCAGTCAGCATGACTGCGTGATTTGATTTTTCGGAGTTGGAGCTATTAATACTCCAACTCCATTTTCAGATGGATACATTTCACAAATAGTGAACTGATGGACACGAAAACCATTTTCCCTTGTCCATGTAACATAACTTGATCATAATATTCTACCAAGTCTGACTGACAGCTTTCATTGCTTAATTCTACAAGATTAACCAAGTGGAGTTAGAATGAGTGCACCTTGCACAAGGATCATTTATGTAGATTATCTTGTGGATGCCAGAATTAGTGATGTGACCCATAATTTCAATAGAGGCATCAGGAAAGAAACAAAAATAGTTCTTTTGGTATCACACCCCATTATAGGTTGTTTACAGACATTATTTGTATCTTATTGAAAATTTGGAAACCTTTGACATACATAAATTATATGTATATAATTTTGTATATCACACCCAGGTATATAAATTTGTATATCACAACCCGACGTATGCAATTTAAAAAATTATATGTATCTTCTTGAAATAGCAGGACCTACATCTTGCTATTACCGAGCATAGAACATATTGTATATCATTTATGGACCTACCTCTTTCTTTTACTGAGCATAGAGCATGTTAAATATTTGGCATTGAATACTAATGCTTGTTAATTTATTTTCTTATCAAGCATGTAGATCCTATGATTGTCTTTTCTCTTTCTTCTTGAGGTCGGATCTATCATGCTGTTAGGATGCTGAATTACTTTGCCAAACATTGGATTTTGTTGTACTACTTTATATATAATTATGAGAAATTTGATATTTATGTCCTTGTTAATGTTCTTTAGGAGAGTGAGGCATACAATAAAGCTCAACAGGATGATGACGATTGGAGGACTAGAGAGATTGCCAAGGACATTGCAAAGCACAAGGTATAATATTGTTTATTAGTTCTTACACTCGACAATTCTTTATGTCATAAGCATATATAATAAGTAGTTCTCTTTCAAAAATATAATTGATTTTCCCTGAACATTATGAAGTTTCTTGTTTCTCTTCATAATTCAGGACATTAGCTGCACCAACTTGCTGTATTGCTCTATCCACCTTCTATAATTACAATGCGGTAGCATGCCCCCATTGTGCTGGTCAGTCTCATGGCGGAAAATAGTTTTTCTAGTGCTCGTCCTTTCGGCTCTATTGTAAATTATGTCTTGTATAATTTCATGTATTGAAAATCGTATTGGTGATTCTTCAGATTTTGTTCAATAGAACCATTGTTTGTACAAATAATGTTGGATGATTTTATCCCACTTTATGGGGACATAATTTATGTAACAGTAATTTTTTTACGCGTTTGTGAGTAATAAATTGAGTTTGAAGTGTATTATTATTTTTTTTCTTTTACGTATATATGTGCAGAGATTATGTTTGCAAACTATCATCATTCTATATATTTTTTTGTAAAAAATGATTTTAACGGTTATTTTCGTGACAAAATTTGAAAAAGACAGTGTTATAAATTGCTAAAATTGATAATTTGTAACGGTTACATCCGTGACAAAGTTTTCAACTGTTACGGTTTAAACTACTATAAATTGGTATTGTAAAAACTATTTTCGTCAAAAAGTTTTTGGTTGTTACGATTTAAAATGTTATAGAATTAGGAATTGTAACAGTTATCATCGTGACAAAAAATTAATTTTATCACGTTTATTACCGTGACAAAAATTGTTACAAAAATTTATTTCTATCACGCTTATTACCGTGACAAAAAAGTGTTACAAAAATTTTTCACGCCTGATTAGTCACGGTAATTACCGTGACAAAAATTATTTGTCACGGTAATAACCGTTGGCAATCGTCTATTTTGGTGTAGTGATATATATATATATATAACATATATATATATATATATATATATATATATATATATATATATATATATATATATATATATATATATATAATATAAATATATATAGCAAAATACTTAATATAAAATATATATATATATAAATACAGTATATATATATTATATATAACAATATATATATAATATATATATATAATACATATACATATACATATACATATACATATACATATACATATACATATACATATATATATAAATACATATATATAAATAAACATATACATATATATAAAATTCAGCCCAAACCTATTGGGCCCAAACCCATACCCGCAATCAACAGTAAACCCAATTAATAAAAATCATTACTGTGCGGGTTTATACCCGTTACTGTTCAACCCGAATCCATTAAACCATTAAATTTAACCCGTATCCTGACAGTTAAGAACACGAGTATTGGACCCGACACCGAGTCCTGTGTCCGAGGGAAACACGAAGGTTCTGACACAAATTTTTCGTGTCCGAGTCCACCACTAGACTCACCGACACGAAATGACCCACCTATGTGAAACGAGACACGGAGGTGAAGTGGATACGAAGACACACGTACGTGTCCGACCTTAGCCGACGTTCGGGGCTGCTGTACGGCGGAGGAGGCGTCGTGGTCGGCGGCGAAGGGTGGCGCTGGGTTCGTCTCGTCGAGGCGAACAAGGTGGTGGTGGTTGATTGCGACGGCGATGGCTGTAACGACGGCAACAGCAAAGGTCTAACTCCGGCGAGCTCGTCGGAGAATAAGGGGGCTAGGGCGGTGGCTAGGGTGGTCGGAGTGGTGAATGGTGTTAGGGTTTCGGGTCGGGGGCCTATTTATAGGGTCGGGCTGGTCTTAGATTAGTGTTTCGATTAGGTTTTAGGGTTAGATTTAGGAATTAGGGTTAGGGTTTTGGCCGGGTCGACGGATTAGTCGGGGACGAAGGCGGTGGTCAATGGGTCTTTTGCAAAAACCCCCTCCCCTCCCCCCAAAATCGATATTACACTAAGCCCCCACCGCCATAGTTTATGTGCAAAATCTAATTTGCATAATACTCCCCCCCCGCTCTGCTCTGTGCAAATAAAATTTGCACAGACAATTCAAATATTGCATACCGATTTAAAATATTTAAAATAATTACAAAAAGCATTTAAAACAATTTAATAAATTGCAAATTGATATTTTTGGCTTTAAAAACTATTTAAAAATTCTAAAAAATTCCAAATAATTATAATAATTTATTTTAAAGATATAAATGCTATTTAAAATTATAATTCATTATTTAAAAATATTTTAAAATATCTAGGGCTTATAAATCTTCCTTCCTTGAAAACTTTTGTCCTCGAAATTCACAAGGATAGAAGACTCTACAAACATTCTAACATAGCAAGAAATTAAAACAATGACTAAGGCTACTATTAAGACTAACCTCTAAGGTATCAAACGAGAACGGATGGTTCCCTCGCGGCTGTTGGGTCGAACAAGTAAGGGTATCTCTCCCTCATGTCCGACTCCCTCTACCAAGTAGATTCTCCCGGAGAGTGACGGCTCCAAGCTACTCGCACCAAGGGTATAACTTTGTTCCTCAGCCCCTTCTCCCTCCGGTCCAATATCTCCACTGGCTGCTCGGTAACTGCAAGACTCGGTTCGATCTCCAACTCTGAATGATCTAGCACATAGCTGGGGTCTTGAACGTATCTCCTCAGCTGAGACACATGAAAGACATCGTGAAGTCCTGCTAGGTTGGGTGGAAGTGCAACCTTGTAAGCCACCTCTCTGATCCTGCCAAGTATCTCGAACGACCCAATGTATCTAGGGCTCAACTTGCCGCCTCGTCCGAACCGGATCGTCCCTCGAGTAGGTGATATCTTCACCAACACCATATCTCCGTCGGCGAACTCTATCGGTCTGCGACTAGCATCGGCCCAGTGTTTCTTCCTGTCTTGAGCAACTCTGAGTCTATCTCTGATCATCCTGACCTTCTCTGCTGCATCAGTAATCATCTCTGGCCCAAGCATAACTCTATCCCCAACATCATCCCAAAAGAGCGGTGTACGTCATCGTCGTTCATATAGTGCCTCGAAGGGAGACATACCGATGTTGGCTTGGTAGCTGTTGTTGTATGAAAACTCTACCAAGTGCAGATGGCTCTCCTATGATCCGCCAAAATCCAGCACACAAGTCCTCAGCATGTCCTCTAGCGTCTGAATCGTCCTCTCGGACTGTCCATCGGTCTGTGGGTGGTACGCTGTTCTGAACTTGAGCCGACTGCCCAACTCCTCCTGCAAGCTCCTCCAGTAATGGGACATGAATCTATTGTCACGGTCCGATATGATGCTCACTGGTACTCCGTGCAAGCGAACTATCTGCTGTATGTATAGCTCCGCCAACTTCTCGGTGGAGAGCCCCACCTTGAAGGGTATGAAGTGAGCACACTTCGTCAACCTGTCCACGATGACCCATATGGCATCCTTCCCTCCTTGGGAACGAGGAAGCCCTGAAACGAAGTCAATCATAATATGCTCCCACTTGCACTCGAGAATGGGTAACGGCTGCAATAGACCAGCTGGCCTCTGACGCTCCGCCTTGACCTGATGGCAAACTAGGCATCTTAAAATGAAGCGTGATACATCTCTCTTCATCCCGTGCCACCAAAGATGTTTTCGCAAGTCACGATACATCTTATTGGCACCAGGGTGAATAGAATATCGCGATCGGTGCACCTCCTGCAAGTCCGCCTCTATCAGCACTCCCTTCAGCACGCATAACCGGCTGCCGTACCTCAAGGATCCATCCTCTGCTTCGGTGAAGTCATCTTGCAATCCAGCTAAAGCCTGGACTCTGAGTCTGCGGAGGCTCTCATCTGTAGACTGAGTCTCCTTGATATGCTCTATCAAGCCTGACTGAATGTCTAGCACCATCATCTGTATCTCTGATCCTGGCCGAACTATCTCTATACCGAGCTTCTCCAGATCTTCCCGCAAATGTCGATCTATCATCAGATACTATGCCATCGGATGCCTGCTCAGCGCATCCGCCACCATATTTGCCTTTCCGAGATGATACTGCAAATCGATATCGAAGTCCTTCATCAACTCCAACCATCTTCTTTGCCTCATGTTCAGCTCCTTCTGCGTGAACACATACTTCAAGCTCTTGTGGTCAGTAAAAATTTTTACTCGCTCTCCGTATAAATAGTGTTTCCATAACTTGAATGCAAAGATCACCGCAGCTAACTCTAGGTCGTGGGCAGGATAGTTCCGTTCATGAGTCCGTAATTTCCTAGATACATAAGCAATCACTTTTCCATGCTGCTGCAGGACACATCCTAGCCCCTTTCCCGAAGCATCGCTGTATATGGTGAAACCTCCAGATCCTGAAGGTAATGTCAGAACTGGAGTGGTCGTCAACCTCTTCTTCAGCTCCTCAAATACTGCTTGGCAGTCCTCTGACTAGATATACTCTGCGTCCTTCTGCGTCAGTTTCATCATGGGTTCAATTATCCTGGCAAAGTCCTGGACGAACTTCCTATAATAGCCTGCTAATTCCAGAAAACTCCTGATCTCTAAAACTGATGTCGGAGCCTTCCATGTCTCGACGGCAGCAATCTTCCTGGGATCCACTGAGATTCCCTCTCCAGTGACCACATGACCGAGAAACTCCACTCGGTCTAAAAAGAACTCGTATTTCAACAATTTGGCATACAATCTCTCCTGCCTCAGAATCCCCAAAATTGTCCGTAAGTGCTCTGCATGCTCTTCCGGCGTCTTCGATTATATCAGAATGTCGTCGATAAATACTACGACGAACTTATCGAGATACTGGTGAAATGTCTTATTCATCAAGTTCATAAAGACAGCTGGCGCATTTGTGAGACCAAATGGTATCACCAAAAACTCGTACTGTCCATACTTCGTATTGAATACCGTCTTCTGGATGTCTTCAGCCCTGACTTTCACCTGGTGGTAACCGGATCTCAAATCTATCTTGGAAAATACCTTCGCCCCACTCAACTGGTCGAACAAATCATTTATCCTGGGCAGAGGATATTTGTTCTTAATGGTGATGGTATTTAACGCCCGATAGTCAATGCACAACCGGACTGTACCATCCTTCTTCGGCACAAAGAGCACTGGTGCTCCCTATGGAGAAGCACTAGATCGAATGAAACCCTTTTTCAACAGGTCATCGATCTGCTCCTTTATCTCTACGGCCTCCTTAGGGTTCACTCTATAGCAAGCCCGAGATACTGGGGATGAACCCGGTACTAAATCTATAGTGAACTCCACATCTCTGTCAGGCGGAAGTCCTAGAAGATCCTCTGGGAATACATCTATAAACTCCTTGATGATAGGGTGTGGCGGTGCTAACTCCCTAACTGTCGTACAACAGTTCGGCTCTAGGCTGATCTCCGGCCCTGTCCTCCTGACACTGAATGGTGTCGTGCCTGGGGGACTGAATAAAATACTACCCTCATGACAGTCTATAGCTGCGTGAGCATAGCTAAGCCAATCCATTCCCAATATTATATCATACCCGGGAAGTGGCATCACAAAGAATTGTCCCCCAAACTCTCTTCCAGCTATAGTAATAGAGCATCTATAGATAGCCCTGATGGGTACTGGTTCGCCTCCCGTCATTACTCTACTCATCTCCTCGATAGGTGTAGCTACTATGTGATGTTTATGTAAAAACTCTAATGACAGGAAGCTATGCGATGCACCAAAATCAAACAAGTATAGAACTAGAAAAGTATGCAAATAAACATGACCTGTGATGACGTCGGCTAAATAATCTGGCTCTGAAACCTTCTCCGGCTTCGCCTCAAGAGCCAGGCTATAAGCCTTCTCCTGGGGTCCCTTTTGCTGATGCAGATGTTGCCCGAACCTCTGCTGTTGAGTCAGGAGCGACGATCCCCTAGATGGTGGTCCAGCACCTGGTACCTTCACTACAAGGCATTGCCGAAGCTGATGGGTGGTAGACCCACAAGCTAAGCACTTCCTCAACCTTTTTCTGCAGATAGAGTAATCATGTCCAGGCTTCCTACATAATATACATAGAGCTCCCTTCTGCTGCTGTGGTCCCGGGGCTCTAACTGGTAGGGTTGGGTGGTATGGTGTGGGAGGATGGTATGTCTGCTGGTACGACACCGGTGCTCTCGGCTGAAAAGCCTGGCGCTTGGAAGGTCCCTCGTGGTGTACGTAAGCCGGCCTCTTGCAAGACAGAAGACGCTCCTCTATGTTCCGGGCCAACTCTAGGCTCTGGTAGTTGTCAGTCATCCCGTTCGCCACTAGGAGAATGCCAATGTATGGGACTATACCATGGCAAAACCTACGCGTCATCTCCTTTGGGTCTGCAACCAGACTAGGAGCGAAACGACTCAAACGACTAAACTCTGCTGCATACTCGTCAACAAAATGGTTCCCCTGCTGGATGCTCTGGAATTGTAGCCCCATGGCTACTCTAGCGGTGGTCGAGAAGAATTTCTTCTTGAACTGGATCTTAAATTGATCCCATGTGGCCCTTTCTCTCACGAATAGTGGCTCATTCCTGAACCAAACTCCTGCCAAGTCTGTCAGCAGAAATCCTGCTGCCTCGACCTGAAGGTCACCCGATAACCTAGCTCCGAGGAGCTTCCTCTCTACAGAGTCTAGACAATCATCTGCTACTTTGATGCCTTCAGTCCCCATTAACTCCCTGGGGTTCAAGCCCATGAAGTCCTTGATGTTCCCCGCTCTCTGCCATGGCTCTACCGGTGGTGGAACCATGGTACGCTCCTCGGAACGCTCCATGCTCTAGCGGAGTAAGGTGGTCTGCTCCTGATGGGTCGTTAGGAACCCCTGGATCAGAGTGAGCAGTTGGCTCTCGTCGAGAGTGACGGAAGCCTGGGTAGGTATAATAATAGGTGGTGGTGGGAGTATCGGGTCCTGCTGGGACTGTGATGTGGAAGGTGGTGGAGGCATCTGGGTTGGTAGATTTGTAGAGTGGGGGAGTATGGTATGTGGAGGTACATCGGTCAACTGGTCAACCGGCTGGATAGAAAGTGTGCCATTTTCAGGTATGGCGAGCTGGGACGAGCGTGTGAGCACCATCTAAAATAAAAGAACTTGTAAGAACTCTTTAAAGTAAACAATCATAAACAATAAGAAAGTCTAATTTGTAATATGGAGCATAAATTATGATGAGATTCTTATGTTGCAATACTAATGATTCTCTAGCTGTTCTAAATGTTATTCCTAGTGTTATCTGGTTACCTTAAGTTCCTAATTGCAGGCATGCTTGGTACAATGACGTAACCAAACAATTTAGTCAGGACCTGCATGGGCCACCACTAAAAACATGTACGATCCGCTACCCAAATTGTTGGGCCGGGACGAGTCATGTCCAGCCTACGCTTGAGATAAAGCGTAGTAAGCTGTTCTAAAGACAAACAATATAAGATCAAAGTGTGCTAACAGTTCTATATGTCATATTGAGTCAGAAAATATCCCAACACAAAATCATCTCGTATATAAATATGTTCCAAATACATAGTCAAGACATAAAACTGGATACAGGTCCAGTATCAAAATATATAGTCTAAACATGACTACTCTCAAAAGTCCCGAGCAACTAAACAAACTAGACGAGTTTCCCCGCAGGTACATCATCGTAAGGTAAAGTCTGATCCTCGACGGCAACTCCATAATAGGAATCACATAGCAACTCCTCCTCGGTGAGTATACCTACAACGTTATCCTGTCAGGACGGAAGCAAGTACTGATTCTAACAAACTAAATATACGAAGCATGAAATGAAACTGAAGTGTAATAAACAGAAATCATGGCATATCACAATCTATCATGGCAATGACACGTATGTCATAGAGACAGATGTATATGTAATGTTTAAAACTGTAGCAGGTACGTGATCGTCAATAGGTATACAATATGCGGGGGCACATGTAAATGAAATATACTTCCGTACAAGTGATACGGCGATAGATGTACATACGCACAAATACTGCTTTGAGAAAAAGGCCTACGACGCAGTAACATATAGAATAAAACTTTGTTCGAGTACGGTAAAGGGGGCATGATCACGTACTCAATTATCAGTTTCCCCATAACCCAGATTCTAAACATGTGAGAGATACGAGAATAGTATAAAACATGGTGGATACTGTCACGACCCGCACCCGCTTTTTCGGATACGAGACGTGTCCAAGCCAGCCTATGCCGCAGAGTCGGCGGTAGAACGCTGTCAAGCCCGCATGAAATAAATGCTCAAAATAAACTTTATTGCTCATTCATATTTCTAAATTTGATTTACAACATTTAAAACATTTATATTTTAAAGAAAATACAAAGTTCTCACAATTAAGGAAAATGATACAACTGCTATCTATTTCTAGGTTTCTGTCTGCAAGTACACCCGTATCTCCCAAGCTAAGTGAAGCCACAGCTAACCTGAAAAATGTTGATTTTCAGTCAGGAATGGAACGAGTACAATCACACAACAGAATCAATAAATGACAAAATCCATAAAACTGTAATAATACTGAGATACATGATAAGGGACAAACAGAAATCATGGTAGGAATCATGCGAGTAAAAGCAGGGAGAAATGGTACACAAGGCAACCAATGACAAGAAACTGTAATGTAGTAAAACTATATCTAACAAGTGATTTGAAATACACTTTCGACATGTAAACGGCTAAGGAGTAAATTCGGCACCCTGCACGTGTCGTGTGCAGCTGCTATCAGGCAAGAGTAGACATTTTGGGGATATTTTTGGGTATGTTTAAATGTCTACTAATATACTTCTCCGCCCGGCTAGTACCCATGGATTCAAACAGGTTACGAACACGAAAAATATATTGGTCACGAACAACATGCAAGAATTCATAACTACTATCTCGTGTGACAAGTGTGTCAAGAATCAGCATGGTATCAATGTAAAATAATATTAACTACAAGAATTATAGAGATAATCAAATACGAAAACTATCAGAGATGTACTCGCCTGAGGTCCGGTGTTGGTGAAACCGATAATATTATACCAGTCATAGAGCCACAATCAGTCAACACATACAGAAGTCTCCAAATGCTGAAATAAACATTACCAACATTCTCAAAATAGTCAAATTATCCAAGATTGACTGTCCTTAAGTCCAATTCTGGAAACAGGAATAAAACGGTAATTTCGGGTCAAAACGGTATCCGCCGTTGGATCCACTTTGCACCGAAAAGCGTGCCAGAGTTGATGGTCTCTAAAGTCATCAAACTCTATGTCTATGGATTCGTTTTGATGATATGCACCCAACAGTATGTCCAATTTTGGATTCCGGTGGGCCATGCACAAAATCGCCCGTTGAATCGGACCGTAGGGCCCGTAAAACGGCAATCCGATCAACTGTCTCAGAATCGGACCAAACTTGGCATACAGGACCAAAAAAATGATACGGTCCTGTTGGCATAAGTTTCGTCTCGATCTGACGAGCGTGCACAAAGTAATTAGAAAATTTGTATAGAGGCCGATAACGGTAAATTCGACGGATACGAATCAAATTCGTTGCACACACGCAACCAATTTGAATTCCGTCAAAGCCCACACGTCCATGAAGCCGATACGCACCCTTCGATGCTTTCAGTTCATGAACACGTCACCCGATTTGGCGGGACACACGTCGTATCGAAGGATTTTATTGATTTTAAAATAGGTTTTTGGCAAACTTTGGGATCCGATTTCTCGGCACGTAGTCGATGAAATCGACTTCTGCGAAATGGGTCATGAAGCCCTATATATTGTCTATAACTGTATTCAAGTTGAATTTCTAAACGGTTACTGGATCAATTGAAATCGATATTCTAATGTGGGTTCATGGACTGTTACGTGTTCTATTTTTAGCAGGTTTTCGAACGACTTTGGGTCGATCTCATGGACTGGTCGTGCAACCTATACGAAATCCAATTACTGGAGTTTCGAGGCGGTTATGTTGGCTTTCCAACCCAACTTACGGTTCGTGAAATGGTGGAGTGTCGAGAGAGGGAGCTTACCGCAAAGACGGGCGTGCACTGCCGCTGCTGCTACCATTCCTCTGTCCTCGTGCGTGCGCGCACTGCCATCCGCGGCTGTGCTCGGCCTGCCGCTGGTGATGTGCGACGTCACACACGCAGGGGGTGCACGTGGGTTCGAGTAGAGCTAGGGTTAGATGAGAATTCCTTCTTTCTATCTATATATATGCAAAGTTGCCGCTCGGGTTTGTGT
>JANAVB010021600.1:27123162-27218162 GCA_029216955.1 Iris pallida
CTGTGGTGGTCGGCCCAAGGACCGACCACAACACCCCAACCGGCACACCCTTAGTTGCAAACCACCAGCCTGTAGCTTTTAGGAAGTAAGTAAAAAAAAAAAATCAATTACGCGAACAATGCCTTCGGGGCACTGTAGCCCTTCTCTTCCAAAGCCGAGCCCGCGCCCCCTATGAGCTACTGTTTAGTAGTTTTTTTTTAACTTTCAGATTTTTAAAAACCCAATCAAATCTTTGATCAAATCTTCCCAAATCTTCTCCATTGAAAATCCAGTCCTATTCTCTAATAGATCATACTAAATCCAGTTCAAATTGGATTTATATTCGATAATAAATCGGATTTAAATCTCGATACCTATATATTCATCAAAACGTTCGAAACCCCTCGCGTACCCCAAATAAATCGGCCCTGGACGATCCCTGACCTCACGTGCACTTTCCTCGCCTCTTCCGCGATCGCCTACACGCGCGTGTGCCACCGCCGGAGCCGCCTGAACGACGGAAACCACGCAGGACAGCAGTAACAGCTGCAACAGCAGTAACAACTCAGGTACCCACATCCGCGCACCAATTTCTTCATCTCTGCTTCACAAAAATTTGATCTATAAACTCGTAGAGGAAGCCTGCATGACCCCCTTCGATCCCCTCCCAGTAGAGGAGATCCTGAAGCAATGATCGGTTCGAGAAATTTCTTCAAAAATCCCGAAAAACCGAGTTTCAGAAAATGTTGAAACAAGACGACTTTAGTCCCAACCCCTCAACTTTGGAGGCCGATTGCGGTCCATCCAAATAAATTCTTAGTATACCTCCTGAATAAGAATTTTATACAACCTAACCATGTATAACCCCTTTCAAATAGTTTTATTTTTAGACAAGCAGTTTCTGTTTAATTTATATTCCAAAATCCCGAAAAATTAGTTTTTTAAAACTTAAAAAATCCCGGTACGAGGTACGTCCCGACAAATCGGACGACCCCGACGCAAACCGAAGGCATCGAAAGGTGCGTATCGACTTTGTGGACATGTGGGCTTTGACGAAATTTGAATTGGTCGCGTGTGCACGACGAATTTGACCCGTATCCGTCGAAGAACGTCGTATCGGCCCATTCCGAAATTTCCCAATTACTTTGTGCACACTCGTCAAATCGCGACGAAACTTGCACCATTGGACTCAAAATATTTTTTTGGTCCTGCATGCCAAGTTTGGTCCGATTCTGAGAAGGTTGATCGCAACGTCAAAATTGGCGGGACCGCGACCCACTCAAACGGGCGATTTTGTGCACGGCACATCGGAATCCAAAATTGGACATACCGTTGAGTTCATCTCGTCAAAAAAAATTCGTAGACATGTAGTTTGACGACTTTAGAGACCATAGACTTTGGCACGCATTTCGGTGCAAAGCGGGTCCAACGGCGGATATCGTTTTGACCCAAAATTACGATTTTGCCCCTGTTCCGGAATTGGACTTTTGGACAAGCGTTTCCTAGGTATATCTTCTTCACCGAGAATGTTTTTGATGTTGTGGAGGTTCCACTCTTGTAGCTTATTCTCACTTGCCGATTTTATCTACTGGACGTCGTCAAAACACCTTCCAATCACCAGGCAAGTATACCTTGCTATATTTACTGTCATATTATTTATTTTCAGCATTTATTTACTTTGTTTCATATTTTTATAAACTGTGCGTCCAAGCCACACTTGGGTGCAAGCGACTTTATCAGTCGTTTCTTGTTTTATTTTATTTGTTGCATGTCGACTTAGTTGTAGTGGACTACCTTTCTATTGTGGGATATTCTTATATCTCCGTTGGCCATGACACTCACACTACACGGTTTGAGACATGTTGCTAGGGGCACGGCTTGCATATTGACTGGCCATCTTTATGTAAGAAGTCGTGTGACGGATAGATGATCGTAACTGCTATGACTAGGGTTTTAGAGACTCAAGCAGTTACAAAACTGGACGAGCCATGGACATGACTTGAACAGTGTGGGAAATATTGGGGGAGGACAGTCGTTAGTGCGTATGGGAAGCCAAACAGGTAAACCACAGTCTCCGGATGGAACTGTGGCGAATTATTTGCAGATACCCTCTGACGTTTTGGACGTTACGGCCGGATACAGATGACTGGATGCCAGTTACGTACACATAGCCTAAAATCCCACCCATGTGCATAAAAGTTGTCCTATAAATTGCACAATAGATGGTTAGAATTCCCTTACATATTGGTGTCTAGGAGAGTCATGCATATTATTATTATTATTATTATTATTCTGACAGTTCATATTAGCATGTTCTTTCTGTATCTTGTTACGTCCCTCTGAGGACCTGGTGATCTCTCCAGGTATAGACAACGAGCAGTATCCTGAGGAGTACGGTTCTGGACTAGAGTCTCCATTTGCAGCCGATGAGGTCTCGCCTTCGGAGCCTATTTGATCCTATTCTTAGTTGATGGACTTATGTAGTTGATACTCTTTTTCATATTCATTTTTAGTTGATTTCTTTTCAGTAGATCGGTAGTGGATTTGTTTCCGCCCGACAGATATTTCTCTTTATTTTGAGTTGAGACATTTGGTTTGTTATTTCTTTTATTTATCACTGTGGATGAGATATAGATACTGCCTGTGACCATGTTATATTGTTATGAGCTGGAGCTCTTTTATTACAGCTTATGTGTGTACACATAGATTCCATATATTGGAGTAGTCTGCGTATGCATACAGCTGGCATGTACGTACTTCCTAGTCCTACGTATATTGGGACTGGGGCGTTACAAAAACTATTTAAAAATTATTTAAAAATTCTAGAAAATTCCTAATAATTATAATAATTTATTTTAAAGATATAAAAGCTATTTAAAATTATAATTCCTTATTTAAAAATATTTTAAAAAATCTAGGGTTTACAGCGACCCCCCTCTCGTCTCCTTTCCCGGCTCCCCTCAACCTCTCTCGACTCCAACGACCCCCCTCGCCCCCTGCACCGGTGTCCCTCTGTCCCGACGACCCCCTCGACCTCCTGCCCTGACGCCCCTCTGTCCCGACAAATCCCTTCGCTCAGGTAACGCCTAACCCTAATCTTATCTCCCTCATTCTGCCAAGACACAGACACGGACACAGACATTCACACACTGAGACACAGACACAGACATACTGACACAGACCTACACACACTAACACGCAGACACGGAATCTCTTTGTATATAACATGTATCACGACACGGACATGGACATACGGACACTGATACACAGACACGGACGTACACACTATTTTTCTTCCCATATTATATACACAAGTCTCTCATTCTAATTATATTATTTTAGAAATAAAGGAGAAAGCAAATGTAGAAACTACTGTTTCAATCATGCCACTATAGTAATATGATGTGTAGGCAGTTAATTAGACAAGATTCTAGACTTACAGTAATCTGTTTGGAAAAAAAATTGTGTATCATAATCAATAAATTCAATCAACTAGTTGTTATTAATTTGAATTTCCCTAATTTATGGCTAATATAATTGTCTATATGTACTATATTGTCGAGTGTCGTATCCGTGCTTCCTACTCGGTGACTTTAGAAAATGTGACATCCAACCAATTAAATATACTACAAGATACAGTACGAGTATTCTAGTAAAACATTGGAGGAAGTATATAAGTAGAGCGAGTATCCTAGAAGTATAGAGTGAGTATCCTAAAAGTATATAAGATATTTTAGGAATTGGGTAATTATCAAGGTAAGTTTGGGATTTAATTGAAAGTAGCTAGATTGCTATTGTGTATCAACGTGATATTGTGTACCATGGTACATGATATCCACATGATACACAAATACCTAGAATTAAGGTGATATGTAGGTAAGTGCTAGCTTGGTAAGGTGATATCCTCATGGATCTATGCATCCATTTGGATAATATATTCGAATAATGTGTATCTATCTTCGCAGAATTATCTTCAAATGGATATGAATTACTATCTGCGGCATCGTTCATGGATGTACAATCGTTATCCTGATGACATGTGTGGTGTACGGGATGAATTTATACATAGGATAGAACAGTTCCTGCAGTTCATCAAGGCGTTCCCTCAGTACATGGACTGTACCAAAACTAAGTGTCCATGTGTGAGATATTGCAACTTGAAATATCATCCAGAAGTGGATGTGACATATCATTTGTACTCTAGAGGTTTCATGTCGAATTGCTATCAGTGGACCTCACACGGAGAACTTGTGCCTTTAGCATCAGAGCCAGAGCCTAATTTAGAGCCGTATATGGATGTCCATGACCATGCTGATTACAACGAAGGGTGGGTGAATATGGTTTTCGATGCTGCGGGGCCTAGTTTCGATCCAAAAAAATCATGATGCGGTTGAGGAGGCACCGAATGCCGATGCTGCGAATGGAGTTATTGGAGAATGCAAGGACTCATTTGTATCCTGGTTGTGAGGAGCATTTACTGTTGGAGGTAGTTAAAAGACTGCTGGCATCAAGTCTGATTTCAACTTGTCTTAAGAATTCTACTACTGAATCATTGAGTTGATTATAGAGATCTTGCTGGAGGGTGCAACGTTACCTACAGACTTCTACCAATCTAAGAGAATGGTAAGATCACTCTGGATGGGAAATAATAAATTAATGTATGTCACAACAGATGCATCTTGTGCTACAAGGATGAAGACGTGTGCAAATTTTGTGGTGTTGATCGCTACAAGACAACAAGTTCAAGTAGAACTCCCGGTGCAAGGAAGCCGACCGATTCGATATACTACTTGCCTTTGACGTCCCAGTTGTAGAGGTTATTTATGGTGAAGAAGACTGCCGAGAATATGAGTTGGCACAGACGGGAACAGGTCGATAGTGTTTTGGATCGTCCATCCGATGGAGAAGCATGGAAGCACTTTGATCGAGAGTATCCAGATTTTGCTTCTGATCTGCGTAATGTAAGATTGGGGCTATCCTTTAACAGTTTTACCCAATTCAGACTTTTGGGTTCCTAATATTCGTGTTGACCAGTGATTGTCACTCCGTACAACCTACCGCCGTGGATGTGTATGAAGACTCCTTACAGGTTCCTAACCATTATCATTCTGGGTCCGAACAATCCGAAGAGGAATATCGATGTGTACTCACAGCAATTAATAGATAAGTTGAATCAGCTGTGGAAAGTAGGCGCCAACACGTACTATGTTTCCAGAAAGTAGAACTTTCGGATGAGGGCTGCACTGATGTGGACCATCAACGACTTTCCGGCCTATAGAATGTTATCGGGATGGACCACTCATGGTTGTCTCTCATGTCCATATTGTATGGACCGCACGAAGGCTTTCCATTTGAAACACGGAAAAAAATTGTGGTTCTTTGATTGTCATCGGCAGTTCCTGTCGAAGGATCATCCGTTCCGTAGGAACAATAATGTTATTCATGCCGGCGTTGTGGAGAGGGCCAATCCACCGCCAAGGTGGATCGGAGACACGATATAGGAAAAGGTCAAAGATTTCCCAAGTGCTATCAAAGAGCCTACAAATGGATACAGGTGTGATGAATTTGGTCGCACTCATAATTGGACGAAAAAGAGTATATTCTTGGACTTACAATATTAGAGCACCAATCTGATCAGACATAACCTTGATGTCATGCATATCGAGAAGAATACGTTTAACAACATAATTAATACTGTGATGGACGTAAAGGCAAAGACGAAAGACAATCCCAAGGCCAGGTTGGACTTGGAAGATATATGCAGACGTCCTGCGTTGTATTTGATAAAGAAAGGCAATAGGAAGTATAAGCAGCCTAAGGCAATTTTCTCACTGGACATGGAGGATAAAGGAAGACTTTGTAGGTGGATTCATGGCCTAAAATTTCCTGACGGGTACATGTCGAATTTAAGAAGATGCGTCGACCCCTAAGGAGAACAAATTGACGGGTATGAAGAGCCACGACTTTCACATACTTATGGAGAGGTTAATTTCGATCGTATTTCAAAAATTATTATCGTCGATCATTTGGAATCCAATGATAGAGCTGAGCATATTCTTCAGAGATCTTTGTTATACTAAGTTGCTTGTTGATCGTCTAGAAAAGCAAAAGAAGGATATTACGGTAACACTGTACAAGCTTGAGAGGGTGTTCCCTCTTGGGTTCTTCGACTCCATGTAGCATTTTCCAATTCATCTTTCCTATGAGGCACGTGTTGGTGGGCCGGTCGGTTATCGGTGGATGTGCCCATTTGAGCGGCATTAAAACCACCTAAAGAGAAAGATGAAAATAAGGCTCGGGTCAAGGGTTCTATTTATGAAGCCTATATTCTCGAGGAGATTACAAACTTCTGCTCGATGTATTTCAAGCCACATGTTGCTACTAATAGAACAAGAGCTACGAGAAACGACGATGGATGATATCTTTAATCTAATGGTGCTATAATGAAAGTCTTTAATGTTTTCGGAAAGCCTTCGGAGAAAATGAAGAAAAGGTATATGAATGACAAGGAACTATGGGCTACTCAGTTATATATATTACTCAACTATGACGAGGATGAAGTGGAGAAGCTCGAGGGGTAATTAACTAATACGTCCACGTTTATATCATCTATGCATGTAATAGTATCCAATATTATTATTACACTAGTTGGCCGATGTGTTATTATTTTCAGCATATTTAATGATGAGATGAGGTCGAGTAGACAGTCCATAACAGATGAAGAACTAGAACAAGAAATGAGACGTTATTTTTCTTCATGGTTGAGTGCATATGTAAGGAGCTCGGTAATTACTTTTTGTATATGCACTTTACGTAGTAAATAGCGAAACACTGAATTTAATTTCTTATCTTGTGGTATTTAGGTCGATCGTCCAGACACAACACTAGAGAATGAATCTATTAGAACTCTAGCCAAGGGGCCAATTTATTCCGTCAAAATTTGGCCAAGATATTGTGTGAATGAGTTTAGGTTCAAGTCAACAAATGCTCCGATCAGAGAACTTTCTGGATCTTGATTCGACAAAAAATAGTTGTTTGTGTATCAGATCTACAAACTAAAAATATGTCGATCCATGCAATAATTTCTATGGCGTCGTACGAGAGATTATGGAGTTGACACATAACTACGGCATAGAGCCGGCTAAGATCGTGTTTTTCAAGTATGATTGGTTCGATCCGATCCAAGATCAAGGTTAGAAAATTGACAAGCATGGTCTTGTGAATATTAACTACCAGCGTCGATATCAAGGATATGAACCATTTGTCCTAGCAAATCAGGCTCAACTCGTTTATCACTAGTTATCTTAGACGGAGAACAACTAGGTTGGACTGGTCGGCAGTATGTAAGACTAAAGCCAGAAATACCTACGATATTGACGAAAAAGCTTATCAGAAGAACGAGCTACCTCTCGTAACAAATACAGTTGACGTGGACACAACGAAAGTTCCATATTACACGTCTAATCGTGTGGAAGAGGTAGAAGTATCCGAAGAGAAAAATAAAGTAGATGAAAGCGAAGATGAGGAGGAAGAGAAAGATGAGGATGCGGAGAACGAAGAAGATGAATTTTCAGAAGAGGATTAAAAAATATAAAATATGTTTAACCACTAATTAATCTTCATGCAATAATTATTTAGACTTGTGAAATGTACTATCATTTTGTTTAACCCCTAATTAATCTATATGTTTTCATCAATCTTATCAGATGGAACCCATGACCCGAGCACGTCACTTGAGAGAGGCACAGATGGCTACTGATTCAGAAGTGATACCTCCTGCTACTGAGGAGGAAGTGCTGCCTCCCGCTGCTGAGGAAGTGATACCTAAAGTAGAGATCAAGGTTAAGGAAGAAGTTCTACCTCCTACTATTAAGGAGGAAGTGATTATTCCTAAAGCCAAGATCGTTGTAAAGGAGGAAGTGGTACCAGAAGACAGTGACACCGTGAGTTCCAGTCATCCAGCTCCTATAGATATTGATTTTAATTGCATGGAGGAGTCTTATGCACGGTGGCTGAGGGAGTTCTATCTGCCCCAGTGTAGAGGGTAGAGTTATATATATGATATGACTTTTGACCGGATTTATCATCGATAGAGTTCTGGATTAGACTTGGATGTTTTGTACAACTCTGGATGGTTCTTGTTAATTTCTAGACTTGATCATTATCTAGACTTTGATGTTTCTGTATTACTTTATTGTTGTTATCTAGACATAGTAATTATCTTGACTTTGATGTTTCTGGATGCTATTATCTAGACTTGTATCTAGAAATTCAACGGAGGGTTGCTCCGGGTCCATTTTTTTTATAAACTGTGATATGTTAAATGTATGAAGATTTGATTTAGAATATGTATTATATTTCATGTATATATCTATTTTTATCAGGTATGGCAGGACGAAGAGGATCGTACCTAGGTAGAGGTTACACCGGTAGAAGAGCAACCCGTGCCGGTAGAGGTTCCACCGGTGGACGGATCAGTGCTACTCCGTTATCAGATGATGGTTTCGGACCCTCGTCTCCTATTACTCTAGTGTACCAACCAATCACATCTCCGACTGGGTCGACCGTACGTGGCAGTACTCCTGGAATGGGCAGTTCTAGGCCTGAGACTACCCCGTCCAGCGTTCCAAATGCTGACGGAACTATGGAGACGGAGGAGAGGGTGGAGGAGGTCGCACCTACTCCATCTCCATATGATCCGAGCGAGCCCCCATGCGCCCCTCCAGACGAGACGAGGATGGAGATTTGGTCCGGATACGAGTCGGACACGCCCAGCCTTCGTCGATGGACACGACGAAGTAAGCTGTACAATTCTAAGGAAAACTCTAAGATACAAGAAAATATAAACCATCACAGCTGCTATACACGTTCCCAGAATCACCACAATCCACAAGTTATTTATACAATATCATCCGGAGACAAATCCGGTAACATGAATAAAATTTATACAAACCTGAAATCCTCAATACAAACATGATAAAATCCTTTAAAATAAATCTAAGAAAAGACCTAACAATAACTCTGAAATTCTAAGTCCAGCCTGAGGTACCACTCTATCCTGGCTTCGGGCTCTGACCCATGAAGGAGGTACAACACCATCAAGTAAACCTGCAACGATCCTGCCAGGAAAAGAGCAAAGTACAACCCCGACAAGAAGCTCTAAACAGTGTAAACTGAAGTGCATGAAAAAAAATCACGATATGAACTATGATACAAGACAGGAATATGAAACTGTGGTACAGGAATAACAATGAAACTATGGTACCAGATCCAGAAACAATGAACTATACTATCAGTGTAACATGCATTTGAAATAACTATCAGAGTATGTGACCGGCTGGGTAAACAATGAACAGTGAACAGTGAACAATGAACAATGGTACGGCTTAGAGTCCCACGTGCACGATGTGAGACCTAAGCTATTAGTCAGTGCCTAGCTAAAATAGGATTGGTCACATATCTGTAGTATTTTTCCACCCCAATGTACAAGTAAAAACAATGAACTATGAACAATGAACAATGAACAATGAACGATGAACAGTGAACAATGAACAATGAACAATCGTGTGTACAACGTGTCAACATGAGAACATGAAGCAAGACAGAAAATACAGAGTAAAGAGTTCGAGCCGGTGTACTTGCCTTGCTCTGGAGTCTGGTTGTAGTAAGATAGTTTCTAGGTCCACCTAGCATTTGGTATAAGTTGGTTAGAATCTAAACAATGTCAATTAGCTAGATATTGATAACTAGCTAGCTCTATGTATAGTTATCAATAAACTAAGAACCCAGCTAATAAATTAACTAGCTATATATCACATTTATCTACTAGCTACTCTATTAGTCTTATTAGTAAAATAATCATAGTATTATCTAGAAAATATGCTACTAACAACTAACAGTAATTAAATGATTTGATTTAAGAAATATTTACTTTGTCAAAATAATTTTTGGCAATTTAATAAACTAATCAATATCAAATAATAACAAACTCAAAACATGATTCCTAACTCTGTTTGCTCCTCCATTAGTTTAACCTAACCGAGCCCTTCTCAAAACTCCATAACTCCTCATAAGGCCAAATGGATTTCCCCTGATCACTGTAATTTGCTAGCCTTCACTGATATCCCTCATTAGTGCATATTCCTATACACAAAGGTCCTATTGAAAACAGTGTCTTACCTCTAATGAGATTGAATTCTCAGGTTCAGGTAACACACTAAAATGAGTTCTCTGGTTCAAAAGACAGACTAATTCCCAAACTTCCTGACTCATACAGGCTTGGCTCAATGAGAGCCCAAGCACACTGAAATAACACATACCCTTTTCTTCTCTTAATGGTATTCTAACCAATCCTGGTTTGTGAGGCCAACCCATGTTACATTCAAAATGAAGAACAATCAAAGATTTACAACTGCTAGAGAGTATTGCCTTCTGCAATTCAATCTCCTGAATGACAGTCCCAAAATGTCCAATCTAGCATGGTTCCCTGGCAGTACAGGAATAACAATGCATAACAGTTCCTTGGTAATGCAGGAACATCACATTGCAATCAGTTCCTTGGTAATGCAGGAACATCACATTGCAATCAGTTCCTTGGTAATGTAGGAACATCACATTGCAATCAGTTCCTTGGTAGTGCAGGAACATCACATTGCAATCAGTTCCTTGGTAATGCATGAACATATCCTGTTCCATGAATTCAACCTGTGCAAGCAGGGACTCACAGATGGCAATCTCCATGCTTATACACATGGTTCAGTTATCAATTCATCCATATGCAATCAAGCAATCCCAAGTACTAAATAGGTAATTCAGGGAAATTGATTAACCAAAATTGCACCTGAAAGCTCAGGTTCGAATAATCAAACCAATATTGCATAGGTAAACTTCAGAATCATCAAATGAATCAACCACCCTACCCAAGTTCTCAGGTTCGATTATGCAAATCAAAGCACAGATTACTCCCATGCTCAACTGAACCTGTGCTCATTCGAAATTTCTGCAAATTCTAACAACAATCTCCTAACCCAAAATTACTAACGGTCTGAATTTCGAATCCATTCCCAAACACACCCCTGCAACATAGCTACCCGTCTGTGTCCGACATTTCACTGGACACTTGTGTCGTTCAAGTCCAGCACCCATAAAGCCCAACCCAATTCCATATATTGCATCAATAATAGTTTAGCTAAAAGGAACTGAGACATGAAGATTGTACCAGCAAGTATCAAAGCTAATGAACTGAGACTTCAAGCACAAATGGGCACCTTATGATTTCCCAAGCTAAACCAAAGACTCATAATACTCAGAAATCAGAAATTAAGAGCAACATAATGAAGACTAGCTGCCAAATTTACCCAGGTTGTATCCTTACCTAAAGTAAAAAGAAAATCAAACACGACCTCCTGATAGTTAGCACAAAACTGAGATTGCTAAAACTAATACTGGCTCTGCACACAGCAACTTCACATAGATGCAATAAGTTCAGTAGGACACGAACCCAGGGTTGGACACACCTAAATTAGTTCATAAATATTCTACGAAATACAATCACCTAACTAATCAAGAGAAACCAAAGCATGGAACAGAACTATATTGGATAGTTAGAAATTATACCAATGGATGATTCCCTGCGACCAGAGACACAATCCCTCGAATATGACACTCTCTTCGTCAGTAATTGATTCGAACTTCACTGCGGCATTCCAACAAAAGGTTCGAAACAAGAACAAAGCGATTAGGCAATTCATCAAGCAGATAATGTGCAGAATTTTAATAAGACCATGAGAGTTCGATTTGAAATCTAACTGCTCGAAAATTTCCAGAATCCACCCAAGGACTCACTACAACTCAGTAGTTGAGATCAAGAAGCAACAAAATCGAAACGAATCACAATCGAATCAATAAACCATTCCGACCACACTCAAATCCTGGAATTCGAATTTAATCCAATCTTACCTACTGACGAATTGAGCAATGGATCGATCTCCTGGCAGAGACTGATCGATCTAAACCAAATGATCCGATCTGTTCCTGCAAATGATCGACAGAGAAGAGAATGACGAAGAAGTGGACGACTTCTAGATTCGAACAGATGCGACACAAGAATTTTGAATGCTCACCTGAACGAAGGCACGAACGAAAGCAACGAGTCTATGGAGGAGAATCGTCAAGAATTGGAGATCCGCCACTGGAAAATATCACTTCGTCAACGTCGGAGAAGACGATGTGATCCTTGTTGATGGCGTCACACCGCCGAGAGGCTCGTCATGGCTGATCTAATCGATCACTCTTTCCTTGTTGGGGTCGATGAGATCCGGAATGTATGGGAGTTGGAAGAACCAGTGAAAATTGAAAAAGTAACGGAAGGAGGGAGAGATCAAGAAATAGGAGGATTCGAGAGAGCTCAGCTCCTCAGTTCATGGTGGAAAGAAAATATTATGAGAGTGAACCAGAGGAATGAGAGCTCCACTCTCTCTCCCTGACTTTATAAAGGAGTAAAGAAGTTTGTAATTAAATAACCCACAATTGATTTATTACACATCACACCCAAAATTTGTTAAGAAATCTGTTGGGTTTGTTAGAGGTTGTTAGGAGGTTGGGAATTTGTTAGAAACTTGGAGGAAAGGAAAAGAAGTGGAGGGAAAATTATTTGGAAAGAAATTGAATTTCCCTCTTAGAATAATCATCCAATTAAACAAGGAATTTGCTTTAGTAAAAAGAATAAGAAAATTAGTTAAAGGATTACTAAATCATTAGTAATTTCATAGCCACCAGAATGATCCTACTAGATGGAGCATCACGATGCAACAGAAAATTAATGTTTCAAGAAAACCATAAATAAAATATGTTTAAAATTCTAAAATACCAGAAAATACAAAAAAAAAAAATTAATTCGGGAAGCGGGGTTACAGTCACTGACGGGCGCCAGATGTCGCTAAAATCGTGATGTGGCAAACCCAATTGTCAGCTTTTACGTCACTAAATGTCGCATATTACATCGCTAAACGCTGAACTGCCGGCGACACTTAGCGACGAATATATACGTCGCTAATTAGCAAGCCTCGTCGGCAAACGTCACTATCCACTAAAATGCTAGCGATGTTGTGGCGTCGCAAAGTAACGTCACCGTGGCGACGAACAGCGACGGATTCTTTGTTAGCGACCACGTATTACATGACATGGAAGTTGCGGCGCTAATTTTGTCGCTAAATGACTTCAACGACATTTTTTGCCGTTTAGCGACGTCTTGTGGCGTCGCTAATATGACTTATTTTGGTAGTGTGTTAATGATGTCATGTTATACCAATACATGCCAATATTACATTAATAAAATCATCTTAACATGTAACTTACCATTGTATATGGAAAAGAATCAAAGTATCATTGTTTTCAACACTGCACAGACTACAAAAGTAAAACAATGATCCAAAGTCTGAATATGGAGAAGAATCATCTTCAGTTATGTTGCTACCAAATAAAACAATCTAGTAGCCAAACTTAAACAAAAAATGACAAAAAATAGAGCACAGATGTAACTAAGACCACCTTCAAGAAATCTGGACATGTCTAGTTTCTTTGAGATCCATCAGAAGCCTTGGTGGAGGCGCCGACAACTATCATAGCAGAATCTAAAGCCTCAACAACTTTCTTAGCGTTCTTTTTGGTGAGTTTTTTCTTATTTATGAATCTGACTCCGTCATTTAAGAGAGAATTTGAGAAGAATCATCAGCAAAGGAATTATATCAGCTCAAAAGCATTAAATATAATATCGTAGAGAATCCTTTGGAAAAATATATATATACTTTATTAGCATTCTTTTTAATATACTCTTGGAGACAGAGATTTGAGAAAAATTATATTATGTACTTGATTCCAATCTTTGTAGTTGATTCCAGTTAATTATACTTAAGAAAGGAAAGAATCATCTTCAAAACAAAAGGAAATATATCATAATTATATCATGAAAGAAAAATATATACCATAGAAAAGGAAAAAAAAACCAGCAAAGTAAAATATAAAATATATATCATAAAAAAGAAAAAAAATCAGCAAAACAAAAGGGAAAATAGAATTATATGAGGAAAGGAAAAATATATATCACAAAAACGGAAAGAAAAATTAACAAAGAAACTATATATATATATATATATATATATATATATATATATTTCACAAAAATGGAAAGAAATATCAACATGGAAACAATATATACCACAAAAAATGGTTACCTCCATATGATATATTAAGTGCCTTTGATTTTTGATAAGCAACTAAAAGAAAAAGAATACAAAATAAAAATATTTTATTTTCATTTTATTATTTTTTTGCTATACATATTTTCTAATTAATAATTTGTCTTAACCCAAAACATGTAGAAAGTACTTTTCAAATGGTACTATCAGATGTACATACGACATTTGTATGCAAAAATCAGCAAAGCAAAATAGAATTATATAAGGAAAAAATATATCATAAAAAAGGAAAAAAATCAACAAAGCAAAAAAGAAAAATAGAATTATATGAGGAAAGGAAAAATATATCACAAAAATGGAATAAAAAATTGACATGGAAATAATAGATATCACTTAAACGGAAAGAAAAATCAACATGGAAACAATATATATCACAAAAAAGGAAAGAAATAATGGTTACCTCCATGTGATATATTAAATATTTTTAATTTTTTATAAGCAATTAAAGGCAAAAGAATACAAAATAAAAATGTTTAACCATAATAAAAATGTTTTATTATTTTCTTGCTATACATATTTTTTAACTAATAATTTGTCTTAACCACAAAATATGTTGAAAGTAATTTTCAAAATATACTATCTGATGTACATACAACAATTGTGTATGACCTTCGTTGTATGTAAAATGGACTATGGCCAACTAAAAATACATGAAAATTTAGTTAAACTAGACTAAATTGTATTTAAATATATCAATTATTTAATTTTGGATCTTTAATATATATAGTAATATTTTACTAATAAAATTATAACCTTAATATATTTTTTTCTTGAACTTTCACATTTTTTTGTCAGATAAATATAAGTGAAAAAGATCAAAATATCCTAACCCAAATTGTAATAACTATTTATATTTAGGTTTTAAATTTTAAAAAACTAATCCTAACTCTATTCCTATTATTTTCCACTCTCCAATCAAACACTAGCATATACTTTCTTCGTCCAATCTGGATTCAATCCAATAGTATCAATTTTTAACCAGTATTTTATAACACACAAAATGTCTCTATCATTGTTCAAACTAAACATGACTTTTAATATTACTATTTCATTGTTAGTCCGAGTCTTTTCTTCCATACACAAAAGAATACACAAAAGATGGCATCCATAATTTTTTTACGACCCTTATCTTTTTAATCGTCATCGTAGTACACTTTTCATGATATCAATTTCTTTTACTGTCTTTGATTAAGTTATTAGTGACAATCATCTAATGTGCTGACATTAAAAGTATCATTAATGATATTTTTTATGGGTGTCATCTATAAAGTATCATTGCTAACGATTTTTGTAGTAGTGTGATGACCTGGTAAAATCGGTACCACCATATCAACAACATCGAGAGCAAAAATTAGAAAAATGTATTTGTTTTTGTATTTGTATTTTAATTGCAGTCAACATATTTTTATTTATAAATCGTATATTTTTAAAAAAAATGGAAACACAATTAGCAACGTTTAGAAACTATTGTAAGATAACATTTTAACAACTTTTCTAAATGTTGTAAACTTTATTTACAATACTTCTAAATCATTGTTGATATTATAGTTACAATATACAAGTATTATTTACAATGTTTTGCAAGCATGATTGAATAACATATACAATATTTTTTTAAAGTTGTATAAATTACAATTTTTGTACACTGCTGTACAAAATATATTCACAACATTTACGGAACATGGTAAATATTGTCTTTACCACAGTCGTAGAACGTTGTTGATATTATATTTACAATACTTGTAATATGTTTTGAAAAGTATTTAGCATACCTGAAAAATGTTGTAGAAAAGTTTTCGTTAGATCTTAAATTTTTGAACAATATTTGTAAAATTGTTGTGGAAAGAACTTCTACAACGTATTCATAACGTTCGAACGAACGTTGTGGAAGCTACCCTCCCCTTTTACAACTCTAGACATAACAAAGGTTGTAAAAGTCATTTTTCAGCCTTCTTTTTAACGTTGTAAAATGATTTTAGTATGAAAAGAAGGATTTGGAGAACATGGGTTGGATGTCCGAGAGGAATGAGACAGAAGTTTGACATATATTTCAGGTAATAATCCGTCCAAACAAAGAAGAAGAAGACTGTATAAATAGACAACCCCAAATGTAACTGCTGGTTGTTAAAGAGCTATTGATTGTCCGATGTGCATAATAAAAGGAGAGAAAATGTCTAAGTAAGAAAAAGAAGGTGGGCAACAATTTTTTTTTGGATCAACAATTTTTTTTTGGATCTTAATTCGAACCCAAGAAAAAATCGAATCAACATTTGGCGTCCACAAATGTGAGCATGTACCCGCACTCGTTATGTGTGCTGAGCCGAACGGCAGCAGCGACACACGTGTGGTCCAGAGTAGCCCACACAACTTCAGAAGAGATCAATAGGAGTTGGTTTATCCTACCAAAACATCAATTCAAAGTGCGACTCTTGCCGCTGGAGACTCCAAAGGCGTCGAAGACCAGTGCAGAAGACCGACCCGCTAACCCCATTGTCGCACCGCCTCAAATCACGCCAGTTGTCACTAGCCTGGTTTGGCCGAGCGGGAAGAACCTTCTTCTGCGACTTCAACTCCATGTCGCCTCCACTATATATATATATATATATATATATATTTATATATATATATTTTTTTTGGAATAAGGGTAAATTTATTCCTCGCACTAGGCGGTTAAGGTAATACAATACAACATCTCACTACTGCACATGTCCCCCAGAGAACTCAGGGGGACATAACTGATACATCGAATTCCACGTTATGCAGAATTCCGCTAGCGGGTGTAACCAGGCTCTCAAAGATACGCCTGTTCCGTTCACGCCAGATGTGCCAAACGGAAGCAGCAAGTCGCACCCAGGCTCGCCTCGTCCACCCCGTCTCTCCACCTCTGTGACCTCGGATCCAGCTGATGATGCTCCGAATGTCCCGAGCCATGCCAGCTCCCCTCCCCAACTGCCCACACTGCACAACCCAAATATACCAAGAGAATGAGCACTCGAAGAATAAATGGCCCATAGACTCAGCCTCTTCCGCACACAACACACACATCGTGTCCGGGATATGAACCCCACACCTGATGAGTCTGTCACGGGTCAGGAGTCTCCCCAGCAGCAGTCTGTACGCACATAACTGCATCTTCCGGGCTATACCTTTAGCCCAAATGAAGTCCCGATCCTCCATCAAGGCGTGCCGAACCCGAACCAGCTCGAAGCAGCTCCTGAAACTGAACGTACTCGCTCCACCTGGATAAGAAGTCCCTGTCCATATCCACAAATCCCGAGGCTGGCTGGTGTCGATATCAATGCGGCGGATCGCCTCACCCAGCTGAGCCGTGAATGGGTAAGCCTCTGGCACCCAAACTCCATCTCTGATGATCCGGCTGCACCTGAGGCCCCTCGTAGCCTCTCTAGAAAACTGTGAACCCAGGATATCCAGTAAAGACCGACCCGCGACCCAGGGGTCCTGCCACAAGTCCGTTGAAGCCCCATCCCTCATGGACCGGCAGATAACAGACTGAAGCTTAGGTCTACACTTAAGAATAGTCTTAAATGTGACCGAGAAGTTGTTGTCATGCCTGCACGTCCAGAAGCTCCTCCCCTTAAGGTACCTGCTAGCCATCCACTCCGCCCATAAGGAGCCACCCTGGACGAACCTCCATGCCATCTTAATACCTGCAGCCTCCCTGATAGCCCGTAAAGGTCGGAGACCTACTCCTCCCTCCTCCATCGGCCGGCATAGCTGGTCCCAAGAGATAGCATGCATCCCCCCCTCCAGAGGAAATCCACACATAGCATCTCCACCTTCCTGATAGTGGCCATCGGAATCTGAATAGACTGGGACCAGAACATAGTAATCCCCGAGATGACCGACCTAATCAGCTCAATCCGCCCGCCAAAAGAGAGTCCAGCTGCTTGCCAGCCCTCAACTCTCTTTTGTGTGAACTCCACCAAACTGTGGCAATCATGCTCCCTAGCATAGTTCACCGACAGCGGGACCCCCAGATATTTCACAGGGAGCTCCCCTATCTCCACACCCAGCGCAAACGCCCTTTCCTCCTTCAGGGAGCACCTGGAGCTGAAGTAGACCCGACTCTTCTCTCTATTCAGCTGCAGTCCAGAGAGCCGCCCGAACTCCTCCATGACCTCAGAGAGCGCCCTCATTCCCTGCATCGACGGACGGAGAAGAACCAGGAGATCATCAGCATAGATCAAGTGTAAAACCACCGGTTGCACAAGCTTGAATAGCGGGGAAATCTTCTTTTCAAGCACCGCCACATCCAACAAATAAGTGAAATACTCCATCACCAGAGTGAACAGGTATGGAGACAGAGGGTCCCCTTGTCTGAGCCCCCTGGTGCTGCCGAAGAACCCATAGGGTGTACCATGAATAAGGACTGAGAACGTCGGCGTGCAGATACACTCCTTCACCATAGCAACCCACCTCATATCAAAGCCCATGGACAGCATGAGCTGGCATAGGAACTCCCTGTTGACCGTGTCGTAGGCTTTCCTAAGATCCAGCTTCACGCAGGCCTTCATCCCTCCTGGTTTGCAGAACTCCCTAACCATCTCATGGGCAAGCAAACTATGCTCCGCAATCGATCGGCCTTTAATAAAGGCCGCCTGGTTCGGGGAAACCAGACCCTGCATAATCCCCTCCATCCTCCGACACATAAGGTGTGTAATTATCTTGTACAGATAATTACAGCAAGCAATGGGCCGAAAGTCGGCCAGAGATGTCGCCCCCTCCTTCTTCGGCACCAGCGTCAGGAAGGTATGATTCAACTCCTTCAGAAGCTTCCCCTCAGTGAAGAACTCCTGCACTACCTCCAGGACCGGACCCTTCAGAACCTCCCAGTGACGCCGAAAGAAGCCACTAGAGAATCCGTCAGGCCCCGGTGCCTTATTGGGGTCAGCTCGCATCACAATCTCCTCCACCTCCTCCATACGGACTGGCTCCAGAAGTCGACTATTGCCCTGATGCGTCACCAACCTCTTAGGGACAAGAGGAGAGAATACACAGGGGTAGTCTGCCTGCTGATATAAGTCGGTGTAGAATCTGACAGCCTCTCTCTGAATCTCAGCGGGGTCTCCAATAAGTCGGCCCTCTCCGTCCAACAGCCTAGGAATGCCATTCCGGTGTTGGCGGGACCGGATAACATCATAAAAGAACTTCGTGCAACGATCTCCATCCTTGAGCCAGGAACATTTCGCCCTCTGAGCCGCAGCGATCTCCTCCTGAAGCCTAAGAGTGTTGACCTCTGCCACAAGGACTTTCTCCCTAGCCGCCAGCTCTCCGCTCAGAATATCCGACGCCAGCCTCCCCTGGACCTCCCGAAGTTCAGCCTCCTTGTCCACAAGGGAAGACCGCGGCATCTGCTTCACCCAGGCACGAAAACCTCTCTTCACCTGCTTCAACTTATGAACCATCCTGAACTGAGCAGTGCCCGCCCGAGTATTTTGCAGCCCTCTAGTAACCACCTCATCATAACCCGCAGAAAGAAACCACCCATTGTTGTACCGGAAAGGCCTAGCCTTCCACGTGGGCCTCTCAACGAGACCAACTCGAATAGGCGAGTGATCGCTCGTCCCAGCATCCAGACCTTCCGCCACACTATTCGGAAAGAGACGGAACCACTCACTATTTCCCAGAGCCCTGTCCAGCTGGCACACAATCCTGTTCTGGCTCTGGACCGCCTTGTTGTGCCAGGTCCAAGTATGCCCTGCTCTCTCCAGACCCCTCAACCCCGTCTGAAGAAGACACCGCTGGAAATCATAAAGAATCGGATCCGGAACCGGTCTGCCTCCCACCTTCTCATGCCTGTGCAACAAGGCATTGAAGTCTCCCATAAGGAGTAAAGGAAGGTGAAGAAGATCCGCCATCCTGTTCAGACTACTAATATCCTCCCAGAGGGTCTCCCGTCTCCTCCTGTCGTTGTGCCCGTACACAGCGCCCAGAATGAACGAGAAACCCCCCTTATTTATATATATATATATATATATATATATATATATATATATATATATATATATATATATATATATATATATATTAAGAACCAATAAGGAACTTTAGTCCCGCATCAGAAGATGTATTATGAAGAGGGGTTGGACCCTCTATAAGTAGTGGCAGTAGCCAATCAATAAAAATCATCAATTATTCATCTTCTATATGGTATCAGAGCCATAACCATCCACCCCTTCCCCTCTTCCAAAAAAAAAAATTTCCTTCCCCTCCCCCGGTTTCAGCAGCGCCCCTCCCCCGGGCTGCCCCCCGGCTCTAGCAGCACCCCCCGACTGTCCCCCCCAGCTCCACCAGCACCCTCCCGGCTCCACCAGCCCCCCCGGATCGCCCGCGCGTGGCGGCTCCACCAGCCCCCCCGGCTCCACCAGCCCCCAAAGGCACAGAAGGCCGACAAGACGAAGAATCTGATGTTTTGCTATTTAGATATTTATATTTTTGAGATGCTACATGATCTGATGTTTGTTGCTTTGTTTTGATTGAGAAAGTGTAGTTTTTTGTTAAAAAAATCGGTGTATTTTGAAGATAGACGAAAATCAAATGCTTTATTTGCACCCGCTCTGTTCCTAGATTATACCATCTGGAATAAACAAATACTTTATTTGTTTTCCTTTCCCGATCTTCACATCGGGATCTACATAGAGAATAATCGTATTTTCTCTTGTGTCCTGACGTGTTCACTTTACATGCACGCGCCGGTGTTGGCCACTTTATAGCACATTCGTAAAGTAGAAGACGACGAAGATGCCGACGAAGACGACGACTAGCAGTTAGCAGCCGACGACGAAGACGACAACTAGAGATACAGTTGAAGAAGCCATAGATTTCGATCACTGGAAAACTGACAGCACAAGAGATGAAGGCCTTGGTTGACGATATCTTGTTGAAGAGATTGACCGAGGCGACCCCTCGTGTGACCCATACTGATGTGGATCCGTCACCCTACAAAATGGAAAAGCTGGAAAAGCTGGGGACGAAGTTGGAAGGAACGTCCAACTACTTGAAATGGTCGCGGCAGACGATGCGGACGTTGAAGGGACGTGGCTTGGTTGGCGATGTCAATGGCCAAACCAAGGCGTCCGCTGATCCCCCCTCAAAGTAGTTTGCTGTTTGGGAGATTATCAACAACGTAGTGGCTGGGTGGTTGACAGCCTCCTTGACCGATCAGGTGTCGGGCAATTTAGAGGCGATGGAGGGTGCTGCTGATATATGGCAGACTTTGAAGGATATGTACTCAGGCTTGGACAACCCTATACGGGTCTTCCAACTACTGGATGAACTCAATAGGGTGGCCCAAGATGAACGTACCATCTCTGAGTACGCAGCCCTATTGAAGAAGTACTGGTCTGATCTGGATCACTATGATCCTCTTGGGATGGAAGATGCACAAGTCGAACCAGCATTTGCGAAGCATTTTCAGACATTCCTGGCGTATATTTTGCGGCCGAGGATGATAAAGTTCTTGAAGGGGCTCAACCCTGTGTTTGAGCAGAGAAGGAATATACTACTCGTACAACCCACCCTTCCAACCTTAGAAGAAGCCATTGTAACGCCCCAGTCCCAAAATACGTAGGACTAGGAACATAGACATGCCAGCTGTACACATACGAAGTACACTCCAATATATGGAATCCTCGTATGAATACATAAGCTGTAAAATGCAGTAGAACCATAACTAATCTCATCCACACAAAATAAATGAATAAAAGATATCATATAATGAGAATGAATTTGTCTTGATACAATATGTTGGGCGGAGACAAATCCACTACCAACAAAATAAGGAAAAGTACATAGAAAATGAAATGAGTGGCGAGCGAAGCGAAGACGATCCAAGTGCAATCATCCTCGTAGAGAAGCAATGATCACGGCTAGAGCTAAAGCACCTGCGAAAGACAATAGCACACACCTGGAGAGATAACCAGGTCCTCAGAGGGACGTAACAAGACACATAATATCATGCCATATAAACTGAATAAATATTGCTCAAATAAATAAGTAAATCGAATTATAACATGTTCCAATACGCACCTATTGAACGAGCGTACCATCCCCCCAACCAAACAAGGACAGGAGATGGTAAACTAATTCACGGTAGCGTATCTTTCCATGCTATGAATCCAATATGGTATCCGGACCCCAACAAGGTTCAATACCTTCTCATCGAAGTAGTAAGTCACACCTACAACCAAACAAGGACAAGATGTGACGAACTAATCCGTGACAAGTTATTGTTCCAAGCCACGGTCAGATACAAGTACCCAAACCAAAAGTACTCGTACCTAACGGATAAAGGTACCTAACCGTTCTAAGTAATATGTTGTTAAGAATAATCCTTTCTACGCATGGGCCCTGGCTGAATAGGATCGACGTAGTCCCCCATGGGCACTAGAGGCCCCATCAGTAAGAGTATGACGTTCCGCAGAATCGTCAGTGGCCGTCAGTAATCATGGGTAATTTGACCCGCGTCTCCGGCGGAGCTCACGGGTTACAAAAGGAAAAGTGCATCGAAGCCCATACGCTAAGGAATTGTCCTCCCCGCCCAATGCCTACTGTGTTGTATCCACAACACAAACCACTATAACCGCTAAGTCAAACTAGCATGCAATCTCTATTAGCGGTTATTCCTATCGCACGGTTTGTACGTACTGGTGGCCAGCCAATCACGCACTTTCGTGTTCTACATGCGACACACAAGTTCGTGTTTACAATGTGTCAAGGCCAATGAATGCAATACACAAGGTGGTCCCTTAAATCTAGGTTTAATTTGTAAGAAAAATAATACACAGCAAGAATATAAATGAACAGTAAGTTCTAACAGTTATGCCATGTATCACAGTTTATTTTGCATAAAGAAAATAAATAATGCATGAAATATGAGCTAAAATAATTAAACAGCGAATGGCAAGGTGTCTTGCCTGGTAGGACGCCTAGTGCGCTGCGATAATCACGGTGGCACGAACTGCGGCTTCTGTGCAACCACTATGCAAGGTGACATCGGGTGGTGGCATGGGCAGTTCCATTGGGTCCAGATGGGTCAAATTAGTTAGGATGGACATAAGGTAGGCTTGAATTGGCAAGAGAATAGGAATAATGGGCTTAGTCACGGGCTAGAGGAAAATCGAAGGAAGTTTTAAAATAATATATATACGAATTTTTGAAAGATATTTATAATACCAAAAACTAGTTTCTCATAAGTAAAAATATTCATAGGAAAAATATAAAAAAAGTCATCTTTGGCAAGAATACTCTAAGTTTATAAATAACGTTTTAGGTAGAAAGCTATACTTTTGCCAAAAAAAGTATTTTGAAAAAGAGATATCTTATTGTATAAATACATATATGATCCTACTGAATGAAAGATACGTATAATGTATAATCATAAAATAATAACGATAACGATAATATTTACATATATTTTGTAAATAATAATATATATGCTGCAACGTAAAATATATGAATGATAATAACTTTTAGTAATTTTAATAGTAAAAATTTTCCATAGATATTTAAGTATCCTATTTCCAAAACATACAAAATAATAATATTTAATTTTCAAACATAATAGTTTTTTAACAATACTAATCATAGTAATGAGTACATATATAAAAATAAAATAAACATCAACTAAATAAATCCTAAACTAATGTACTGTACTGATAATAATAATAATAATAATAATAATAATAATAATAATAATACTAATAATTTGATCAATTAAAAGAAAACTCAAAAGCAAAGTAAATTAAAATAATAAAAAAATAAAAAAATAAAACTTATGCAGCTATGCTGCTGTTACTCGGTACACTTTAGACACAGAGAGGAGAGAGAAAGGAAAACTTTTTGACAGAGAAAAGAAAAAAATAAATTGTGAGGGAGTGGGAAGAGAAGCCGTGGGCGCGAGAAAGCGGAGAGGCGGCGACGGCGCAGTACCGGAAGAGGGGAGCGGCCGGAGTTGCGGGGCCTGCCGGCGGAGCTCACTGACCCAGTGAAGTCGGAGAGCGCACGGAGGCGGGTTTCTCGGCCAGGCGACGGAGGTTTGGGTTTTGGGGGCTCGGCGGAGCGGCTAGGGTGCGGAGGCGGGTCATCGTGCGGCCGGCGATGGGAGGATAATCGAGGAGGAGTCGTCAGATCTGAGCCTCGGCGGAGAGCGGAAGTGGGAGGAGGAGGACGGGAGGCATTCGGAGAGGGTCGGGAGGCAGTCGCGTGCTGCGACGAAGAGCGGCTCGGCCGGGCTTGTCGGCGGATCTGGCCGACAGTCGAGGCGGATGGGAGAAAAGGCGGCGCGGGTTAGGCTTCACCGAGCACGGCCACCGAGCGCGGGCCGCGTGGATCTCGACGTGGGCGGACGGGCGGCTGCGTCGGGCTGCGTACGCTCGGCGGAGCGGCGACGCATGCAACAGTTGCTCGAGGTATGAGGAGATGATGGTGGCCGGGAGTTCCTGCGACGGTGGTCAGCTGGGTCGCGGCTATGCGAGAGGCTGGTGGTGATGGCTGTGACGCCGACAAGGTTGGGTTGGCCGGCGGTGGCCAGGAGTAGGCGCACGCGGCGACGATCAGGTGAGGGGTTTCCATCTTCTCCCTTGTTCTGTGTTGGTTTTGCTTTTTGGTCGTGGCGGGGCTGGCTTTGGTGGCCAGGGAGTCGGGCGGTGGCAGGTGGATGGAGAATTTTGGTCGTGGCGAGGAGTGGACGGGCAGGGATAGTCGGCAAGGGTGGAGGTAGTGGTCTATGGTGGTGTCGGGATCGAATGTCTCGGTGTTGGGGTTCGGGTCTGCCGGGGATGGCGAGGTCGAATGGTGGGTTGCAGGGGTGTGTGCGGACGTGGTGGGGGCAAAGGATATGGCGAAGGGCTTGGCCGGGGCTGGTGTCAACAGGGTTAGGATAGAGTTAGGGATTAGGTATTTGAATTGTCGGGGGTGTCCGACACGACGGAGATGGAATTGTATATATAAAAATGTGGAATAATAATTTGGATGGACACAGACACGATGCACGTAGATTTGTGGAGAAAATTTTGTGGAAAAATATTGGAGGAGTACCTGCCTATTTATAGGATGTGGGAATTCCTAATTGGATATGGATTAGGAATAATTTAAACCCCAAAATAGATAATTCAATACTTAATTTAAGTAATTCAATAAATCAAATCTCAAATCAAATCCAATTCAAATCCAATTAAATCTAATTTAATCCCTAAGTTTAAAATCAAATCAATAAATCAAATTTCAATTATTTAACTATTTAAATGAATACATAAATTCAAATCAAGATTTAAATGGCCACAATAACTTCCAAATATATATTTCAAAATACCAATAATAATAATTTAGAAAATAATAAATATTTTTAAATATCTTTTTGAACAATAAAATATTAATATTAATAAATCTCGAAAATTATACTTTTATTTAAAATAGACCAATAAATAATTACGAAATATATGGATGCAAAAATATTCTTTACATAATTAGGCTTTTCTAGTATACAAAAATATTATTTATTATTAATAACTTTTAGAAACAAAAGGCTTTTTATAATAAGAATATTTATATAATATTTTGAAAGTGTATAATAAAATAGAGAAAAAAATGTTTTTCTAAAATATGTACACTCGCACATATTCGCACTCGTCGAGCAAATTCGAAGAAAAAATAAAAAAATAAAAAAATAAAAGGTCATGCGCGACGTATAATACGACTACGGGACGTATATAACAAAATTTTTAAATCAGTACTAAATTTAATAATAAAAAATAGTAGAAATTTAGGGGTTTTACAGCCATAGCTGCCATGTCACAAGAAGAATCTCGATTGAAGTTGATGCCTAACAAGGGCTACTTCCAGGGGGAGCAAGCTGTTGTTGAAAAGTCTGTCCTTGCTGCCTTCAATCAGCCTCCCTCTGCGGGCGGTATTTTCCACAACTATGATGACTCGGGACATTACATCAGATTTTGTCCAAAACCCCTACGAGGTCAGTCGAATGATCGCGGACGGGGCCGTGGAGGACGTCGTTGTGGTAGAGGAGGATATTCTGGTAGAAGAAGAACTTATTTTAGAGGACACAAAGCAAATCTGACGGAAGATGGGGAGACAATCAATTGTCTGAAATAATCCCTCTAGAGAGGGAGTTCATCGCGAGGTTACGAGGCACGAAGCTTGGTTCGAACGATAGTCAAATTACTCCTGGGGCGTCATTTATCTCGGGGGATCACATCACTTGCTTTGCCCAAATCAGCACAGGTATACCTGCGCGTGCTCTTGCATTTGTCCATCAGCCAGGTTGGATTATAAATTCTGGGGCATCTCGCCATGTCAAGGGATCCCGTAGTGAGTTCCAGGACTATACTCACCTACCGACGCCGGAGAGCATTCAGACTGCTGATGGTACCTCCAGACCTGTAATGGGTAAAGACACTGTCGCATGCACCCCTTCCATCACTCTTACCAATGTCTTACATGCTCCATCTTTTTCTGTCAATCTTATATCTATTAGTGCCATTATCCTTGACCTAAACTGTATTGTTTCCTTTGACATTCCTACGGTAACTTTTCAGGAGAAGGGGACAGGACGACGACTAGGGACTGGCACATGGCATAAGGGGCTGTGGTACTTGGACAAGATCGGAATGGACAAAGCATTGGCATCTCTAGTAGCAGACGCACAACTGGACGCTTCATGTCGCAGTGTAGAAGACGAATTACTATCCAACCACCAGTGTGTCGGGCATTCTTCCTTTAAAGTTATTAGTCGAATGTATCCGTCCTTATATCAAATGGCTAATAAAGAGAAGTTATTTTGTAGTGTATGTGAGTTGGGAAAACATACCAGGAGCTGGTATGTGAGCTCAAGGAATAAAAGTTCCACTGTATTTGATATGATACATTCTGACGTATGGGGCCCTTGTCCTACAACCGGTATTAACGATTTTAGATAGTTCGTCACTTTTATTGACTGTTATACCCGCGTGACCTGGGTCTACCTTATGAAGAATAAAAGTGACGTCCTTGAGACTTTTCAGGATTTTTATCGCCGGGTGGAAACACAATATAACTTTAAAATTAAGTGTTTCCGGTCTGACAATGGGACGGAGTATACTAATTAGAGGGTTGCTGAGTATTTATCTACTCATGGAATACTGCATCAAACTTTATGTGCCTATACACCGGCACAAAATGGTGTGGCCGAACGAAAGAACAAGCACTTGCTGGAGGTCGCACGGACGATGATGCTGGCTATGAATGTCCCGAAACACTTATGGGGGCAGGCTGTATTGACGGCCTCTTATCTCATCAACAGAATGCCATCTCAGGTATTGGACTGGAAGACACCGTTGGAGATGCTTACTGGTGCAACCACGTACACTGTTCTACCGAAAGTATTTGGGTGTGTGTATTTTGTCCAAGATAATAGGCCAGGAGTTGGAAATCTGGACCCTAGAGCAGTTAAGTGTGTATTCGTCGGGTACACAGACTCAGAAAGGATACGCATGTTGAAGCCGGGTCGAGGGGAAGCTGTTTATAAGCATGGACGTTACATTCAGAGAACTGGAACCATACAATGGTTCGGATGAAGGTTCAACGTTTGGTGACACACTTAACACATAGGGTGTTAGATGTGAGGGGAAGATAATAAGTCCAAAAGTGGTAGTCGGATCGGTCTCATGTCCGTTCGTGAAAAATTGGACGAAAGAGAGAGAAAGCAGTGACTTCGATACAGAGAATGAAAAAGAAGATACATATGTTATGCAGGGGGTGAAGGAGACAAGGGAAAAAGATCTCCAAGTCTACAGAAGGAGACAATAGAAGTCCAATACTGTGTCGTGTCCATTGCCTACTGTACCAAGCCTATTGCCTACTGTACCAAGTCCCTCATCTACTCCTGTCCCAACTCTTGAAGATATTGCCCGGCCTCGCACCGAATCACTCTGATTCTGATGTGGATCTCTCTGACTTGGATGGTATGATCTCTCCACCACCTATTGCTGCCTTAAGGAGATTTTCTCATATCAATGCGGGTAAGGCTCCTAGTCGTTATAATGATTATGAACATGACATTACCAACTTCTTATCTTATTATAACATTTCTTCGAATTATCGAGGCTTCGTTGCATCGTTAGACTCTACGTCTATGCCTAAGTGTTGGCAGGAAGCAAAGAAAGATCCAAAGTGGAAAGCTGTAACGATGAAAGAACTTGGAGCACCAGAGAAAAATAAGACATGGGAGCTGGTTCCATTAACCAAAGAAAAGAAAGCTGTGGGATGCAAATGGGTGTACACAGTGAAGGAGACGCCAGAAGAAAAAGTAGAGTGGTACACGACGTGGTTGGTTGCAAAAGGATACACACAATCATATGGCATCGACTATGATGAGACGTTTGTCCCAGTAGTGAAAATGAGCACGGTAAGAACTCTGGTCTCCATTACAGCAAACTATGGGTGGAAGCTATACCAGTTAGATGTGAAGAATGCCTTTCTCCATGGGGACCTGCAAGAAGAAGTGTACATGGAACCCCCGCCAGGGTGCTACACGACAGAATCAGACGGAGGGACATCGCATGGTAAAATGTGTAAACTAAAGAAGTCGCTATACGGGCTCAAGCAATTTTCTTGAGCCTGGTTTGACAGATTCAGAAAGGCTGTCATAGGCATGGGATACCATCAAACAAATGCAGATCAACGGTCTTTCTTCAGCATGTAAGAGGCCACATCAATATACTTGTTGTATATGTGGATGATATAGTAATCACAGGTGATGATTAAATCGAGATCACTAAGCTAAAGTCAAAACTTGCGAAGGAGTTTGAGCTGAAGGATTTAGGAGCGATGAGGTACTTTCTGGGTATCGAGGTATGTGACGGCGAACAAGAAATTATTTTCTCACAAAGAAAATACGTACTAGATCTGCTAAAGGAGACATGATTGCTGGAATACAAAGCAGCAGTCACTCCAATTGACCAGAAGTGCAAGTTAGGAGCAGAAGCAGGAGAGCCTGTTGATCGTGAAAGGTATCAAAGACTTGTAGGGAGATTGATTTATCTGGGCACACTCGTCCTGATATATCATTTGCGGTAAGTGTAGTGAGTCGCTACATGCATGATCCAAGAACGGGTCATATGGAAGCAGTGTTTTAGATCTTGAGATATCTGAAAGGGATGCTAGAAAAAGGGCTATAGTTCAAGAAGAATGGACGTTTAGAAGTTGAGGGATACTGTGATGCAGACTTGACGAGCTACATAGACAACAGAAGGTCTACCACGGGGTACTGTGTTTTTGTAGGAGTAAACCTGGTCTCATGGAGAAGCAAGAAACAGTCAGGGGTAGCATGGTCGTCGGCTGAAGCAGAATACAGAGCAATGGCTCTGGGAGTGTCAGAGTTGCTGTGGGTGAGAGCACTACTGACAGAGTTGAAGCTGGATAAGGGAGCACCGTTACATCTTCTGAGCGATAGTCAAGCTGCAATAAGTATAGCTAACAATCCAGTTTAACACGATAGAACGAAGCACATCTAGATCGATCGATTCTTCATCAAGGAGAAGCTGGAACAAGGGATACTAAAGATTGACCATATGTTCGCTCAGAAGAACAAGTTGCAGACTGTCTGACCAAAGGTCTTAGTTCATTGAGTCTGTCAAAGCTATATAACAAGATAGGGATGATTAATATATATCGCCCATCTTGAGGGGGAGTGTTGAGAACCAATAAGGCACTTTAGTCCCACATCGGAAGATGTATTATGAAGAGGGGTTAGACCCTCTATAAGTAGTGGCAGTAGCCCATCAATAAAAATTATCAATTATTCATCTTCTACAATATATATATATATATATATATATATATATATATATATATATATATATATATATATATATATATATATATATATATATATAGGCATTGTTACCACAGTAACGGGTAATTAACAAGTAAGTTGTGTAAATAACTCTTTTCTCTCTATTTAGTTATGAGTCTACTAAATGGTTATGTGATAGTATGGAAATATAACTTAATATAATACTATAGTACATGAACCTATATAAGCTATGTAAAGAACTAAGTATATAATAATATTTATAGATATATGTAAGGTAATTTCATATCTATATTACTTGTATATTTTTTTTTCCATATCTATATTACTTGTATATATTTTATGGCACATATGTATATGTGAAATTATGCTATTATTGAGTATTAATATTTTAGAAACCATATTATATTGTAATTGATTATTTATGTATGTATCTGCAATTATCTTTGAGGATCTGGTTTTCTTTCATGTTATTGCTAGTCATATAAAGAATTGAAGCTACTTACATCTAGGTACTTTTTTTTCTCCAACACGTGCGGGCTCAGTTAAATCTTGTTTCTCCCCGCATACGATTTTTGGCCGATCGTCATGTCATTTCGGACTCTTTGTACGGATCTTGTCCGTACTGGCTTTTCCATCATCGCCCCACACGTACGCCTCGCGCACTCCGTGCGCTCCAGAGCCTCACGGGACGACCGACGTCTTTCAACGCCGGCAACTCAATGCCTCGCTTCGCCCACGATGCTGAAGGCTCCCCCGAAGTCTCCACGACGCCTACGACAGCCGATGCCGCCCAGCCACCTGTTCTATGCGCACGACGTCCTTACGACGTCTTCTCGACGCCCATAGGGCGCCGCACGATAGGCCGCGTGGTGGGCCGTCATTTATATCCGTGGTAGAATGATGCCGGTCCTCGACCGCCCGCATGGCCAGGGGCGGATCTAGGTAGGAGGTGGGGTGAGCTGGAGCCACCCCCCAAATTTTTTTTACTTATTTTTTCCATATAGGTTTTTATTTTTGATATTTTTATGGGTGTTAGCTTACATCTAGCCCACTCCAGCCTACTCTAGCCTACTCCTGCATACATTTCTGGATCCGCCCCGCGCACGGCGTCCTAGCCGATGAGTTTTCATGTACGGGACCCCCATTCTGTCCTACGCCAGCTCAGATCGTGGCCATTTTTCGTCTGTCCTATGACGTTGTGGATGCCCAGCATCGCACAAGCCAGGCTCATCATCGGCCACATAGCATAGGAACCTTGATAACATCTCAAACACTCCAAATACTAACATATATAACTCCTACACTCCAACTCTCTAAATCTATACCATTAGATTCTACGTAATTCTTCTAGTACGGTGGCCTTTAGCGATGCGGGAACTAGGAGGCTGCTAGCATTTTCTTCAAGTTTCCTTCCTTCCCCTCTAACTCTCTTGAATCTGCGAACTTTCCATAGTGGATTAATCATACCCAGTTTACCACTTGCAATATTGGAGATGTTCTGGAGTGGCACTACCTCAGTAGGATTTTTGGCATTGTATTCCTCAATAACCCTTGAATAGAGCTCCATATCCCTGCTATCCTTTAGCATGCTGAAGCAGCCAATGGTATCTTCCAGTAGACTCAGAAGAGGCACAACAAGCTGCTCAGCTTGTCTTCCCACCGTAGTGTCTTCATCATAATTTTAGATGTCAAAGACTTGTGGCTTGAAGTCTCGATGGCTTGAAAAAATTCTTAAGCAAAAGAGCTTTTTTTAGGATTTGCTAGCCATTAAGGGAGTCTTCAAGAGGAAGAATGATTTGTTGAGGAGGACTTCGCATTAGGGTATCATGTTGTAATCCTTTTTAGATTTTTTTTGTTGATTAAATAAAGTTACTTCTCCTTGTTATGTGCAGTAGGTCGAGTTTGATCGAATCATGTTAAATATTGCATGTTTGTTTGTTGTGTTCTTGGTTGATATTGTTAGGTTATTTGTACCTCGTTATTTACTTGTCGTTATTAAGGTAATTCACTTTCATCGCGTTCTGGAAGACGGCAAGATCTTCTCCCTTCCCCCCTCAATATTCCCGATTCCCCACTCCTTCCCGACTCCCCCCCTTTCAACTTTGACTCCCTGAAACCCAAGGACGGAACCAAAAATTCAAACTTGAGTGCAAGGGCGGAACTAAAAATTCAAGTTGGGATAACAAGATAGGGTGGGCTAGGTATGAGCTGACTCAAATTGACTCAAATGAAAAAAAAAGACTGAGAAAAAAGAGGGGAAATGGAGCCCACCTCAGCCCTTGCTTTGGTTTCGCCACTGCGCCTCACAACTCCTGTCCCTAGGGGCGCTAACTCCATTGGCGCCTGTAATCTCAGCCTCCCAAGTGCCAACTCCCTTTGGCGCCCCATCCTCCCATGTGTAATTTTGCGAAACTTTTCCTTCCTCCGTGTTATTTTGCCATTTCCCTCCCCTCCAAATGAAAATTTATGTACAATTTATTGGTGGGTTCAAGCCAACTTTGTAAATATTTGCATGGGGCCTTACAAAAGACATTTGTTTTTATCAGTGTTCCAGATAAAGGATTAATCGGCAATTAACAGGCCGGGTATCGTCCGCTTAGTCTGATTAGTTGAGTGCCTCTTTAATGGAAATTCCAAATGGCCATTTAATTGTGATTAATCATCCGAGTTTCTGATTGATTGGTAAACATCCATGACCAAGCATGTAACTAAAACAACCTAATCTAACATTTGTCTTGATGTCTTCTGTAGTTGGCATCACTATTTGGAAAATAGCTTAGATTGACAGCAACACTTTCAATCTTTATTTTGTGCAACATAGCATGCCCTCATACCCCAAGAAACTTCTTTCTGAACGACTAAAAAATTACTGGTCACCTTTGCTTGTAGCTTACCTCATGCTATTGTGATTTTCTGATGCCAGGGCAGATATATTCTGTAAATGATGCATGATATTTTGAATGGCCTGATGGGTTAAGGCGGTACATTGACACTGTGAGGCAAGGCAAGGGGCAGTTACCTAAGAAGTACTCTCCATGATATATATGTTCACTAGTTGCTGACTTCCATCTGACACATATATATGGTGGGGTTGTAATGAATCCAATGGACCATCTTCGCTTATTTTATGAAGCAAATCGTTTAAGTTTTCTTGTAAATAAAGGATTCCCTCAATTTAGAGGATATGCTGTTGAGAATCAATAAGGGACTTTTAGTCCCACATCGGAATATGTAGTTTGTAGAGGAGCTAGACTCACTATATAATAGTGAGATAGTCCATCAATAAAATCATCCAACTATTATTTTCTACATGGTATCAGAGCCATAACTCTCTCTCTCTCTCTCTCCACAAATTTTTTTTTTTTTTTCTCTCACCCTAGCCGACCCCCCCCCCCCCCCCCACCCGACCCCCCCCCCCCCCACCCTCCCGACCCCCGCCGCCTCCACCCCTCGACGCCCACAGCAGCACCCCCCCACCGCCGCCCGACCACAGCAGCACCCCTCCCGACCACAGCAGCACCCCTCCCGACCCCTCCCGACCCCCCCCCCCCCCCCCCCCCGCCGCCCGGACCCCTCCCCCCCCCCCCCCCCCCCCCCCGCCGCCCGACCACATCAGCACCCCCCCCTCCCGACCACCCCCCCCCCCCCCCGAAGATAGTCCGAAGCGGTAGATAACGTGATGCTTAAGGAAGCTGATCACGTTTGAAGTTTTAACTTCTGCGAGTGGGACAGCTTCCGCCCATTTGGAGAAATAATCAGTGATCGCAAGTATGAAGCGATGTCGCCAGCTCATACGGCTCACAAAGATCTCTTTGTGCCAGAGATTCCTGTTATCCATTACTAATGCGATAGACCATCTCCTGTTACCTCTTCACCACCCCTCCCCCCCGCCCAGAACCCCCCCCGCCGCCCGACCACTGCTGCAACCCCCATCCGACCACCCCCCACCCGACCCCCCATCCCCAGGACCTCCCCCCCCGACCCCATCACCCTAACCCTCATTTTTTTGCCATAGAAACCCTACTCCTAGACCTAGCAGCCCCATCAAACCCTAACCCTAGTTTTTAGCTAAAAAAAAAAGAAGGCGTATTTCGAATAGAGACGGCTGTCAAATCTTTATTTGCACCAACTCTGTTCCATGCTTACGCCGTTTGGAACTAACAAATGCTTTATTTGTTATTCCTTCTTCACATCGGGATCTTTGCAGAGACTGATCATGTCTTCTCTGGTGTCCTGACATGTTCACTTTACATGCGCGCGCCGGTGCTGGCCAAGTTAGTAGCGCATTAGTAAAGTCTCTGGCGTTGAAGTAGACGACGTAGACGACGAAGACGACGTAGACGACGAAGACGACGAAGATGACGACATTGGGTCAGTTGCAGATTCCGACGACGACGAAGCAGAAGACGTATTGAGTTCACAGTTGAAGACGCCATGGATTCGATCAGTAGCAAACTGACGGCCGATGAGATGAAGGCCTTGGTTGATGATATCTTATCCAAGAGATTAACCGAGGTAACCCCACGTGTGATCCTTACTGATGTGGATCCGTCGCCTTACAAAATGGAGAAGCTGAAGAAACTGGAGACGAAGTTGGAAGGAACTTCCAACTACTTGAAGTGGTCGCGGCAGGCGATGCGGATACTGAAGGGACGTGGCTTGGTTGGCTATGTCACTGGCCAGGCCAAGGCGCCAGCCGATCACTCCACCAAGGAGTTTGCTGTATGGGAGATTGTCAACAACGTCGTGGCTGGGTGGTTGACTGCCTCTTTAACCGACCAGGTGTCGGGCAATGTCGAGGCTATGGAGGCTGCTGCTGATATATGGCAGACTCTCAAAGATATGTACTCCGGCTCCGGCAACCCTATGCGAGTCTTTCAACTGTAAGATGAACTCGATAGGGTGGCCCAAGACGACCGTACCATCTCTGAGTACGCGGCCATGTTGAAGAAGTATTGGTCTGATCTGGATCATTATGATCCTCTTGGGTTGGAAGATGCACAAGTCGAACCAGCATTTGCAAAGTACTTTCAGACGTTCCTGGCTTATATTTCCCGGCAGCGTATGATGAAATTCCTGAAGGGACTACACCCTGTATTTGAGCAGCGACGAAATATCCTCCTTTCCCAACCCACACTCCCGACCTTGGAAGAAGCTATAGCTGTCATGACACATGAAGAAGCTCGACTGAAGTTGATGCCCAACAAGGACTCCTCCCAGGGGAAGCCAGCCGCGGTTGAAAAGTCTGCCCTTGCTGCCTTCAATCAACCTCCATCTATGGGTGGTGTTTGTCACAATTGTGGTGACTCCGGATATTACATCCGATTTTGTCCAAAACCCTTGCGCAGTTAGTCTACTGATCGAGGACGGGGTCGTGGAGGCCGACGTGGTGGTAGAGGAGGATATGCTGGTCGACGGGGCGGCCACAAAGCAAATCTGGCGGAAGAAGGGGGAGAGCATCACCTGGCTGCAATAACCCCGCTTGAGCGGGAGTTCCTTGAGAAGTTGCGTGGCACGAAGCTGGGTTCGGCCGACAGTCCTGGGGCATCTTCAAACTCGGGAGATCATTTCACTTGCTTTGCCCAAACCAACACCGATGATTCTGCACGTGCTCTTGCATTTATCCATCAGCCAGGATGGATTATGGACTCTGGGGCATCTCGCCATGTTACGGGGTCCCGTGATGCGTTTCGGGAATATACTCCCCTCTTGCCGGAGAGTATTCAGACCGCTGATGGTACATCAAACCCTGTAATGGGTAAAGGCACTGTCGCATGCACCCCTTCCATCACTCTAACCAATGTCCTTCATGCTCCATCTTTTCCTGTCAATCTTCTATCCATTAGTGCCATTATACTTGATCTTAACTGTACTGTTTCCTTTGACATTCCTCAGGTGACTTTTCAGGAGAAAGGGACAGGACGACGACTTGGGACTGGCACATGGCATAAGGGGCTGTGGTATTTAGACAGGACTGGACTGGACAAAGCATTGGCATCTTTGGTAGCAGACGCATCACCAGAAGCTTCCTGTCGCAGTGTTGAAGCCGACTTGTTACTCCACCACCAGCGTGTCGGTCATTCCTCTTTTCCGGTTATTGGTAGAATGTATCCGTCCTTATATCAAAGGGCTAATAAAGAGAAGTTATTTTGTCATGCTTGTGCTTTGGGAAAACATACCAGAAGCTCGTATGTGAGCACAGGGAATAGGAGTTCAGTTGCTTTTGACATGATACATTCAGACGTATTGGGCCCTTGTCCTACAACCGGGATTAACGGCTTTCGATGGTTCGTCACCTTTATTGATTGTTATACCCGTGTGACATGGGTCTACCTTCTGAAAAATAAAAGTGACGTCCTTGAGGCCTTTCAGGACTTTCATCGACGAGTGGAAACACAATATGGCGCTAAAATTAAGTGTTTCCGATCCGACAATGGGACGGAGTATACGAATAAGCGGGTTGCTGAGTATTTTTCAACTCATGGAATACTTCATCAAACTTCATGTGCTTATACTCCGGCTCAAAATGGTGTGGCAGAACGAAAGAACAGACACTTGCTGGAAGTTGCACGGATGATGATGCTGGCTATGAATGTCTCGAAGCACTTATGGGGGCAGGCTATATTGACGGTCTCTTATCTCATCAACAGAATGCCATCTCAGGTATTGGACTGGAAGACACCATTGGAGATGCTTACTGGAGCCAATACATACACTGTTCCACCAAAAGTTTTTGGATGTGTATGCTTTGTCCAGGATAATCGGCCAGGCATTGGCAAACTAGATCCTCGGGCAGTTAAATGTGTCTTTGTCGGTTACACGGCGACTCAGAAGGGTTATGCCTGTTGGAGTCCAGTCGAGCGGAAGATGTTTGTCAGCATGGACGTTACTTTCCGAGAACTCGAACCATACTATGGTTCAGATGAAGGTTCCGTATTTGGTGACACACCTAACACAGATGGTGTTCGATGTGAGGGGGAGATAATACACCCAAATGTGGTCGTCGGATCGGTTTCGTGTCCGGTTGTAGAAAACTGGACGAAAGGGGGAGAGCACAGTGACTCAGATACAGAAACTGAAGAAGAAGATCCATATGTTACGCAGGGGGAGCAGCAGACAAGGGAGAAGGAACTCCAAGTCTACAAAAGAAGACAACAGAAGTCCAGTACTGTGCCTATGCCATGCCCTGTGCCTACTGTACCAAGTCCCTTGTCTACTCCTGCTCCAACTCCTGAAGATGTTGCCCCCGCACTGAATCACTCGAATTCTGATGCGGATCTCTCCGACTCGGATGGTACGATCTCTCCACCACCTATTGCTCCCTTAAGTAGATCTTCTCGCATCAATGCGGGTAAGGCTCCTGTTCGTTTTGATGATTACGAACATGACATTGCCAACTTCTTGTCTTATTCTAACATTTCTTCGAATTATCGAGCCTTCATTGCATCGTTAGACTCTACTTCGTTGCCCAAGTATTGGCAGAAAGCAAAGAAAGATCCAAGGTGGAAAGCTGCAATGATGGAAGAACTTGGAGCACTGGAGAAAAATAAGACATGGGAGCTGGTTCCATTACCCAAAGGGAAGAAAGCTGTGGGATGCAAATGGTTGTACGCAGTGAAAGAGACGCCAGAAGGAAAAGTAGAGCGGTACAAAGCGAGATTGGTTCCAAAAGGATTCACACAGTCATATGGAATAGACTATGATGAAACTTTTGCCCCAGTAGCAAAAATGAGCACCGTAAGAACTCTGGTCTCCATTACAACGAACTATGGGTGGAAGCTGTACCAGTTGGATGTGAAGAATGCCTTTCTTTATGGGGACCTGCAAGAAGAAGTATACATGGAGCTCCCGCCTGGGTGCTATGCTACGGAATGAAACGGAGGGACGTCGCAAGGAAAGGTATGTAAACTGAAGAAGTTACTATACGGGCTCAAGCAATCCCCTCGAGCCTGGTTTGACAGATTCAGAAAGGCTGTTACAGGCATGGGATACCGTCAAACAAATACAGATCATACGGTCTTCCTTCAGCATGCAAGAGGCCACATCACTATACTTGCTGTATATGTGGATGATATAGTGATCACAGATGATGATGAAGTCGAAATCACTAAACTGAAGTCAAAACTCGCGAAGGAGTTTGAAGTGAAAGATTTAGGAGCGATAAGGTACTTTCTAGGTATCGAGGTGTGTGAAGGCGAACAAGGAATTATTCTCTCATAGAGAAAATACACACTAGATCTGCTGAAGGAGACAGGGATGCTGGGATGCAAAGCAGCGGTCACTCCAATTGACCAGAAGTGCAAGTTGGGAGCAGAAGCAGGAGGGCCCGTTGATCGTGAAAGATATCAACGACTTGTAGGGAGATTGATTTATCTGGGACACACTCGCCCTGATATCTTATTTGCGGTGAGTGTAGTGAGTCGCTACATGCATGATCCAAGAAAGGGTCATATGGAAGCAGTATTTCAGATCTTGAGGTATCTGAAAGGAACGCCGGGAAAGGGGCTATGGTTCAAGAAGAATGGACGCATAGAAGTTGAGGGATACTGTGATGCAGACTGGGCGAGCTGCATAGACGACAGAAGGTCTACCACGGGATACTGTGTTTTTGTAGGAGGAAATCTGGTCTCATGGAGAAGCAAGAAACAGTCTGTGGTAGCACGGTCGACAGCTGAAGCAGAATACAGAGCAATGGCTCTGGGAGTGTCAGAGTTGCTATGGGTGAAAGCATTGCTGACAGAGTTGAAGCTGGATAAGGGAGCACCATTGCGTCTTCTGAGCGATAGTCAAGCTGCAATAAGTATAGCTAACAATCCAGTCCAGCACGACAGAACGAAGCACATCGAGATTGACCGATTCTTCATCAAGGAGAAGCTGGAACAAGGGATACTGAAGATTGACCATGTTCGCTCAGAAGAACAAGTTGCAGACTGTCTGACTAAGGGTCTTAGTTCATTAAGTCTGTCGAAGCTATGTAACAAGATGGGAATGATCAATATCTATCGCCCATCTTGAGGGGGAGTGTTGAGAATCAATAAGGGACTTTTAGTCCCACATCGGAATATGTAGTTTGTAGAGGAGCTAGACTCCCTATATATAGTGAGGTAGTCCATCAATAAAATCATCAAACTATTATTTTCTACATATGCATCAACGGCTTCCATTGTTTATGGGGAGTTTAGGGGATATGCATGAACTAGGGAGCTACATTAATATTCAACAGAAGGTTAATCCTGGATATGAAGTTTGAATGTGTCAGAGTTACTCCCGTTGCAACAGTGTTTTTTCATTTTGTCAATGTTCCAGAGTATTGTACAGATAATCAACTTGTCTACATGACATGGTTTCATGAAATTCTGGATTGTTCGACTTTTTTTTCGCCACTATATATTTGTACATATCTGCGTAACCTGTTCATAATGCATTCTTAGTTTTTGCACTCTGAAATGGGATTTTCGGCTGTATATTTAAAAACCTTCTATATTTCAAGTCAGTTTTTACTGTAAACTTTTGTAAAATTTTGAATGTATGCAAGTGTATATTGCACTTTGTTGCATCTAATTGGCATGACCTCTTTCAAACTTTGACTTTATTATTTTTACACCAACATGTTTCTTTTAATAAACACAACCATGACATCCTGCGGTTTGTGTTTGGATCATCATGACCCAAGTCAATCCAGACCAGCCCTACAAAGAAACATGTGGCAAACTAGACATGATTGATGAATGTGACCATGTGTAGGTTTCTATCCAGAATCATCGCTTGGCAGATTGTAACGTCCTGCCTGTTTTTAGCCCTAGGTGGTAATTTAAACAATTGGTCCATCATCCATTCCCTTACTAAACCATGCCCATACTTGTTCCTTGTAAAGTACGTATTAAATGCAAATAGCATAACTTCTCCTTGAACACTACTAAATTTATTCATGCTCAAGGTGGCATCTTAGTAAAAATGGTAGTCACACATCATATGACTGATTTTTGTTCTTGCAATAGGGTTGCAGATCAGAAAAGGATTGTTTGAGTGAATACCCCATGGAATGTAAATTATGGCTATATATGATAATCTGTGTGAATGACAGCAGTAAAGTTTCTTTGCGAACTGTAAAATTATGCAGTTATAATATGTGGAATTCCCTAGTGGAATGAATGTTTTGTTTGCAGATGGATCCATATCCTGGTCATCCTGGACCTGCATTTACCTTGATTCTATTGCAGATCCTGTACTAGGTCAGATGCGATCGCCAAAGTAGAAGTCTACATTGCACATGATATCATGGTTGGCAGGGGAAGGGTAAGTTGAACCATCTTTTCTTACAACTTATAATTTGTAGTGATTTGTAGATTTTGATGCTGTTAATCCGCGGTTATGAGATTTGCTTCTTACTGAAATGCCCCTTTTGCCTATAAAACGATGCATATCATTATCTGAATTAGTACATTTGAGCCATTAAAGGGACTGGAATTTTCTTCTATACATGTTTATGTTTGTGATGCTCAGGATTACATTAACTTTTGTTTTATACAGATAGATGCAGCTACATATTAGTTTAGCAAGTATCAGGATGCCTTCATAGTTTGCATATAAAAGAGTACTTTGATTGACAAAAATAAAGATGTTAATAGTTTTTGGTTTATATTCCGTCTGCGGAATAATGGTTTGCTTAACCATAACTGTATTAACTGGATTTATTATTGTTTACGAGATTATTGTTTACGAGACTCTCTCTCGACGCTCTCTCCGTTATATACTTGTGCGGGGTGCATTGTCTGCTCGGTTTGGTTATTCTTTCTTATGGGCTCGGCCTTGATGGGCTTGGGGAGAAAGGCTCAGACTTGTGGCTCGGGCTTGGCTTGGGGTTGAGCTCGGGCTGAGCTTATGGGGGAGCTCGGGTTGGGCCCCTTTGGCTTTTAGCTGGGCTGAGCATGGCTGTTTCATATATATAATTAAATTACATACTAATATATATATATATATATATATATATATATATATATATATATATATATATATATATATATATATATATATATATATACTTATGTGTATATACATACGAATATATTTATATATATACACGAACACACATATATCTTTATATACCTCTACGTATACACACATACAATATATATGTATATACTCATTTATACGTATATACTTATATATCTCTCTATATGTATATATATATACTTTATTTTATATTTAATCGTAATAGTATATATGTACAATTATTTAATAGGCATCCTTATTTCTTATATATTCCTATATATAAATAGACTTATATAGTAATCTCCAAAAAACCTCAATATTATCTATTTCTAGCGTAGGTCCCATTCATGTAAATATGAATATATATATATATTATAAAATTTATCTGACAGAAATAATATAACCAATAATTATATAATAATATCCTCAATAAAATAAAATGATAATAATAATAATAATAATAATAATAATAATAATAATAATAATAATAATAATAATAATAACAATAATAATAGCCACAAAATTTAATAAAACAATAATGGTGTGTATATACCATTATGCGTAGTCAAATCATCCCAAAATACACAAAGACCCATTTTATACAATAGTCACTGAATATTACTAAAAATAATATTTATAATATTTAAATTACGAGTACTTTAGGAATACTCATTAAATCCTTAAACGGAATACAACACACTCATACCTCATTATGTCAACACGTATGTCACTAGCTGTACTGTATGACTGCATGGCTTGGGTCCTGGTCAAGTCCCGACTGGTTTGGTACAACCGAGTCTTCTACAAGTTAATAATCCTTAATAATAAATAATTAAATAATAAACAAAATCTTCGGTAAAGGTTAAGTCGTAATTTGGCTTGGTTTTCTTAGTTAGGATGTCACTATGGCTCGGCCTTCCCTACCAGGGCTAATACACTAGTCAAAAGCACGCCACTGCACTATCCGTGCCATGATTCCTAGTCACATTGTAATCCAAATTTAATCATGATTAAAAATCATCTACCGTAATAATTAACTAAATAATTATTTATAAAAACTAAAATCACCATTTAATTCAAATAAATAAATAAAATATTATCAAAATTTCGGAAAGAGGGGCTACATCTGCTGCTCCTCCTGTTTAACATATGTATCTTCTTCATCTTCTGTATCGGAGTCACTGCTTTCTTTCCCTTTCGTCTAGTTTTCCACGACCGGACATGGGACCGATCCGACTACCACAGATGGGATTATTTTCTTCCCATCACATCTAACACCCTCTATGTTAGGTGTGTCACCAAACGCCGAACCGTCATCCGAAGCATAATATGGTTCCTGTTCTCTGAATGTAACGTCCATGCTTACAAACATCTTTCGCTCAACTGGGCTCCAACAAGTGTATCCCTTCTGAGTTGTCGTATACCCGACAAAGACACATTTAACCGCTCTAGGATCCAGTTTGCCAACGCCTGGCCTATTATCTTGGACAAAACATACACACCCAAATACTTTCGATGGAATAGTGTACGTGGTTGCACCAGTAAGCATCTCCAACGGTGTCTTCTAGTCCAATACCTGAGATGGCATTCTGTTGATGAGATAAGAGGCCGTTAACACCTTCTGCTCCCATAAGTGTTTCGGGACATTCATAGCCAGCATCATCGTCCGTGCGACCTCCAGCAGGTGTCTGTTCTTCTGTTCGGCCACACCATTTTGTGCCGGTGTGTAGGCACATGAAGTTTGGTGTAGTATTTCATGAGTGGATAAATACTCAGCAACCTGCTTATTTGTATACTCCGTCCCATTGTCAGACCGTAAGCACTTAATTTTAGTGCCATATTGTGTTTCTACCCTGCGATGAAAGTCGCAAAACGCCTCAAAGACGTCACTTTTATTCTTCATAAGGTAGACCCATGTCACGCAAGTATGACAATAAATAAAAGTGACGAACCATCAAAAACCGTTAATACCGGTTGTAGGACAAGGGCCCCATACGTCCGAATGTATCATATCAAATGCAGCTAAACTTCGATGTCCTGAACTCACATACGTGCTTCTGGTATGTTTACCCAACTCACATGCATTACAAAATAACTTCTCTTTATTAGCCCTTTGGTATAAGGACGGATACATTCGACTAATAATTTTAAAAGAAGAATGACCGACACGCTGGTGGTGGAGTAGCAATTCATCTTCTATACTGCACCGTGAATCTTCAGGTGGTGTGTCTACTACCAGAGATGCCAATACGTTGTCCAGTCCAGTCCTGTCCAAGTACCACAGCCCCTTATGCCATGTGCCAGTCCCTAGTCGTCGTCCTGTCCCCTTCTCCTGAAAAGTCACTGTAGGAATGTCAAAGGAAATCGTACAGTTAAGATCAAGAATAATGGCACTAATAGAAAGAAGATTGACAGGAAAAGACGGAGCATGTAACACATTGGTAAGAGTGAGAGAAGGGGTGCATGCGATATTACCTTTACCCATGACAGGGCTGGAGTTACCATTAGCAGTCTGAATGCTCTCTGACGTCGGTAGATGAGTATAGTCCTGGAACTCACCGCGGGACCCCGTAACATGGCGAGATGCCCCAGAGTCCATAATCCAACCTGGTTGGTGGACAGCTGTCGCAAGAGCATGCGCAGGAATACCTGTGCTGGTCTGGGCAAAGCAAGTATTGTGATCCCTCGAGGAAGATGACGCCCCATGACTGCCGTCCGAACCCTGCTTCGTGCTGCGTAACCTCGCGAGGAACTCCTTCTCAAGAGGGGTTAACTCAGCCAGGTGACGTTCGCCACCTTCTTCTGCCAGATTTGCTTTGTGGCCGCCAGAATAATTTTCCCTTCTTCTAGCATAACCGCCTCTACCACCTCGACGTCCTCCGCGGCCCCGTCCACGATCACTCGACAGGGGTTTTGGACAAAATCTGATGTAATGCCTTGAGTCACCACAGTTGTGGCAAACACCGGCCACAGAGGGAGGCTGATTGAAGGCGACAAGGGCAGACTTGTCAACAGCGGCTTGCTCTCCCTGGAAAGAGCCCTTGTTGGGCATTAATTTCAATCGAGCCTCTTCTTGTGCCATGGCAGCTATGGCTTCTTCCAAGGTTGGAAGCATGGGCTGTACTAGGAGTATATTCCATCTATGCTCAAACGCAGGGTTAAGACCCTTCAAGAACTTCATCATCCGTTGACTCGAAATATAATCCAAGAACTTTTGGAAATATTTGACAAATACTGGTTCAACTTGTGCATCTTCCATCCCAAGAGGATCATAGTGATCCACATCAGACCAGTATTTCTTCAACAGTACGACGTACTCAGAGATGGTACGGTCTTCCTGGGCCACCCTATCAAGTTTATCCTGCATTAGAATACCCGTATAGGATTGTCGGAGCCGGAGTACATATCCTTCAAAGTCCGCCATATATCAGTATCAGCCTCCATTGCCTCTACATTGCCCGACACCTGGTCGGTCAAGGAGGCTGTCAACCATCCAACCATAACATTATTGACAATTTCCAAAATAGCAAACTCTTTTGAGGAGGGATCATCCGGCACCTTGGTTTGGCCATTAACGTAGCCAACCAAGCCTCGTCCCTTGAGCGTCCGCAGTGCTTGCCGTGACCATTTCAAGTAGTTGGACGTGCCTTCTAACTTCGTCTCCAGCTTCCCCATTTTGTAGGGTGACGGATCCACATCAGTATGGATCACACGTGGGGTTGCCTCGGTTAATCTTTTTGATAAAATATCATCAACCAAGGCCTTCATCTCTTCTGCTGTCAGTTTACCACTGATCGAATCTATGGCGTCTTCAACTGTGATTCGTCATTGTCGTCGTCTTCGTCGTCGTCGTCATCTTCGTCGTGTTCATCGTCGGCTTCGTCGTCTTCATCTTTATGTAAAGTCTCCAACAGAGACCTTACGAATGCACTGCTAACGTGGCCAACACTGGCGTACGCATGTAGATCTTGATTTACAGATCGAGAACGGAATACAAATAAAGCATTTGTAGTTCCGGAGGACGTAATCTAGGAACAGAAGGTGCAAATAAAGTATTTGACAGCCATCCGTCTTCGAATAATCGTCCACATAATTGTGCTCACAATTTAGGGTTTGTGGGGGGGGGGTCGGCCGCAGATGTAGTCGAAAGAGAGAGGGGCGGCGTCGGGGGGGGTGGCGTCGTTGGGGGGGCGGGGGAGGGGGCGTCGGGGTCAGCAAGGGGGGGCGGGGACAGCAGGGGGGCGGCGGTGGACAGGGGGTGGGCGTCGGGGGCAGGGGGCGTCGGCTTGGGACGGAATAGGGGGCAGCTAGGGGGGTGTCGTCGGCGGCAGGAGGGCATCGGTGGCGGGGCGGGGGGGGGGGGGGGGTGGGCGTCGGGGCAGGGGTGCGTCGGGGCAGGGGGGTTGGCTTTGGGTGGTTTGGGAATTTTGTTGTTGTGGTTATGGCTCTGATACCATGGAGAGAATAATTGTTCTATTTTTATTGATTGGCTACTCCACTACTTATAGGGAGTCTAGCTCCTCTTCATACTATATTTTTCCAATGTGGGACTAAATTCCTTATTAGTTCTCAACAATTTCCATGTCACAGAAAGAGTCATCCTATCGAAAACTGCTGTTGTCCAAAAAATTCAAAAATAAAAATAAAAAGGGATATTTTAGCAAATGCTCCCATTTCAAATGTTGAAACTAGCATATACCCCCATTATTATTTTTATCTAGTAAATACCCCCATTTTTCGGTACGGAACAATAAAAATTTAAGATATACCCCCACTTAATTTTTTTTTTTTTTTGCTCTTTACATAGGAGTGGGGGTATTTGCTAGTTAAAAAAATAGTGGGGGTATATGCTAGTTTCAACATTTTAAATGGGGGGCATTTGCTAAAATATCCCAAATAAAATTTATACCTCTAATTTATCAATTTAGGCATGTTTTAGGATTGCTGCTGCTTTTTGAAAAGAAGCAGCTTTTGATGCCTCCCACCTACTGTTAAAAGCTATTCCAAATTGGCTTTTGAAATCTTTTTTCATAAACTCTTATTCCCAACCCCAGCTTTACATTTGTGAGAACAGTCAGGACTCAAGAATATTGGATTAATAGTCACAGAACTTATTGTCAAAATGGTCAACAAACGTCATAGCTGTGAATCATAGATCTAGTTTTGACTTTTTTGAGCATTTCTCTAGACTACAGTCAAGACTTTTTTCGAAAAGTTATGCAAATGTCATAACTGTATTTCTTATTGATGTCTGTCTTCATTTTTTAGGCTGTTGATTAAGAGTTTTCTCTTGACCACATTGTCCAGTAGTTGAACATTGAGTAGTTTGCTAGCATCTGCTGATTCATATCAACTTCTTATGTCTTGTTATGCATTAAACTCTCTCATCCATCCCTTTCTTGATTGTAAAGCTATTTCATATTTAAATAACCCAGGGCATCTTAATGTTATTGATGAATAGTTATTTTTTTTCTTATTTCTCTTGGCAGTAAACTAAAATTGGGAGGAAGAAAATGGAAAATACCACAAACAACTGTTTGAAGCAAAACTGATAGCTTGATTGGAGAGCCTTGCTGATACAGTTGACAAGAGGAACCAACAACTTTAATTGTGGTACAGTATAAACGTCTTGCTTTCAATTTATTTCTTTCAACTTGCCGCAAGAATCTTGAATATAAAACGGATAATAAGTCCACATCAAATTCCTCAGCGGAATACCCATAAAAAATATCTCTACTACGTCCACATTACCTCTAGTTCTGATATTTCACAAACTACATTAATGAGTTTCGAAAGCCAAAAGATTATTTATTAAAAACTTCTCTCAAAAAGCAGAGAAAAAAAAAGGTACAAGAGTTTTTATGGCTAAATGAGCCAATTACAAGAAAAGACCTAAGGGGTACACAATTCATTGATGCTATCCCTTAAAGCCGTAATTTTAGTTTGAGACTTGACAGTGGCACGGCGACGTTCTTCTTCCTGCCGAGCAGCTTCATCCTTGAAGGGGATCAGTTTCGCGTGCTCTCCCTCTAACTTCACCAGCTGTTCTTTCAATTGGTCTGAAGTTGTGACAGTCACAGCAGCCTGAACCGTATAGTCTTCTTGCTCAAATGCAATTGTTCTTAAGATGGCCTCCAGTTGGGCAATCTCATTGTGGATCTGTGTAATGTGATTATACTTTTCGGTGATTTGGACGGCTAGCTTGTTCTTCGAAGCAATACGAGCCTCACTCGCAGCGTTGAACTGTTCGTATTGATCAGCCAACTCACTGATCTCTTTAGCAAGGGCATCCCTTCTTGCTTGGAAATTAGCTTCCTCTTCTGCAAGAGTCATAACCAAAGCCTCGTCTTCTTCAAGAAATAGCGATGTTGGGCTTGGTTGCTTGGCTTCCCGAAATTTGGCCACTCGGTCCTCCAAGTCATTTAGAACTTTTCTCAGAGCATTGGCCCGCTATTCATGGCCAGCAATGCTTTCAAAGATCGTCACTTGGCATCCGACAGTAGCCTTTACAGGTCCAAAGGCGGCATTCCGGTTTAAGACTCTAGGAAGCTTTACTTTCAGAATGGAGTAGAAAGCTTTTATGACTCCCAGGGCCATCTCGTCATCCACAGAGGAAGTCGTTGGGGAGGGAGCTTGATGGGGATCTTCCGCTTCAGGAAGAGATACTTGACAAGAAGTCGAACCTGACAATAAAATAATATATATATCAGTAACGGAAAGAAGAAAAAAAAGAGTGCGAAAGAGTTGTAATTTCGTACATTCTGCTTACTCAGTGCCAACTTGAACTAGGTCATCAGCCCTGGTTACAAGGGAACAAAGAGCTGGCCCAGGTTGCTCAATAGTGACAATGTCAAGGCCCCGTCCCAACATCAAGCTGTAACACCCAGTTTCTGAAATGAGGGTAATTTTGAAATTTTGTAATTATAATTATAATTTATTTGTATTTATATCACATTATAATTTTTGGTGATTTTTGATCAATTTAAAACTGTTTTAAGTCATGGCTTGTGATTTTGATGCCTTGTTAGTGTAACCTGAGAGACTGTCTGACCTAGAGCCTAACCATGTCATTAGGATAATTTATTTTACTTTTGAGCATGAGGGTATTTTGGTCATTTGGCCTCTTTGAATTATTTTATGATTTATTGCATTGGTGATTGTTAATTTTGACTTTTGACTAGCTGCGACTTAAGAGACTAACCTAGAAGCTAACCCTAGCTATGGTAACCCTAGTCTAACTTAAGTTAGCCCATTCTAGTCACTTAGGATTTAGTTTTGAAATAGGAAAATCAAGTTTAAGTGAAATGACTTATGGTTTAATACAATGATTTGTGATTTTCATTAAATGACTTATGACTTAAGCCCATGGCCCATAACTAGTAGCCCTAACCCTAACCAAACCCTTATTGACCAGCCATATAGGGATCCCTACCCTATATAAACACTAATTCATTAGTTCTTGCCTCTTTTATATCATTTCAACACATAGGAAAGGAAAGGTTTGTCCATTCTTCCCCAAACCATAGATTTCTCATTTTAAATCCTTTTTAATTCTAGTTTCTTGCAATAGAGCCTAATACCCTTCTATTTCCTGTTTATGGAGAGTAATCCCAGATTTTAAGCAATTTGGGGATCCGAGCTAGCAAGAAGAAACACTTCATTTTGGGGCTTTTTCTTGCTATTTCCATCTATAGGTAAAATCCCTAAAATTGTATTTTAGTTTTGTTTTCTTTGCATTTAGGGCTAAATCTAGGAGTCCCCTAGCTGTCCCTGAAGTTTGGGTCAATTTCGTGTCCGTTTGGTGTCCGTATCGGACACGTGTCACAAGTGTTGTGTAGGTGTTTGATTAAATGCCTCTAAGGAATTTATTTTCAATTTTTGATAAATAATTGCATGGAATTGTAGATCTATATGTGTACTTTAGGTTTCATGAAGACTGAGTAGGTTTTTGTGTCGTGTCGTGTCAGAACGAGGATACGAACACGCACGCAGCAGGCTGCGCTCAGTGCCCTGCTGCTCGGGCACTGTAGCGGACACGACACTGCACGTCTAGACACGAAATTTAGGTGACACCTAGGACACATGACTGACACGACACAGACAAAATTTCATGCCATTTCATCGAGCGGATTGGAAGAAATCCCACCCGCATCAAATGGATACTACATGTCACACGGTTTAAAACGCGCACTGATACGCACGTTTAACTTCGACACGGTGACACGCCGACACGGTACAGGGTGATGGAATCCTAACCCTATCCTTGGCGCACCCTAGGACATGAGCACGAGCCCTATGGTGTCGTGTGTCGTGTCCTAGCTCGTACTGCACCTCTGCACGAGGAGTGCTGTGCACTGTTTTCTGATATTTGATTTTTTTTCTCCTTTGGACACGCTCGTGTCCAATTTTCTGGACACGAATGACTCCCTTGACACCTTTACATTATGCCTTATCCCTGTTCCATGTTTAATTGAGTTTTAATGAGTTTTTGATGTTCGATTTCCACTTTTCCCTAACCAACTGATACTCAAGTCCAGTTTGAGTTCTAATCCTATTTTCCCTGTTTTAAACTATTTTCTTGGTATTAATTTATAGGTTTAAAATCATTTACATGTGTATAAGATTACCTGAATGATGGGTTATGGTTTGTGTTTAAGGGAATTGGGTTTCGAAATTTGTTTTGGATTTAATGGTTAACTGTTATTGAATGTCAATTGAACTTTAATTTTCTGATTCCTGAGATTGTTTACACATCACTGAATCCACTAAACTGAAAACACACACATGTTTGATACTGCAAACACTCACTTCACATACATTGCTCTATAATACACACACACACTCTCTCTATTAGAAAACTGAGAACTAATACCACACTAACACACACACACAAACTTTCCTGCCACATTCACTGTTATTACACTGCCATTTTCGGAGAAACATTGGACTGATATCTCACATTTATTGGTAGCAGCCTCTATTTTATTTTGGTTTCAGTTCCCTAACCCATGAGGTATCAGTCTTGATGTAGGGCTTGGGTTACTTCTAACAGCATGTAATGTATATGGGGTCATCCTATAGTGACATTCATTTGATTCTACTTCATGTTAGTCCTACAGTGGTATGGTTTTAGTCATCCCATTGTTCAGTCCTTGTATATTTTGTTATGTCCTTCACTCTCATGTTACAGCCCTTATCTTCTTTAGTATCAGCTATTGGGGCAATTCTATACTGAACATGGTATCAGTCAAGAGGTAACTTGGCACTGATACTTCAAGTATCAGTTCAATATTAGGACTGGAAAGGATAGGGTCATTTTGATTTTAGTCCCATGATATTTGTATCAGTTTAGATGGGAGTAGGGGATATTGGTTTGGGTTATTGAATCCTTGTTCAGCTCCAATTTATTGTATGTTGTGAACTTAATTAATATTCAGTCCCTTTATATACCATTCTGCATCTACTATATGTCTACATGTAGTTCATGTACAGTGGAGAATCAAATATATGTATATTGTATTATCTTGCATCCATTCAAGACCAATCCTTGATAACCTCCTGCATCATAGGCTCATCCACAGGTTTAATGCTCACACTAGCATGTCTTGCATTCCCTGTTAAACTGATTTTTATTTGATGTTTTAATTACCCTATTGATTCATTTATACGTATGATAGTTTACTGAATGGTGGGTTATGGTTTGTGTTTGGATAAGGTTTTCGAATTTGGATTGTGGCTTGAAAGGGTGAGACTGTAGTGATGATTTGAACTGTTATTGGTTCTCTGATTTCTTGAGAACCATTTACTGAATTTTGCTACACCATTGCCCCATTCTTTACTGTCATTGACCATACACAGTCACACACACTCCTATACTCACACAAGGATTCACATGCCTCACACACGCTCATGTACACACATATATGCACACTGTTTAAATTTGAAGGCTAATACTACTACACACTCACTGTACACACAATGTCACAAACACACACACACATCACTGATTTAGGATTTTGATAGGATTAGGACTTTGGGATTTCGAATGTGATGGTATGTTATAGTATCCTAACTAATATATATATGATTGTAATATAGGCATAAGATAAGGATAACTTGATAAGTACATGGGAAGTAATGAAATAGCTTAATATAGGATGTTGGTTAGTACCAAGTTGCCTAGTATCACTAAAAACAAACCCTATAGAGATTGACCTAGATAGAGACCCATTTGACAAGTTGACCAATGTAACCCTAGATATTGACCTAGTTTGACCTAGATAGTTGACCAGGGTTGACTTAGAGTGGACTTTGACCTAGTTCGACCTAGAAATCATGTAGTTTGCATTTTAGCTTTTATTTTCCTTGTATTGAACATGTCATAACCCATATTACTCTGTTTAGGACGTTGTGACTCCGGTGCAGATATCTGATATTATACTACTCTTTTCAGAGTAGCAGGCGAGTACATTCTCTGATAGTTCTCTCATTTACTTGTCAATTACTGTACTTCAGTTCTAGTTAGCTGTATGTGATTCTCTGTTATAAACACGTATTGTTATTACTGAATCTATGTATACGACACACATACTTACTCGTCTTGCCTCTATTATTCGAATCACCTTACGAATCACTATTCGAACCACCTATTCGTATCTTCATGAGCTGGTTGGACTTGTATTCGTCTTATGTGTTGGATTATGGATTCATTTATATTAGACTGGACAGGGAAATACTGATTAGACATGTAGACATATCCCCCTATTCGAATCACCCCTCTGTGAATGATATTCGAACGATAGCCATCCCTCACCTGATCAGTGTGTGGTGTGCCGTATTACCTACAGTCGTTTACATGTCGAACTCGGTATTTTAAAACATACTTGGAGAATTTATTCGAATCATTGTTAGAACATCACGTGAATTATTATTCGCACCACCTTATTCGAATCACCTTATTAAAACAATGATTAGAATCACATTCGACTCATCTTGTATTAGACTCACATTGGGATTACACTCGACTTATATTGTACTGTATGGACTCATCATGTTAATCTAGTTCAGCTAGATTTTATTTTACAGTCTTTATTGCCATGATTTCTTCTCTTGTTTAGTTACTTACTTTTCTTGTACCTTATCTGTCTCTCCATACCATCACCTGAATATAAACTGCCATGTTCATCAATACAACTGTCTATAACTGCTTTGTAGTTCTCTGTCATTTACTTGGGTTTTCTAGATGAGATGTGCTCGTTTATGTCCTGACTGGACCTGTTGAAATTTTATAGATGATTTCCCTGAGGATACTTGTCCTACTCATTATGGACCTGACGAGTGATTAGCTACCTTTGGCCCCGACACTCAGGAATGATCAGGAGACTAGCTAGTAGACTGGTTTAGTTTCATATTTTAGAACTTGAATTGTAATAACTTGAGATACGAGTTTGTATTTGAGTTTGTTTGAGATATTATTATTTAGTAGTTTATAATTGTTGCTGTTTAGTCTTTAGTTATAAACTTCTGTGTTATCCTATCGTGCTTAGATTGTGATTGAGATTTTATTATATCTATACTTGTCCTCCCTTCGGAGTTGAGATTTGACAAGTACATTATGTAATTGCGTGAGTTGTTGATTAGATAGTAACCTAGGACAACGTTCTACCGCCGATACTGCGGCGTAGGCTGGGCGTTGTTACGTACTCGTACCCTCACAGTGGGTGCGGATCGTGACACGTTTTTAGTGGTGGCCCATGCAGGTCGAGAGTCATATTAGTACGATATCGTGGTAGTACGGCGACTTAGTTGTACTGCTTCGAGCCTGCGATAGGATTGAGATATAGGCTTTAACGGAGAGGTACTCAATCACAGTTAGGACTACTTGAGAAGATTTCTGGGATGACCCTTGAGAATCTCATTATAAACTATCTCAAAATTCGATTCTGACAGTATCTGTCTATCTTCCTTGTTCATCGTTGAATTTGATTCTTGGTATTCACTATTGACTTGATTTTCTACCAAGATAACATTATGGACTAGGTTGCCTCAGTCATGGAATCTAGAGTCTTCTACAGCCATATTAGCTGGTTGGCGATAAGATAGAGTCTGATTTTGGATGTATTTCTCGGGTGTGGGAATTTAAAGTTTTCGCAGCCAAACTAGCGGCAATGCGAAAATTTTAAATACCATGATTCTAGAGGTATGTACATTGGTTGTGGACTTTATGGATTATCACAGCCATACTTACTGGTGTGACGAGGATTCTGGTAACATGGTTCTGAATAGACGGGTATGATTATCAGATTGCAGAATAGATACCATATAGATGGTGCCCTAGAGTAATTAAGTGGAATATCAGGGTGGATATTACTTGAGTGTCAAGGATTAGATAGAGGGAGCTAGGCCAACTATAGCGCAGCACTGTGTCCCGTACCAACAGAGGGATACACCCCAGAGGGGCAGGGCTTTTGTGCTGACAGTCGAGTAGACCGACGCTACGGGTGACGGGTTAGCAGGTCTGTCTTCCTGTTCTTCTTTCCATCTTGTTGTGTGATTCCATTAGTACCTGCCAGGATATTGCTTGTAATTGCTAGATAGTGTAGCTATCCTGTTCGAGACTGCAGAATCACGACCAGTAGGATTATATTGCATGTTATCTATCGACCTTGATTTGATTGGGGGTTGACCTAGGAAGGGTGCGATCATCTTAATTTCGAGGATAAAATTTTTCTAAGGGAGGTAGACTTGTAACACCCAGTTTTTGAAATAAGGGTAATTTTGAAATTTTGTAATTATAATTATAATTTATTTGTATTTATATCATATTATGATTTTTGGTGATTTTTGATCAATTTAAAACTATTTTAAGTCATGGCTTGTGATTTTGATGCCTTGTTAGTGTAACCTGAGAGACTGTCTGACCTAGAGCCTAACCATGTCATTAGAATAATTTATTTTACTTTTGAGCATGAGGGTATTTGGGTTATTTGGCCTCTTTGAATTATTTCATGATTTATTGCATTGGTGATTGTTAATTTTGACTTTTGACTAGCTGTGACATAAGAGACTAATCTAGAAGCTAACCCTAGCTATGGTAACCCTAGTCTAACTTAAGTTAGCCCATTCTAGTCACTTAGGATTTAGTTTTGAAATAGGAAAATCAAGATTAAGTGAAATGACTTATGGTTTAATACAATGATTTGTGATTTTCATTAAATGACTTATGACTTAAGCCCATGGCCCATAACTAGAAGTCCTAACCCTAACCAAACCCTTAGTAACCAGCCACATAGGGATCCCCACCCTATATAAACACTTATTCATTAGTTCTTGCCTCTTTTATATCATTTCAACACATAGGAAAGGAAAGGTTTGTCCATTCTTCCCCAATCCATAGATTTCTCATTTTAAATCCTTTTTAATTCTAGTTTCTTGCAATAGAGCCTAATACCCTTCTATTTACTATTTATGGAGAGTAATCCCAGATTTTGAGTAATTTGGGGATCCGAGCTAGCAAGGAGGAACACTTCATTTTGGGGCTTTTTCTTGCTATTTCCATCTATAGGTAAAATCCCTTAAATTGTATTTTAATTTCATTTTATTTGCATTTAGGGCTAGATCTAGGAGTCCCCTAGCTGTCCCTGAAGTTTGGGTCAATTTCGTGTCCGTTTGGTGTCCGTATCGGATACGTGTCACAAGTGTTGTGTAGGTGTTTGATTAAATGCCTCTAAGGAATTTATTTTCGATTTTTGATAAACTAATTGCATGTAATTGTAGATCTATATGTGTACTTTAGGTTTCATGAAGACTGAGTAGGTTTTTGTGTCGTGTCGTGTCAGAACGAGGACACGAACACGCACGCAGCAGGCAGCGCTCAGTGCCCTGCTGCTCGGGCACTGTAGCGGACACGACACTACACGTCTTGACACAAAATTTAGGTGACACCTAGGACACATGACTGACACGACATAGACAAAATTTCATGCCATTTCATCGAGCAGATTGGGAGAAATCCCACCCGCATCGAATGAATACTGTCCGTCACACGGTTTAAAACGCGCACTGATACGCGCATTTAACTTCGACACGACGACACGCCGACACGGTGCAGGGTGATGGAACCCTAACCCTATCCTTGGCGCACCCTAAGACACGAGCACGAGCCCTATGGTGTCGTGTGTCGTATCCTAGCTCGTACTGCACCTCTGCACGAGGAGTGTTGTGCACTATTTTCTGATATTTGATTTTTTTCTCCTTTGGACACGCTCGTGTCCGATTTTCTGGACACAAATGACTCCCTTGACACCTTTACATTGTGCCTTACCTCTGTTCCATGTTTAATTGAGTTTTAATGAGTTTTTGATCTTCGATTTCCACTTTTCTCTAACCAACTGATACTCAAGTCCAGTTTGAGTTCTAATCCTATTTTCCCTGTTTTAAACTATTTTCTTGGTATTAATTTACAGGTTTAAACTCATTTACATGTGTATAAGATTACCTGAATGATGGGTTATGATTTGTTTTTAAGGGAATTGGGTTTCGAAATTTGTTTTGGATTTAATGGTTAACTGTTATTGAATGTCAATTGAACTTTAATTTTCAGATTCCTGAGCTTGTTTACACATCACTGAATCCACTAAACTAAAATCACACACACATGTTTGACACTGCAAATACTCACTTCACACACATTGCTCTATAATACACACACACACTCTCTCTATTAGAAAACTGAGAACTAATACCACACTATCACACACACACACACAAACTTTCCTGCCACATTCACTATTATTACACGGCCATTTCCTGAGAAACATTGGACTGATATCTTATATTTATTGGTAGCAGCCTCTATTTCATTTTGGTTTCAGTTTCCTAACCCATGAGGTATCAGTCTTGATGTAGGGCTTGGGTTACTTCTAACAGCATGTAATGTATAGGGGGTCATCCTATAGTAACATTCATTTGATTCTACTTCATGTTAGTCCTACAGTGGTATGGTTTCAGTCATCCCATTGTTCAGTCCTTGTATATTTTGTTATGTCCTTCACTCTCATGTTACAGCCCTTATCTTCTTTAGTATCAGCTATTGGGGCAATTCTATACTGAACATGGTATCAGTCAAGAGGTAACTTGGCACTGATACTTCAAGTATCAGTTCAATGTTAGGACTGGGAAGGATAGGGTCATTTTGATTTCAGTCCCTTGATATTTCTATCAGTTTAGATGGGAGTAGGGGAAATTGGTTTGGGTTATTGAATCCTTGTTCAGCTCCAATTTATTATATGTTGTGAACTTAATTAATATTCAGTCCCTTTACATACCATTCTGCATCCACTATATGTCTGCATGTAGTTCATGTACAGTGGAGAATCAAATATATGTATATTGCATTGTCTTGCATCCATTCAAGACCAATCCTTGATAACCCCCTGCATCATAGGTTCATCCACAGGTTTAATGCTCACACTAGCATGTCTTGCATTCCCTGTTAAACTGATTTTTATTTGATGTTTTAATTACCCTATTGATTCATGTATAAATATGATAGTTTACTGAATGGTGGGTTATGGTTTGTGTTTGGATAAGGTTTTCGAATTTGGATTGTGGCTTGAAAGGGTGAGACTGTAGTGATGAATTGAACTGTTATTGGTTCTCTGATTTCCTGAGAACCATTTACTAAATTTTGCTACACCATTGCCCCATTCTTTACTGTCATTGACCATACACAGTCACACACAATCCTATACTCACACAAGGATTCACATGCCTCACACACGCTCATGTACACACATATATGCACACTGTTTAAATTTGAAGGCTAATACCACTACACACTCGCTGTACACACAATGTCATATACACACACACATCACTAATTTGGGATTTTGATAGGATTAGGACTTTGGGATTTCGAATGTGATGGTACGTTATAGTATCCTAACTAATATACATATGATTGTAATATAGGCATAAGATAAGGGTAACTTCATAAGTACATGGGAAGTAATGAAATAGCTTAATATAGGATGTTGGTTAGTACCAAGTTGCCTAGTATCACTAAAAACAAACCCTATAGAGATTGACCTAGATAGAGACCATTTTGACAAGTTGACCAATGTGACCCTAGATATTGACCTAGTTTGACCTAGACAGTTGACCAGGGTTGACTTAGAGTGGACTTTGACCTAGTTCGACCTAGAAATTATGTACTTTGTATTGTAGCTTTTATTTTCCTTGTATTGAATATGTCATAACCCATATTACTCTGTTTAGGACATTGTGACTTCGGTGCAAACATATGATATTACACTACTCTTTATAGAGTAGCAGGCGAGTACTTTCTCTGATAGTTCTCTCATTTACTTGTTAATTACTGTACTTCAGTTCTAGTTAGCTGTATGTGATTCTCTGTTACAAACACGTATTGTTATTACTGAATCCATGTATACGACACACATACTTACTCGTCTTGCCTCTATTATTCGAATCACCATACGAATCACTATTCGAACCACCTATTCGTATCTTCATGTGCTGGTTGGACTTGTATTCGTCTTATGTGTTGGATTATGGATTCATTTGTATTAGACTGGGCGAGGAAATACTGATTAGACATATAGACATATCCCCCTATTCGAATCACCCCTCTGTGAATGATATTCGAACGATAGCCATCCCTCACCTGATCAGAGTGTGGTGTGCCGTATTACCTACAGCCGTTTACATGTCGAACTTGGTATTTTAAAACACACTTAGAGAATTTATTCGAATCATTGTTAGAACATCATGTGAATCATTATTCACACCACCTTATTCGAATCACCTTATTAAAACAATGATTAGAATCACATTCGACTCATCTTGTATTAGACTCACATTGGGATTACACTCGACTTATATTATACTGTCCGGACTCATCATGTTACTCAAGTTTAGCTAGATTTTATTTTACAGTCTTTATTGCCATGATTTCTTCTCTTGTTTAGTTACTTACTTTCCTTGTACCTTATCTGTCTCTCCATACCATCACCTGAATATAAACTGCCATGTTCATCAATACAACTGTCTATAACTGCTTTATAGTTCTATGTCATTTACTTGGGTTTTCTAGATGAGATGTGCTCGTTCCTGTGCTGACTGGACCTGTTGAAATTTTACAGATGATTGCCCTGAGGATACTTGCCCTACTCATTATGGACCTGACGAGTGATTAGCTACCTTTGGCCCCGACACTCAGGAGTGATCGGGAGACTAGCTAGTAGACTGGTTTAGTTTCATGTTTTAGAATTTGAATTGTAATAACTTGAGATACGAGTTTGTATTTGAATTTGTTTGAGATATTATTATTTAGTAGTTTATAATTGTTGATGGTTAGTCTTTAGTTATAAACTTCTGTGTTATCCTATCGTGCTTAGACTGTGATTGAGATTTCATTATATCTATACTTGTCCTCCGTTCGGAGTTAAGATTTGACAAGTACATTATATAATTGCGTGAGTTGTTGATTAGATAGTAACCTAGGACAGCGTTCTACCGTCGACACTGCGGCGTAGGCTGGACGTTGTTACGTACTCGTACCCTCACAGTGGGTGCGGGTCGTGACACAAGCTGTATACCTTTCATAGCCCCAGTTGGACCTGGAGCAGATTTAGTAACAGCCGCCTTAGTACGCTGTTCAACTTATCCTTCCGCAGCCGATGCCGGCTTACTGACAGATTCCTCTGCACCAACAATCCCAGCGGAACCAGGAACAACTTGTCCTACCCAAGTGTTTTGGGAAACCTCTGTACATTGTTCCCTCTCCTTTTCTATAAGGGAATATACGATGGTAGTCATTCTCGTGAGGAGTACGCAAAATTGAAGTCAAAAAAATCTCATCCGAAGTAAAGTGCAAAGATAACATACCCGCAGGAGGGTGAGCTGATTGGACTTGATTCTCGTCCAACTCCTTTATTAAAGCACCAATCTCAGACATATCCCCTAAAGAGATATCATAGGAGGGACTGGCTTTCTGTTCGCCATCATAGTCTGGGCCTTCGCCCTGATCATCCCTTTGCTCAGCCCCTTTGACTGGGGAAGGCCGACCTTCGTCTATCGGTTGAGGACGGGTGAGGGACACCGTTGTCACGTCCACCTCTTCATACGAAGAGGCACCTGCCTCGGTCGCAACTTCGAGGTCCTGTACAAAGGACAAATACAAGGGTGAGAAAGCTTCATTTAAAGACTGCACAAGTATTGGTTTGACGAAAATGACTATGGAGTCTAGAAAAGGATCTACTTCCTGAAGGGTAACAGCCCGCGATGCTGTTCTACCTCTTCCATTCTGCCGAGAAGATCTTCTTAGAGGAGGTGAGCCGGCACCCACATCCTTGGCTTTCTTTATCCCTTTTGTGGCAACAGTCTTTTCTTCCTCTTAAAAGTTGACTGTTGGGCCAGTTCACTTGAAGCTTTTCTCTTTTGAGGAAGATCAGGGAGAGCAGAGTCATCTTCGATATCCTCTCTCTAAGGTACTGCAGCAGTCGGCTCCTCAAGAGCAGCTCTCTATTGTGGTGCTACGGCCGGTTCAACGGCTGGAGCGGTACTTTCCCTTTTGCTGCCCTTCGACATCATTTGGGCTCGTTCCACATTGGCAGGAGTGGGAGCAAGCCTAGTCCCTAATACCAAACTCTGCTCACGATCATACCGAGAATGAACGGTATTGATCTGAGTATAAAACTTTGCAGCGGTATAGAGCAAATGGGTCTCAGGCTTATCTTCGGGCAGAGTTAAAAATCGCTCATGTGCATCCGACGTTGTAATAAACCCATGCACGCGCCCCATCGATCAAGCTTCCTATCGACTCCAGATGAGAGTTAGGATTGCCCAGAAGAAGCTGACTATATCCAAATTAACGCACAAAATGGCTTGGTAGATAAGGCTCCAAGTAGGTGTGGATCATATTCCTGAGCACCAGATGAGAGGGCCTGATAGATTGGAGCCAACGGAATGCCCCAGTGGTCAAGCTAGTAGTGTGTGCTCCCTCATCTACTAATGTGTCCCCTGTGTTGCCACTACTGGATGGAGGGGATATTCTGAAGAACTCGTAGTTCTAAAGGAAGCTCAAAGCCCTTCAACAAGCAGGCATTCCAGTGACGGCCCAGTTTGTGTCACAGAATCTTCGAAGAAAGTCATCTCCTGCTAAAGAGTCCACCACCAGCCCGGCATTCATCAATTTGGGATAGTGCAGCACCAGCCATCCCATCAAGTAATGAAAGGTGAGTTCGGTCCTAGCAAAGTCTATTCTACCTTCGAGGGTCACCGCGTTTCCAATAAAATCTCACAAACCTCGTTGGATGGCACAGACTATTGCAGGAAGCAGGACAAGCCAGTATCCAAATGCCAGATTTACAGCTAGAAGTGTCATACTTCGGCTCATCTTTTCGATAGACCCTGAACCACCAGGGACTACACAGTCGCGGATCCAGATCATCAAAAAATCCGTCAGCATAGCTTTCTCCGACAACTTAAACTCAGCTTGTCGAAAGAAGTGATAAATCGGGGAATTCCTCTCGGGATCATCACTATCATCAGTATCTGTTGTCCCGTGATCTGTCATCAATTCCTCTATCTTGGACTTCGTCAGGGGCTTACAAATTGAAAAGGAGGCCGGACCTTCTTCTTCTCCTTTAACAAAAATATATCTCGTCCAAGATTTTGTATGGGGATTGGACCCTCAATCCTGTCCTTCTTTTATATGTTGTGACAGATGAGGAAGTGACAGAATAACTCCTTATACACGTCCGTCATCTCGGAGTTTTCTCTCTCCAGGTTCAAGAGTTCTTCATCACAAGGGACATATTTTTTGTACGGCTCTGTTCCCCAGGAAAGCTTCGATATCTCTTGTATCTCATGAAGAGCCAGACCCATCTCCCCGCCCGGAGTGAAGAAGGTACAGGTGTGATGATTGTACAACTCCGCCAAAGAGACAAACATAGGCCAATTTGTCTTTATGCCATATTGAGTGGCTCTAATGGCATAAAAAAGGCCGACAGCCTTCAGGGTGGCTTCATAGGTTGAAAGCACCCGTTCAGTAAGGTCACTCCAAAATGAAACAGGGTACCTCCAACCTTCCATCCGCAGCTTCCCTACGGGATACGACCTACTCTTCGACATCATCAAATTAGAAAGGATGTAGGCAGCATAAGGATGAAGGTCGGTCGGAATATTATTTATTACGGCACCAGGGTGCAGCCCCCTTATGAAATAGGACGTTGAGCCCTTGACACACTTAAAAGTGTCTTTCTTCCGATCACCAGAGTTAAAGTGTATCTTTTCGAAGACAACCCGATGAAGTTCAGGAGTTAGGTCTCATTTCATCTGTCTCCGTACAGCTAGATCGGTGAACGCCGACAGAGGATATTGGCGATCCATGGACGGCAACCATATCCTTAGGTTGTTCAACCTGACCACTAGAGGGTCTTTCATGCGTATCGTCTCGCTGTCCTCAAACCCCAGGATGTCGCCAAACAAGAAGTACGGTCTCTTAAATCTCCGTGCCCCTTTGAGCAAGAACTTCTCATCATTTATCATCTGCTTCGGGAATATCTTATCATGTTCAAGCATAGCGATCATCCGCACTGAAGGCTGGTTCTGGCTGATCTTAACCTGAAAATTCCTAATCATGGTAGTGACGGGGCTTGAACCAAGAGCTTGGCGAGCAGAGCTGAGAGAAATTCCACCGAGTTTTGGGATGACCATGTCAACTGCAAAGACAGAGGAAAAAGTCAGACTTAGAATCTACAGAAAAAAGAGAGCTAAGTGCTGAATAATTTTTATGCGCCCAAACAGCCTGTAGGCACATAAGAATTTTCAAACATAAAAGTGTTCTGTATGGGCGTATGATACACAACAAGTGTTTGGGCGCATAAGAATGCTAAACAGAGGTATATTGCTTTGGGCGCATATCAATGGTTATGCGCCCAAGCAGAGAGAAGTCCGAGCATCGAAAATTAATGCTCGAGACTATTTTAAAGCATAGCCTCACCCAGAATGGGGTCTTGGACTAGCAGAGACGTTGTCGAAGGAGGAGAACCGCCATGTGCAGCCTCCTTGCCCTTCGTCGACTTCTTGACAGCCTTGGGAGACATGTTCTTGCAGAAAAGAAATAAAAAGTCTCTTGGAATTTTTTGAGAAAAAGATAGGAGAATGAATTTTCTCTCTCCTGAAGTCCTATTTATAGGCACGAACGAGAAGTTATGTTCCTACATAGTCTATGCGCCCACGTAAGGACTTGTCCGTTGCATACTATGCGCCCACGTAAAGACTCGTCCGTTGCATACTATGTGCCCACTATTCTGCTAATATGGACTATGCGTAGACATCGCATAAAGAGTGGACCTCTTCAAATTCCATTCCAATGAATCTGTCGGTTCAGATTTTCGAGGAAGATCTCAACAGTCATCTTTGACAGCCTAACAAAATCTATGCGCCCAAAGAATGGTCTATTATGCGCCCATAGAGCCATAGAAGACAGTATTTCATGCTTCTTTCAAAGTATTTCAAACTCGTTCGAGTATCAAAAACTTTGAAGGGGCTTGTAGAAGCATAGAATTATCTATACTATGCGCTTGAAGCCATACGCCCATATAAGAAAGTGGCTATGCGCCCACATGTATCAAAGTGTTATGCGCCCACATAATTTCTCACAGGTGGGCACATAGTTATTTTCCTACACTATGCACCCAAGACAGAACAACTCTACGACTCGGTCAACATCTACGACTAGTCATGGGCCGAGGCATGCGGCCACGTCAGTCCCCACGAGCAGTCGTGCACCGAAGCATGCGGCCACGTCAACCCTACGATCTACCCACGATCGTCCAGTTTTTTATGCGCCTACGTTCTATTCGCCCAAAGGGATACTATGCGCCCACAGTGAGATCAGTGCATTCTCCACCTGTGTGCACATAACAGTCATTTAAGTATAAAATGACTATAAATAGAGGACATGTGCCTTTTCAAATGAACAGAACAGAGGGCATTTCAGAGCCAAATTGTTGCCCTTCTTGCCAATGTGTAACCCTTCTTCCCAAATTCTTTAAATTTTGTATTTGTATTTTGTATTTTAGGTAAATCCTCCTCGAATCATAGAAACGTGATTTTTCTATTTTATTTGACTTCGAGAAGAAAAACTGATTAGAATTATAGCTTGAAATTCTGTTTAATTTAATAGATATAGATATATTTTCTTTTGACATTCATTATTGACATTACAAAAATTGTTGGTTTATTATTTGGAACTTTCAAAACATTTATTTCGAAAATGATTTAAAAATGACTAATATTTTGTAGATTGTTGATTTAATAAAAATATGTTTGATGACAATTGAATACTATTTATAATTATAGTAACAGATTTAAATGGAAATATATTATTTGATTGATATTAATATATATTAATCTGTTTAAGTTACTTGTTATTATCAAAACATTTATTTAAACTAATATCAGTGATTAGGATTTTTATAGAGATAATATCATATTTTATCATATAAACTTCTGCTAACTTGGATAAACCAAAATCGGTAACTTAGCTAACCATACACATATACATGAAAATATACGTAATCGTGAAATCCTCTCCCCTCTACTTATTCCCGATACTTCCTCTTGTATATATGCCAATCGCCTTATTTTCTCCCAGGAAGACATTATACAACCCTAATTTCTAGCCCACAAAATATGCAGCCACCACCATCATCGCCGTCACACCCGTAGTCCCGGCCAACCAACACCTGCTCCTCGATGCTGCCAACCCCAATACCAACCTTCCCCTGGCCGAGCCTTCTGCTGCAGCAACCCGGCCGTCACGACCACCCCAACCATCTCCGTTACTGTAGTGCCCCATTCCGCAAAGTCAATCGAAGGAATCGAAATGCCGACGGCGTTCGGACATAGCCTTGCAACGGCTGCTCGAAGGCTCGCTCGGTCGAGGCGACTCATCGCTCAGGTGAGGTAGTTTCGGTGAACTCGCCTCATCTTTGCCTGCATATAATAACTCGCATGTTTTTAACTTGCACAAATAGGCTAATATAAAAGCTACGAACGCACATAGCTAAGGAAATAATCCCGATGGGTCGATAAATGCTAGAACTTCGAAAAGGTACCACGACCGTCTTAGAAGTGTGTTCAACGTGCTTTCAAAGTGACACTCGAATCCTTCGTCCCGTGGCTTAGGAGAAGGAAGTTGGCTTAAATTGCTAAGTTGCCACGACACTCGAATTAGCCTAAGTCATAGGCGTCGCCCACGTGAATGCTTGATAAAGCATGAACGGTCCCATCGTTTTGCTCCAACGCTTGAATTGGCCTAAGTCATAGGCGTCGCCCGCAAGAATGCTTAATAAAGCATGCACGGTCCCGTTGTCCAAGGCTTGGCATAGCCTTTGCACGTCCCGTGAGTTAAGTCATCTTGTACGGCTTTTGGCTTAAGTCTAGGCACCGGAGAACTTGGTTGTTCAAGTCGAACGCGTGCACGACACGTTCCTTCGATTATGAAGCTTGGCGTAGCTTTTGCTCGTCGAATCGTTGCCCAAATAAGTTAGGCAAGAGTTTTGCTGGGCTATCAAAGCCATTTCTAGTGCTGTCCCACTCTATCTGCGGTTGTCAAGTCGTGTAGTCCCTCGAGATCAAGGCTCGTCGTATAACTTATATGACTTGAGCGACAGCGTCGCCTAGAGAACAAGGTCTCTCTAAGGCACGAGCTACGGTCGGCACGATGTAAAGTTAGCCACGGTCTATAGCATTTAAGGAACACGTTTGGTTCAAGTTAAGTTGGAAGGCTATGCAGTAGTCGTTCCCTGATATATGAGGCGGTCCCTCGGTTGGGAGTCTCACGTTCCTATGCACGTTAAGAAGTATGAGGCAGTCCCTCGGTTGGGAGTCTCACATTTCTATGTACGTTAAGAAGTGTGAGGCCCTCGGTTGGGAGTCTCACGTTCCTATGCACGTTAAGAAGTATGAGGCGGTCCCTCGGTTAGGAGTCTCACGGTCCCGATATACGTTATGTAAAGTATGGTTCAGAGCACGAGTGCTAAGTATAGTTCCAATCGTGCCAACAAATTAGGCCATGCATTTACGTGAGTCTAGATGTCTCGTAGGTGCGTGGTCTTGGACAACTTGTCAACAAGGGCAATGTTTCTTCGAGCGGCAACCCGGGACCACGGGACCGACTCGGCCTAGAAGGAAACACGAAATAGCCGAGCTGGGTATGAAGCAACCGGTAGTTTGGGGACTTACTTCGGGGATCGCAACCTGCGGTGCAAGGGCCCTGATTGCCAGGCTATGTCCATGATGGCTTATCGTGCCAGTGACCTTTCATATAGATAATTAGCGTGCTAAACGGTGAATCCGCATGTACGGTGTCGGTCGTAACAAAGGAAGTGTAAGCACGGTGTGACTTAAGTTATGAAATATGTGCTCGGTTGCACCCAAACTATTATGAGGCCTAGGGTTTGGCTAAGTAAAGGTCCATGCTTCGGCACGAGATATGGCGTCGAGTGAATAAGTCGTTGGCATAGAGTTGCATAAGTCAAACTAGAGTCGTTGCGAGTTAAGTCGAGAAGGGCCGTAGGGCAAGTTGGGTGAATTTACGTTGAGTTGTTGGACACAACCTCAATTATGAGGCACGGCTGCGCTGTCATAATACAAGTATGGGTAAGTCAGTAAGTGGCGAGACACTGCCTCAAGGAGGTAGCACGGTCACACGAAAATGGGGTCTATCGTGGAGTTGCATCCCTAATTATGGCCGTAAGACAAATACGACTTTATAGGTTAACGTTGTTGGCACGAGAAGGGGCCTAGAGGCAGAGTATGAGTTAACGTTATTATTGCAAGCACGAGATGGTCCTCAGACACAAGTATGCCAAGGCGTCTGTCATAAAATCGATCCTAAGGCAAGACTAGGAAGACAATCGTAAAGGGACTTGTATTGCACAAAGTAAAATAAACGTGTCAGTTTTGTATGGGTGGGCGAGGAGCTCACTCCACCAGTACAGTTGAGTACTGACACCCACATAGTTTTTATGTGCAGGCATAGGTAGAAGCTCGTGGTGCGGAGCTCGCTTGGATGCGTCGAGGCATGGAGTTCCTCGGTGATTCGAAGTGTACGGCCGCATGAAGTCGAGACGTATACGAGACATAATGTGTGGACATCGCCTTTCGAAGCTTTCGTTGGCTCAAATATTGTATTAAGAGATGAGAGAGAGCAGAGTGACTTGTAAAATGAAAGAAAAGTGAGCATGAGAGACTTGTAACCATATCTTGCGCCTATTGTAATCTAATTGTTCAATATCAATAAAGAGTTCTTTTGAATAACTTGTGTTTTGATTTTAAATTCTGCTGCATGTTCAATGTTTCTGCTTGGGACTTCTGTACGACGACCCCGTCACCGCCGATGAAATCGGCCGTTATGAAATTGCCTTGCTTGAGCGCAATCTAGTCTCGTACGGCATCACGCCTTAGCGAGGATGATCGCTCCTACGGGAGCGGGGCATGACATAATGGTATCAGATGACGGCTTTACGTCTATGGACTTCATGTCGATCTCTCAGTTTTGAAAGCTCGTCATTGTTAAAGAGGTGTGCGCTCTCTCTCAAATGTCTTCGGCATGTCTATACAATAAGTCTAAATATTTTCATAATCTCGTGCAAGCGTTCAATCGAACGCATCGGTAGGTAATGGCCTTTGTGCTGAACAGTGTCAAACTTGACTCGATAGAAGACACATGCTAGAGTTAGCAAGTCGCGTGCGTGCCCAGCTAGTCCTATGTCGACATTAGCAAATGAGCATGTAAACTCGATTATAGTCCGTATGGGATAGCTATGCAAACGACCTTTTGGCTAAATTTTGCCGCGTGTCGCGCACCTCAACTTTTGGTGCAATCGAGTCACGAGCAATATCAAGTATCCCTCGGTCGGGAACGGAGATCCACTTAGAGTGTATATCGATAGGAACGCTATCGAACTAGCACTTAGGTGTACTCGGAAGATTGGTTTGGATTTTGAGGAATAGTGTGAATGACTTAGTGCGTCAATACGACGTGAGTGATTACGCTAGAGATTCGTCGAACGAATCTGAAAGATGTATTAGTGAGTGGTGCGAACGTGATTGAGGACTAGATTGGATGGCTCGAATTCGAGTGGTGAATGGTTTGTCTTGGAAATCATTCGAGCAAAAATTGAGGATTAGAGGTAACACGAGTATGTCGGCGAGGCGATGCGATCGCACAGAGCCTTAGAACGCGTCACGCTTAGTTGGTCGTGACTTCGAATATCCCGAACGAGATATCGTTCGAACAACTTGTGAATGGGCAACGCGAGTTAGAAAACGATACAGAACGATAAATAAAAGTGAATGTCTTGATCGAGGAAGCTTAGAGGATCGCACGCGTGACTTCGGATTTGATCAAATGAGATTGTGGTATATCCATTTCGGACAATAGCATCAGTTGCATGACTCGGAGTTCGTTGTGAAAGAAAGATCGTCAGGTTACGTACATCATCGAAGGTATTGAGGCGTATCAAAGATCCATGTACGATAACTCGGGGGTACTCTGATTCGAGGAATGACGATCGTATAAAATGTCATTGTTCCGCTGGATGCTATACTCGGGATATTGAAACGTGTCGAGGAAAATATAGACGTGGCTCGAGGATTTTCTAGTTAAATAAATGACGGTCAGACTATCAAATTAGAATCTTAACTTGGATGAAAATGATATGTTTGGATTTGCTTCATCGATAACCACAACGTTGACGTTCTTGTCTTATGCGAGCGCAACTCCAGCTTCGCACATACGTCGCACCGATTAGGGCAATCACTCCGCGTGAGCGCTGGTATGGTGATTCATACAGCGGGGGTGATTGAACTAGCATGACATAGCAATTTGTGTGCTTCGACTTGTGGTTTGACGCGAAGGTGGACTCGAGAATGACTTAGCGTGCATGATAGTCGAATTTGAAGATTGCGTAGGTCCAATCTGCATATCGAGAATGAATTAGTCTAGACGCAAGCAAGAGTTACGCCCCAATGAGAATGATTATTCTGCGAAAACGTTGTATGATGATTCATGAACCACCGTAGATAATTGGACTCGCGTGAGATTAGGGCACAATATATTATCGAGATAGACGACCTCGTGATCGAATGCATGAATTGGTTAGAATTGGTGATTTGAAACAGAATCGAATGTGCGCAACGAGTGCTTCGATGCGAATTAGGTGATCGTGCTCGATGTTTAGAAATCTGAGTGACGCGAGCTTGGGTAGAAAATCTCGTACTTTTGACTTTGGTTTGACCCTAGGATTTGGGGTCAGTGTTGGCATTATTGTTGGGAAACTATGATTCCAATCCTAACATTGACTTAGACTTGAGAAATGGCCTAGTGGTTAGGCGATACGCCCCTGTTTCAAGATTTAGCAATCGAAAGATTGATCTTAAAGATTGGCATGGATAGACAGAGTGAATTAAGAGTATAGGAATACCCCTCACGAGATTCGACTGACATGCATATATTTCAGGGATACTTGAGTATGTGCACGATACGACTCGAGTGAGAACGATGAATTCTCTATCATGTGGCTTAGCTGAATGCATGTATTTTGGGGACGTCTGGAATGCGTGCACGATCCGGCTAAGTAATATGTTGAGTTCTAGCGAGACTTAGGGAATGCAAAGTGTCGAGGATTTAAGATCGTGTTAAATGAAAAAATTAAAAGTAGTACGAGCGTGGCTTGGAATCGAAGTAACGCGTAGGCGGAGTGTGCATGATAAGTTATGGCGTACCTCGCACGACGGTTATAGCTCCGTGTCTAGGCACAATTAAGTCTTGGCCATAGAAATGGTAGGATGGCTTGCCTTCAGGAAAGTCTCAAGGACGAGACTTATTCTGAGTGGTGTATGTTGTAGTGCCCCGTTCCGTAAAGTTAATCAGAGGTATCGAAATGCCGACGGCGTTCGGACTTAGCATTGCAACGGCTGCTCGAAGGCTCGCTCGGTCGAGGGGACTCATCGCTCAGGTAGGGTAGTTTCGGTGAACTCGTCTCATTTTTGCCTGCACATAATAACTCGTATATTTTCAACTTGCACAAGTAGGCTAATATAAAAGCACGAACGCACATAGCTAAGGGAATAATCCCGACGGGTCGATAAATGATAGAACTTGAAAAAGGTCCCACGGTCGTCTTAGAAGTGTGTTCAGCGTGCTTTCAAAGTGACACTCGAATCCTTCGTCCCGTGACTTGGGAGAAGAAAGTTGGCTTAAATTGCTAAGTTGCCACGACACTCGAATTGGCCTAAGTCATAGGCGTCGCCCATGTGAATACTTGATAAAGCATGAATGGTCCTATCGTTTTGCCCCAACGCTTGAATTGGCCTAAGTCATAGGCGTTGCCCGCATGAATGCTTAATAAAGCATGCACGGTCCCGTTGTCCAAGGTTTGGCATAGCCTTTGCACGTCCCGTGAGTTAAGTCATCTTGCACGGATTTTGGCTTAAGTCTAGGCACTCGAGAACTTGGTTGTTCAAGTCGAACGTGTGCACGACACGTTTCCTCGATTGCGAAGCTCGACGTAGCCTTTGCTCGTCGAGTGTTGCCCGAATAAGTTAGGCAAGAGTTGTGTTGGGCTATCAAAGCCACTTTCAGCGCTGTCCTACTCTATCTGCGGCTGCCAAGTCGCATAGTCCCTCTAGATCAAGGCTCGTCGTATAACTTATATAACTTGAGCGATAGCGTCGCCTAGAGAACAAGGTCTGTCTAAGGCATGAGCCACGGTCGGCACGATATAAAGTTAGCCACGATATATAGCATTTAAGGAACACGTTTGGTTCAAGTTAAGTTGGAAGGCTATACAGTAGTCGTTCCCTCATATATGAGGCGGTCCCTCGGTTGGAAGTCTCACGTTCCTATACACGTTAAGAAGTATGAGGCGGTCCCTCGGTTGGGAGTCTCACGTTCCTATACATGTTAAGAAGTATGAGGCAGTCCCTTGGTTGGGAGTCTCACAGTCCCGATGCACGTTATGTAAAGTGTGGTTCAGAGCACGAGTGCTAAGTATAGTTCCAATCGTACCAACAAATTAGGCCATGCATTTACGTGAGTCTAGATGTCTCGTAGGTGCGTGGTCATGGACAACTTGTCGACAAGGGCGATGTTTCTTTGAGCGGCAACCCGGGGCCACGGGACCGACTCGGCCTAGGAGAAAATACGATATAGCCGAGCTGGGTATGAAGCAACCGGTAGTTCGGGGACTTGCATCGGGGATCGCAACCTGCGGTACAAGGGTCCCGATTACCAGGCTATGTCCACGATGGCTTGTCGTGCCAGTGACCTTTTATATAGATACTTGGCGTGCTAAGCGGCGAATCCGCATGTATGGTGTCGGCACGCTATGACTTGAGTTATGAAATATGTGCTCGGTTGCACCCAAACTATTATGAGGCCTAGGGTTTGGATAAGTAAAGGCCCGTGCTTCGGTACTAGATGTGGCATCGAGTGAATAAGTCGTTAGCATAGAGTTGCATAAGTCAAACTGGAGTCGTTGCGAGTTAAGTCGAGAAGGGCCGTAGGGCAAGTTGGGTGAAGTTACGTTGAGTTGTTGGGTACGACCTCAATTATAAGGCACGACTGCGCTATCATAACACAAGTATGGGTAAGTCAGTAAGTGGCGAGGCACTGCCTCAAGGAGGTAGCACGGTCACACAGAAATGGGGTCTATCGTGGAGTTGCGTTCCTGATTATGGCCGTAAGACAAACACGACTTGATAGGTTAACGTTGTTGGCACGAGAAGGGGTCTAGAGGCAGAGTATGAGTTAACGTTGTTGTTGCAAGCACGAGATGGTCCTCAGACACAAGTATGCCAAGACGTTTGTAATAAAATTGATCCTAAGGCAAGACTAGAAAGACAATCGTAAAGGGACTTGTATTGCACAAAGTAAAATAAACGTGTCAGTTTTGTATGGGTAGGCGAGGAGTTCACTCCACCAGTACAGTTGAGTACTGACACCCACATAGTTTTCATGTGCAGGCACAGGTAGAAGCTCGTGGTACGGAGCTCTCTTGGATGCGTCAAGGCATGGAGTTCCTTGGCGATTTGAAGCGTACGGCCGCATGAAGTCAAGACGTATATGGGACATAATGTGTGGACATCGCCTTCCGAACCTTTTGTTGGTTCAAACATTGTACCGAGAGATGAGAGAGAGCAGAGTGACTTGTAAAATGAGAGAAAAGTGAGCATGAGAGACTTGTAATCATGGCTTGCACCTATTGTAATCTGATTGTTCAATATCAATAAAGAGTTCTTTTGAATAACTTGTATTTTGATTTTAATTTTGCTGCATGTTCAATGTTTCTGCTTGGGACTTCTGTGCGACGACCCCGTCACCGCCGATGAAATCGGCCGTTATGAAATTGCCTTGCACGAGCGCAATCTAGCCTCGTGCGGCATCACGTCTTAGCGAAGACGATCGCTCCTATAGGAGCGGGGTATGACAGTTACCATGTCCAATATCACATCATAGCCAAGACAAATATCATGTGCCGATCGTGTCCGTGTGTCCATCACAGAAAGAAAGTGCCAATCGTGTCCGGACCTGTACGTCCGTGTCCCCGTCTACATCCCTTTCCCCATCCAGTTTTACATCACACACCACCATCAACCGGCGGCCAACTACCACCCAAATCCCACACACAAAACCACACCACCCACCACCACCACTCACCTGTGCTGACCGCCGCCGACTCTACTGATGAACCCCGTGCCATACCCCTTCGACCCAAGCATGCCAAGTCGAGCCCGTTCAGATCCACCGGCTTCGACTAGGATCTACCGTGCACGTCGCCACTGCACCACCCGCGGGTCAGCCTCGTCGTCTAACCCTTCGCCGCCGCTCGAGCTCGAGAGCATCCGATGAGCTGGCGTCGCACTGGCCGCCCCTCGGGTGGAACCCCTCCGCCAATGTGTGCAAACCCGTGCACCAGAATCGTAGCAGCACCTATTCTCCGGAGTCGCCAGGGCTGGCTGCCATGTCCAGCCATTACGACAGCGTCACACTTTCCGACACTGCCTTCAGCCACGAGCGACCACGTCGGGAGCCGCGACAGAGCTTCCCGGTCTACCGCAACTGTGGATCTGCTCCGCCGTGTAGAAACACGAGCACCGCGCCGAAGAGAGCAACCCCTGACTTTTTCCCTCTCTGTTGAACAACCCTCTCTATCCCCACCTCTCGATCTCTCACATTCTGTAAGCCTTATCCCTCTTTTATTGTCTCTCTCCCCCCATTTTCCTTTATTAAGTCAAATAGTAGTAGCTTTGTTGCTGATTAATGTAGGTTTGGGGTCACTGCCTATTCGATGTTTGAAATTGGTTTTTGGGATTAGTAATGAAATGGACTTTTGGGCCTAAACTTCCTGATGGGTTTTGATGAGTAATACAATTTTGGCCTATTCGGTTTACGGATTTATGAGACATAATTAGTTTATTAATTATCAGTACCACCTTACTAATATTTTATAAAGTACAAAAGAGTAAATTTTGCTAAGTATTTTCTTTAAAAATCATAACATCTAATAATAGTATTATGTATTATCACTAGTGTTATTGTTATCTATTATTAAAAAAATGTATATAGTAATACTTTCTAAATTGTGTTTGTGCAAAGATATATAGTTTTTGGCTTGGACCTGCATAGGCCTTTAAAGGGATTTTATTTGGGCTTTAAACAAAACTTAATATTTGGAGCCTTAAGCTAATAGATATAATCTTTAGTTTGGGTTGTAGAAAGTTTAGTAAATTAAATAAATTATTTTGAACTTAAAATGTTTTCTTACAAGAAATACATATTTCATTTTCCTTATATAAATTACAAATTTTATAAATAAAGTTATATAAAGAATTTTGGGCTTCGAGTATTTCCTATATATAAGGGTTCTAATATATCACAGGTATTTTCTAAAGATATTTTCTAAACTAATATTTTATAGGTATATAGTTTCATATTAACAATTTTTCGTTCAATTTCTCTCTTAAGTAAGAATGTTTTGAATCATAACTAATCATATTCCCACCTTTCTTGTGAACCCGATCTCCTTCACATAGGCTTTACATCAATTGGACGATCCTGAAAGCAACGGATTATTGGTTTCACCAGCTAAGGACCCAGGCAGGTGCATATACTGATTGTTTTTTGTTTCTGATAGTTTCCACTTTATGTTATACGTATGTCTTGCTGCTTGTGGACACATTCGTCACACGGAGAATTAGTACCATAGATTATATTGTACTTCTTGACTTTCATTTACATGCTTGTGACTTGATTCCATGAGTACTAGATGGGTGGGGAAGTATCTTAGTATACATGTGAACTATCCAAAAATATCCCAAAATGTCTGATCTTGACTGATAGCAGCTGCACATGACACGTGCAGGGTACCGTATTTACCTCTTAGTCGTTCATATGTCGAACTTGATATTTTAATACACGTAGATAGATAAAATTCTCATTATTTCATCTTGTTCTTCACCACTTGCCAAGTTACCATAATTTACATATTGCTTTATGGTAGCTAATTCTTTTCAGCAGAGTTATAAATTCTTTTCCATTATACCATGATGCTAGTTACCTTTCTAGTTTCATTCTCATATGTTATTTTTCATGTCATGTGATTCGGTTATGTCTCGGACAACAGTCATATGTGTGCTTGTTCCTTTCCTGACTGGATAACCAACATTTTTCAGGTTAACTGTGGCTTCTTAGCATTGGGAGATTCGGGTGTATTTGCAGGCCAAACAAAAAATTTAGATAGATATTGTAGTCATTTCAAATATGTGTAAGAACCTTGTACTTTCTTTGAATGTAAATCTTATAATAATTTGTTAAATCGATTTAGTAATGTGAATGAGCAATAAATGTATATTTTTGTAATTTTAGAGCATCTTGGCCGTGACAGCGTTATACCGTCGACTCTGCGGTGTAGGCTGGCTTGGACATGCACTCGTATCCCGAAAAGCGGGTACGGGTCGTGACACAATGAGCTGAGAGTTAGCAATTTTCTTAGGTTTTCTCCCACTTTTCTAAATCGGAGTGTCAACGGAGTAAAGGAGCAACTTTCGCTCGATCTCCATCGTCCCATTTCCTAGAATTCTTTTTGTACTCGGGGATTCTCAGTGCAGGATCTCTCATGTGTACTTGATTTGTGGTGCCTTACGCTAATAAGAAAAGACAGTAATTCTTCTCTTTTTTGTAAATGTTCTACAATGGCCAAGGGTATTCATATTGACCCTGAAAAGACTAAAGCAACCTTGGACATGGCTCCCCCGAAGAATCTCCGTAAACTTCGAGGCCTACAAGGACGCTTGGCATACATTAGAAGATTCATAGCGAATCTCTCTGAACGATGTCAACCCTTCACCAAACTCATGAAGAAAGGAATGTCGTATGTCTGGACCGAAGAATGCCAGCGCACGTTCGACGATATCAAGAAATACCTCACTAGCCCTAGAGTACTAGTAGCACCAGTTATAGGAAGACCCTTTCTGCTATACGTCCGAGCTATAGACCAATCTCTTGTGCTTTGCTAGTCCAGAGAAGCAACGAAGGCCATGAATAGGCTATCTACTATCTCAGCAGGACCATAAGATAGGCCGAGCATCAGTATAATCCTGCAAAGAAGGAGTGTCTCACTCTACTCTTCGTCATTCAGAAGACATGCCATTATGTGGCCGGACAGACAATCCATGTTATCTCCCGAGTTAATCCCCTCAGGGTCCTCATGACTAAGCCAGGGGCCTTAAACTCGCGGTTAGCCACATGGGCATTACTCTTGACCCCCTATGATATGGCGTTCATCCCACAAAATACGGTCAAAGGCCAAGCATTGGCCGACTTTTTGGCTGCACACCCAATGACAGAGACATCAAACTTCTACGTGATATTCCCGATGAAGTCCTAGAATACAATACAGTCTCAGACAATCCTGTGTGGCGTATGTTCTTCGATGGCACTTCAAGAACAGGACAGAAAGGCGAGATCATCGCAGGGGTCGGAGTCATTATCATCACTCCCGATGGACTAGTCATCTACCGCACATACTCTCTCATGGAGTCATGCACCAATAACGTGGTTGAGTATAACTCCTTTATCATCAGTCTCCATCTCGCCAAACCATTGGGGGTTGACTACATCGAGGCCTATGGTGACTCAAAACTGATTATCAATCAAGTTCGAGGGTAGTACGAGGTCCAACATGAAGATCTAGTCCCTTACCACTAGGCCGTAATCGATATTATTTCTACCTTCACTGGTTTCTTTATAGAACATGTACCCCGATTGCAAAACATAGAAGCCGACGCGCTCACTGGCCTCGTCGCCTCTCTGGCATCTCCCGTTGGAACCCAATTTACCGTCATGGTAATGGGACGAGAACTATCTGCCCGAAGAACAATCTGCACATGTATCTGAATTACTCAATAAAAATAGACACAAATGTTGACATTCGGGGCTGGCGATTCCTATTCATAGACTAAGCCGTCTATGAAATCCTACCCGAAGACCCGAAAGAAGCAACTTCTGTTAAGAGACTCTCTCTCCGGTTCTTCTAAGACACAACTACCAAAATATTGTATCGTCGTGCATACAACGGGCTTCTCTTGTGATGTTTATCCAAAATAGAAGCGCAAGAGCCACTCCGGGAGGCACACGATGGCACCTGCGAAGCCCATCAGCCTGGTCCTAAGTTGTAGGATCGACTACATCGTATGGGCTACTGCTGGTCCACAATGATGACGGATGTCGTAGACTATGTAAAGAAGTATCGGGTATATCATTTGCACGCTGACTTCATCAACCAACCTTCTGAGTATCTATACCCCATAGCGGTCGCCTGGCCATTTGAAACATAGGGAATGGACATCATTTGGTCGATCAGCCCAACTTCCTCAAAAGGACACCGGTTCATCCTCGCCATTACCGACTACTTTTCCAAGTAGGCGAAAGCAGTGCCGTTGATCGAGGTAAAACCACGAACGTGATCAACTTTGTTAAGCATCACGTCATATACCACTTTAGACTCCCCAGAAGGATTATCCCTGATAATGGCCTCCAGTTTGTGAGCCATGTATTTCATCGATTCTGTGATAAGAATCGAATACAGAATGTAGCGTCAATGGCTTACAATTCGGCGGCAAACGGACTAGCCAAAGCATTCAACAAGACTATTGTCAAGCTGCTCAAGAAAGTCATTTCTTCTAATAAGTGTGACTGAAATAAGAAGCCTAGTGAATGTCTATAGGCGTACCGTGGAGATCCAGATCCCTTCTTTACGGGTAACTATCACCACCCATGGGCAATATTCCCTTCTCCCTTGTTTATGGAAGCGAAGCGGTGCTTCCCCTGGAGATCCAGATCCCTTCTTTACGAGTAGCTATCACCAACCAACTGACTAACGAAGATAATCACCGCCGTCGGCTAAAAGAGTTAGATGCGTTAGATGAAAAACGTCTGCTAGCTCAGCAACAGATCGAGCTTTATCAAGCTCAAATTTTCGGGGCCTTTAACAAAAAGGTCCGGGAAAGAACATTCCAAGTAGGCGACATATTCTTATCAGTTCGGAGACCAATGGTAAGACTCACAAAACAGCTAGAAAGTTTGAGCCAAGTGGTAAGGACCGTTCTTCATAGAGACGGTCTACTCCATCGGTGCTTATCGGTTGGCCAAACCTAACGGTGATTTGCTAATGATGCCGATCAATGACAAGTTTCCGAAAAAGTATTATGTCTGAGCCCTAATCGACATATATTTCCACGTCCCCTATGGGCGTTCATGAATTCTATTGATGAGTTCATCCCTTCCTTATCTACCTGGTAGAAAGCATTTCACGTCCAAATTACCACTGAGTTATTTTTCTACACCCCAAAGAAGTTCATGCCTACCATGTCCATTTTACCTCTGAGTAGTCATTTCTTCCTTGATAACCTCGTGTTGTCATAACCTTATAAAAATATTTCACGTCCATATTACCTCTGAATTATTTTTCTACACTTTAGCGAAGTTTATGCCTACCATGTCTATATTACCTCGGACTAGTCATTTCTTCCTTGATAACCTAGTGTTGTCATAACCATTTATAGAACAGTCCACGTCCATATCACCTTTGAGTCGTTCTATACACCTGTAGAGTCTATCCTTGCCACGTCCATATAACCTCTGAGTAAGAAAAATTCTACAACCAAGTTTTTTTGTGTTTACCATGTACATATAACCTCTGAGTAAAACACCATATCCCCAACGGAGTTATCTCCATCCCCTCATGTCATACTACCTCTGAGGGAACTTCCAATCCTGTACAAAAAAAGTTCACAACAAAAAGACAAGCAAAGAAACAAACAAAAATTTTATTTATAAAATGGAAATGTTTTCTTTCTTTTTTGCTACAAAAAGTGCCTCTCGAAAAAGCGAGAGGCAAAAAGACAAAATGACATCATCATTGAGACGACTGATGTAGGAGTTCTTCCAGTTAACTCCTCAAAAGAGCCACTTGAGGCTCGACCGATGCCTTAGTTCGACGCTCTACCTCCTAACGATGAGCAGCCTCATTCTCGAGCTGAGACAAGTTTTGGCGCACAAGATCCAACTCAACCTGACAAATGCCAATGCTCTCCTTCTCCCGAACCAGGGCCTCAGATCACTGGTGAAGTACATTCTGTTGGTTTGTCACCTTCTCTAGCTCGCTCTCAGCAAAGGCTAACTCCTCTTCTAGCCGACGGATATGATCTTCCAAAGTCACACATCGGTATACTTGAACTTCTTCGGCATCACGGGCCTTCTTAATCTCGGCTTCAATCTCAACAAGCCTAATAGCGAAAGCTTGACGCCTTTGTCCATACTGAGACAGTTCGGCGGTCATGTTATCTAACTCTATATTTGCCTGGGATGCAAGATTGTGTTCAAAATTTTAAAGTTCGGAGACAGTGGTTTCCAAATCTGCCTAGAGAGCCTCTAACACGTCTTCCTGTGCCTCATACCCTGGATAGTCGTGCAAGGCCACCAGTTGGGCCACCACTACAGATCGAGCCCGTCTGAGCGACTGGCTATCCCGTAAGGCACCCTCTATACCACGCACCAAGGCACGACGAACCGTACCCATAATGAGGTTGGCATAGTACGCATTGTCAACTGAATCCATTAGAGTTATCGAAGATGCCACAATAGAAGGCCCCGGAATAGCATCAGCAGACATAATGCGGCTAGGTACTAAGCAGAAGCAGGCGGTGCCATTACTGGAACAGAGGCCACCGTCGACACAGATACAGGGTGGGTCAGCGTTGTCTGAAATACAGCTGACCCTTCAGTAGGCTCCCTCGTTGGGTCTGTAACCATTTCCATGGGTGGGTCATCCTGCCATAGTCTCTTCGGCCGTCTTTCTGAGAATAGTGCCAGCAACCACCTCTTGGGGTCGACGTTGTTTGCCATTAAAAATTAAAGACAGGTATTACAGAAATACTGAAATTGATTGTAAACTCGCTTGTACAAAGAAAAGCCTAAAAAGAAATCCTAGGAAATAATCTAAGTACAATTATTTAGTTTTTAATTCTGGAGGGTGACGGTGGAGGCTCGGGAAAGTGCTATCAACTCTGCCTTACTCCGTAGACTATCTGACGCAGTCTTTAACTCTTGAAGAAATTGCCTTTTGAAGGTTGCCAACCATCTGCATGGGTGTGGTGCCATGCTATTTATAGTAATTTTGAGATGAAGGATATTTTGAGCTGCATAAATGGCCACGTGGCAAATCCCCGGGCCATATGGCCGTAATCATGTCTCGAGACTCGGTCTGTGACTGATAGCTGCGGATTTGTTGTGATTTGTCGTTGTAGCAAATTTGATCAGTTGAGACTTGGTCAACTTGTCACGTGTATCAACTAATCTTCTGTGGCAAGCCGCATGAAGGATGTCTCATGGCTGAGCTGCATGAAAGAATGTCTCATGAACGAGCCGCATGAGACGCATGAAGGACGTCTCATGACTGAGCTATTTGAAGGAATGTCTCATGACAGAGCCGCATGAAAGAATGTCTCATGATCGAGCCGCATGAAGGACGTCTCATGACCGAGCCGCATGAGGAATGTCTCATGACCGAGCTGTATGAAGGACGTCTCATGACCGAGCCGCATGAGGAATGTCTCATGACCGAGCTGCATGAGGAATGCCTTCTGACCGAGCCGCATGAGGCTATCTCATGACCGAGCCACATGAGAAATGTTTCATGACTAAGCCGCATGAAGGATATCTTCTGGCTGAATGGGTATGGGGGCCCTAGGAGAAGGTGTTGTGACGATTGTCACGATTTGAGAGAGTTTTATTTGTCTCCCTCTAGACTTCTCGAAAAAAATGATTTTGACCTACCCTCCTCCTTGGCGAGTGTTGGCACTGCGGATTATGGATCTTCTTGTTCGAAAAAGATTTGACGGTGGACTCCTTCAGAAGATTGTGATGCGCTTGACTGAGATGATGCGCCTAACTGAGACATCTGAGTAATGCATCTAGTTGAGAGCAGGCCGTTACAACGTCTTCAATTGGCATCATGTTTCCGAGATGATGTTAGAAAGACGCAGTTGTAGCTCCCCTTCCTGAAAATTTTTGAATTATTTTTTTCTATTATTTATTTGATTTAAATGGTGATTTTTAGGATTTTATAAATAATTGTTTAGTTAATTATTACGGTAGACGACTTTAGCCAGGGTTAAGTTTTGAAGTACCAACGACTAGGAATCATGGCATGGATAGTGCAGTGGCGTACCTTGACTAATGTAATAGCCATGCCAAGGAAGACTCAGCTATAAGTGTGCCATAACTAGAAAAAACAGGCCAAGTTGCGACTTAACCCCTAAAGACATTTTAAATTATTTATTAATTATATTATTGACTTGTAGGAGACCCGATTTGTGTCGATTTAGCTCGGACTAGACCAGAACCGAAACCGAGCCCATGTAATCTTGTAGTGAGACCAAAGACGACCATGTAGGCATATTTTATGTGTGTACGAATAGTTCCTAAATTATTTTGGGTATTGATGTACATTTTTAATTATTTGAATATTTGTACAAAATTGGTATTTTATTATTAAATATTGTTTTACCATATTTGTACAATTTTTCTGGACCCAGATAAAGGTCAATAGTATGGATTCACCAAAACCACTATTTAATTAGTTTATTATTATTTTATTATTTTGTGGTGATTAAATAAATATATTTATTACTATTAGATATTATTAATATTGATTATATTTAAAATATATTATCGTCTAAATGGAATTTTTGGTATACATATATGTATAAATATCAGGATATATATATATATATATATATATATATATACATATATATATATATATATATATATATATATATATATATATATATATATATATATATATATATATATTGAATATATATAGGCAGGTAAATGTATTTATAACTTATTAGAGTATATACATGTTGTACATATACATATAGGTGTGTAAATACATTTATAATTAATTAAAGTATATACATATATACATATTATATATATATGTTTATGTGTATGTATGTATGTATATGTATGTATATATATATATATATATATATATATATATATATATATATATATATATATATATATAAAATATATATATATATATATATATATATATATATATATATATATATATATATAATATATATATATATATATTTTGTATATATATATATATATATATATATATATATATATATATATATATATATATATATATATATATATATATATATATATATATATAGAAAGAGAAAGCAAAGAAAAGAAGTAATAAACCCAGGCCAGGCCAAACAGGCCCAAACCCAGCCGGCCAGCCCATTATTCCCATTCCCCCCTCACAGCAACACAAATGAAATCCCAGCCGACCAGGCCGAGCGCCCAATGCCCGACCCCAACTTATACGAAGTATATATATATATATATATATATATATATATATATATATATATATATATATATATATATATATATATATATATATAACGAACAAGAGAGAGAGGGATCGCGAAGCCAAAACCCATAACCCGACCTCATCCCCTATCTCTGGCGCGCCACCCGACGGCCCTGCACCGCCGCCAAGTCGCCAGAGTCGGCCGGGAACACACGGCCAACAGAGCTCGGCACAGCGGAAATAGCAGTACGAGGCCGAGTTTGCAGTAGGTTTTTCGTCGTCTCGCTCAACCATTGCTCGATCCAGTTTTGCAGGTATATACCACATATCCATTATCGAAACCCTTAAAATATTTTTTGAATTTGTAGCCCGGACTGTCCTGAATATCGACGCAAAGTCGAGAGATTTCCTCTTCAAAAAATAGAACATGAAACCGTCCAACATCCTATATTGGAAGGTCGATTCTGGTCAAACCAATGACCAACCTAGAATTCTAATTGAACAATTATTTAGACAACATAAAGGACTTCGAAACCATATTAATGGATTTAATTCTAGGTAACCGTGCAGATAGATAAAGTAGTTAGAAGTTGACCCAAAAATATTTTCCAAAAATATTAAGAATATTAGAAAAACCTTCGATACGACGTTCGTCCCGATAATTCGGGCGACGTAGTCACGCATCATAAGCATGAAAGGCGCGTACGGATATTGTGGACATGTGGGCTTTGACGGAATTCAAATTGGCCGCGTGTGCGCGACGAATTTGATACGTATCCGTCAAAATTCACCGTATCGGCCTCTGTGCAAATTTCTAAATTACTTTGTGCTCGTTCGTCAGATCGAGGCGAAACTTGCGCCAACAGGACCGTATCATATTTTTGTTCCTGTATGTCAAGTTTGGTCCAATTCTGAGACAGTTGATCGGATCGCCATTTTGCGGGCCCTACGATCCGATTTAACGGGCGATTTTGTGCACGACCCATCGGAATCCAAAATTGGACATACCTTTGGGTTCGTATCATCAAAACGAATCCGTAGACATATAGTTTGACGACTTTAGAGACCTTTGACTCTGGCACGCTTTTCGGTGCAAAGTAGGTCCAACGACGGATATCGTTTTTGCCCGAAATTATTGTTTTGCCCCTTTGTTCAGAATTGGACTTAAGGACAGGCAATCCCAGCTAATTTGACTATTCTGAGAATGTTGCCAATATCTGTTTTAGCTTTCGGAGATAGTTGTGAGACTTGGGCCTTCTGACTTGTGGATTGGCGGTATATTGTTGGTTCTCCGTACAACCTCCAGGCAAGATACCTTGTCTCCCTCTACAGTTTATTTACATGCATATTTCTATTATTATATAGTTTTACTGGTTGATTATTGACTTGTAATTTGTACATCGTGCATGCTAGTATATATATAGTCCTTGTTTATAGTTAGCTTTGTAGTTCATATTGGATATATGTATATATAGTTCTTGTTCATAGTTAATTTTGTAGTTCATATTGGATTGGTTCTCTCGTGTATCGTGATTGGGTCGTGTTGTGTCATCATCTGTACTTGGACTGAGTCGCATCGTGTCATAGGATGAATAAGTCATAACGGAACTGTTGTACCTTAAATTCTTGAAGCTAACTTACGAGTCCACATTAGGGGCGAGGGTTAGTAGTTATTTGTATCTTGATTCTTGATCCTAGCCTGCGAGTCCACACTAAGGGCGAGGGTTAGTAGTTGATCAAACCTGTGAGTCCATATTAGGGGTGAGGGTGATCTCTTGAAGCTAACATGCGACACTACCAAAATACAGTCAATTAGCGAAGACACTTTAGCGACAGATTATTTCCGTCATCATTAGCGACGGATTTGCGACATATAATCGACGGAGTACCGACGATAAGCCGATATATTTTTAATTTTATTTTAAGGATGAGAAAAGGTCACGAGTCCGTCGCTAGGGCATCGGAGATATAGCTACGGATTTTTAACCATCGCTATGCAGTCGACTGTTTGGCGAAAAATATTGGAAGAAGTGGCGGGACAAATCGCTGACTACTTAGCCGTGGATAGTCCGTCGGCAGTTATCCAATGTAGCGATGGCGTAGCGACGGATAATATTCGTCGCTAGTTCGTCGCTAAAAATACGACCCAGACTTAAATTGAATCGACGGGGGGCACTTTTCATTCCCTCCAAAATTTACTCTCTCATCTCTTTCTCTCTCTCCCGCGGCTTCAATGATCGGCGTCGGCGTCCTCTTCTATCTCTCTCCCGCAGGTAATCCTCTCTCTCTCTCTCTCCCTCTCTCTCTTGATCTTTCGATCTCTCTTCCTCTCTCGTGGTGGTCATAGTGGCAGCGGAGGCGGCGGGCTTGGGGCGGGGGCGTCGGGGGCTGGTCGGCGGGGGGCGGCGGGGGGCGGAAGGGTTGTAGGTGGCGGGGCTGCAGGGGGCGGCGGGCTTGTGGCGGGGGCGTTGGGGGCTGGGTGGCCTGCGGGGGGCGACAGGCTTGGGGCGGGGGCGTCGGGGGCTGGGCGGCGGGCTTGGGGTAGGGGGCTTGGGGCGGGGGCGTCGGGGGCTGGGAGGCGTGAGGCGGCGGGGGGTTGTGGGTGGCGGTGCTGCGGGGGGCGGCGGGGGGTTTTTGATTCTCCATTTTCAGAACAAATTATATATTTTGGACTGACTTGAATATGTGTTAGATCTTTTTGTTCTCCATTTTTAGAACAAATTATATATTTTTGTAGGTAACATACTGTAGATTGCATATGTGTTGGACTGAGTTGAAATCTAGGGGTTTTGGTTGGTGAAATTGGGCATGAGGATGCTCGGGTGTGTCTGTGCATGGTTTATTGTACTGCCCTGTGGTCCCTAGCTCTATTCTCGATGGATACTTGATCAATTCATTTTATATTGACTCCTATAGCTCGGGTAGGTGATTGAACTTTGATCCCCAGTTCATGGCTTTGAGCCAAGACCATGTCGAGACATGGCAGCCCCTGTAATGTTATTTTCTGTGCAGCACACACCTCCTTTACTGCATTACCATGTCTGCCCATCTCATTTCCTGTTCATATATATTTTGTCCTGCCTACTCATGTATAAGCTCAGTCCCTTGTCAAACAAGTACTTGTTTCAGACATCTACATCCAATCCTTTATTGGATATGTATTTTAGTTCATATGAAGTATGTATCAGCCCATGCTTAGCTCATTCTACATTCCCCAAATGGGAAGAGCAGTCCATTCTTCATGTAGTTTGTCCTGTCCACATGTGTATAAGCTAATTGTTTAGTTATTGCATTGTAGAAATCCCTAAATCCTTGTGGTCAGTAGCAACTATATGAGAGAGGCTCGGTTAGTTTACTGTTTTTAGCCCAACCATGTTGTATCGGTAAGATATTACACTTAAGGTTCAGTTCTTGAGTAATATGGTTCATACCTTAATATCAGTTATGGGAATAAAGTAGTTTTTCGAGTTTGTAGGCTTTTTTTACAGACATTCTTGTATCAGCCACCCTATTTAATACTTAGCCAATTGGTTCAGTCATTACAGAGGAGGCTTGAGTATTGGTTATATATTTGTAGGGGCAGTCCATACTTGCATTTGATGATAATGCTGCAACGGATTTTGTCGTCGAAGACGACGAATGCTCTGTTGATTATGGAAACCTGTAGAACCTTGCACGAGATATGCTGTACGACGCGACATGGCCTAATTTTGATCCGGAGGATCCTAATCCCGAGGCGAAGGAGTTCTATGATATGTTTCAGGATGCAGAAACTTCTTTATATCCTGGTTGTGAGCCTCATTTCGTACTGTCAGTGACGATGTGGTTGTTGAACATAAAGTCCGATTTTAACTTGCCACAAACTTGCTATGATCGGATTATACAACTAATCAAGGAGGTATTACCGAAGGAATCAAAAGAGCTTCCAAAAACTTCTACAAGTCGAAGATGATGGTCCGACAACTGGGACTGGGTTACGAAAAGATAGATTATTGTCGCAACGGATGCATGTTGTACTATAAGAAGAATGAGGATATAGAAAGTTGCAACTTTTGTAATGCGTATCGTTACAAGCCAGTCAGGGGAAAAGGAAAGGCAACTAGAAAACGATGTTCTTACAAGTATATGCATTACTTGTCGATCACGAAGCGCTTGCAGAGGATGTATATGTCTCAGAATACAGCAGAACACATGATGTGGCACAACAAAGAACGCACAAAGGATGATGGATAATTATCACATCCTTCGGATGGAGAGGCATGGAAATATTTCGATTTGCGTCATCCAGATTTTACTACAGAGCCTAGAAATGTACGTTTGGCGCTATGTTCTGATGGCTTCGCCCCTTTCGGGCAGTCGGGATCTCAATACTCCTGATGGTCGGTCATTCTTACCCCTTACAATCTGCCACCATGGATGTGTATGAAGACTCCTTATATGTTCTTGACAGCTATCATACCGGGTCCCAAAAATTCGACAAAGAACATCGATATATATTTACAACCGTTGGTGGATGAGCTGAAACAGCTGTGGGAGATTGGCATCGCGACCTATGATATTTTCAAGAAACAGAACTTTCAGATGAGAGCTTCACTGATGTGGACAATCAATGACTTTCTCGCATACGGTATGCTATCGGGATGGAGTACTCACGGCACCATGTCTTGTCCGATATGCATGGAAAATAGTAAGGCATTCTGCCTTAAGCATGGAGGAAAAAACTTCTTTCTTTGATTGTCATCGTCAATTTCTGCCTGCGAGTCATCCTTGGAGAAAGAACAAGGACTTGTTCAGAGCTGGAAAACAAGAATTTTCTCATCTGCCTGCCAGATTGTCGGGATACGATATTTAGGAAGATGTAAAGGACTTGCCCACTGTAATGGAAGATCCATTGAACAATCGTATCGATGGGTTCGGACAAAGCCATAACTGGACCAAACGGAGTATCTTCTGAGACTTGCCTTATTGGAAAGATAATCTTATAGGCATAATCTTGATGTTATACATATCGAAAAGAATGAGTTCGATAATGTCTTCAATACCGTCATGGATATTAAAGGAAAGACGAAGGACAATCCAAAAGCAAGACAAGACATTGCCGAGATATGCAAGCGTCCTTATCTGAACTTGATACAAAGGGGAGCTGGTGGACAATTAACTAAGCCGATAGCACAATACACATTGAACAAGGAAGATAGATTAATAATCTGCAAGTGAGTATCTACTTTAAGATTTCTCGGTGGCTATGTGTCGAATTTGTCTAGATGCGTTGATCTCAATAAACGCAAGCTAACAGGAATGAAGAGTCACGACTGCCACATTTTTATGGAAAGATTACTGTCCATTGCTTTGAAAGAGTTGTTGCCTTCTGCTGTATGGGTTCCATTGGCCAAACTATCTACATTCTTCAGGAATATTTGTTCAACTAAGTTGACTGTGCAACACATGGTTGAACTTGAGGAGAAGATTATCTTAGCAATTTGCAAGTTGGAGAAAATATTTTCTCCTGGCTTCTTCGACAGCATGGAGCATCTACCGGTTCATCTAGCATACGAAGCCAGTGTCGGTGCATTTGTTCATTATCGATGGATGTACCCATTTGAAAGGAACATAAAAATTGATATAATTTAAGTTGAATTTCAGTGGGTTTGAAAATTCATTCTTAATTCTCAAGATAATTTATCTCTCTAGATACCTACACCATCTAAAGAAGAAAGTTGGCAACAAGGCTCATATAGAGGCTTCGATATGCGAAGCATATCTTATCGAAGAGGTGTCAAACTTCTGCTCCATTTATTTCGATACTCATGTTAAGACAAATCGAAATAGACCTCAAAGGAATGACAAGGACGTTGAGGATGGAGGTATATTCAATGTAAGAGGCAAGCCTGTTGGGGCCAGTAAAAAATGGTGGTTGACTGACGACGAGTATGATGCCGCTCACCGATATGTCTTGTTAAACTGTGACATACAAGAAGTGAGAGATTTGGAGAAGTAAGTCAGTACACTTGCACTCGTTATAATATCTAATTTGATGAAGTAAGTGACTGCACTTATATATTCTTATTCTCTCTAACAGTGTATTTAAAGATGAAGTCAAAATGAGGACACCCGATATTACCGATGAGGGACTTCAAAGAGAGGTTGATTGTACATTTCCGTCATGGTTTCACAAATACGTAAGTAACTGAGATAATATGTTATACGACTACCATTAAAATATAGGCATCTAAAATATTTAAATTATAATATTTGTTTACAGGTTTTATTGCCTGAAACAACACTCACTAATGAGAGTGTTCGTTATCTGGCATTGGGACCGAAGAAGCAAGCAAAGACTTGGCCAGGCTATGTCGTTAATGTCTTCAGGTTTAAGGCAACTCAGAATGCTATAAATTTTGAATTTATCAATGACGGCATTAGTGCCAAGGATTTCGATGTTTGCATAAGACGCACCATCTATGACGACGAGCCGGACTTTGACTATTATGGAGTGCTTGGAGAATCGATAAATAATTTAGATTTATCGATATAAATCATCGCAGGGGGTATAGAGGGTCCGATACATTTGTGATAGCAAGTCAGGCTGTTCAAGTCTACTATACAAGCTATCCAAGGCGTCGTAGAGATCGATTTGACTGGTGGATAGTATGCAAGATTAAATCTAGAAATACATTCAACGTTGGAGACCCACCATACCAAGAGGACCAGATCGAAAAGTCCCAATACTTGGGACAACAGTCGGATACAATGGATGTTGAAGACATTGTTGAGGAAAATAGAGGAGAGGAAGAGGTTGATACACCAGACTTAGCTATCAACCAGGGGAGAAAGAGGCATCTTGTCCCAAATATTGAGGCAGAAGAAGAAAAAGAAGAAGAAGAAGAAGAAGAAGAAGAAGAAGAAGAAGAATTTGATGGGGATGAGGATACAGATGAAATCGAGGATGAGGATGAGAATGAGGATGATGATGAAGACGAGGCCGAGGACGAGAACGAAGACGATGACGATGATTAGGTTAAATATTATCGTATATTAAAAATACTTCCAATTACGTGAATTAAGTTTGACCTCATAAAAGCAATTACGTGAATTCATGTTTTTTTCGTTCGATCATTTACTTATTGTATGTTTTTCTTTTTGCAGATGACACTCCTAGTCCTTTTCGTCGCGGCGGCACTCGTCTTCCGGCTGGTGGTATGTATATTTTAGTTTAGAATTTTATATTCATTTACATTTCTATATTTTTAATTATGTTTATGTGTTCTATTTATAGGTCATGATGGCTGGCCGTGGTCGTGCTGGTGGTGGTCGTGCTGGTGGTGGTGGTGGTGGTCGTGGTGGTGCTTGTGGTCGTTGTCACATTCAATCTTCCCGGGATGTGACCCCATCCAGCGAACCCGACCCGGGGAGTACCCCGGGCATAGACTCATCCCGCTGTCGATCGACAGCTTCATCGAGGCATGAGTCTCCATCCGCTAGCGGATCCGTTCCGCCAGCGGATCCACCAGCGGATCCACCAGTTACTGCACAGTGGGCCCCTGAGTACCCCGATACTCGGTTCCATCCGGTTACTAGGGAGTACATGTGCGGACCCGCGGATCCTCCGACAGCACCAGAGGCCGATAGGCGAGTTCTGACGAGAGCTATGGCCCGCGAGGTCCTCGTAAGTAAATTTAAGATAATTTATTAAATTTCTTTCATTTATTCAAGTTAATAATCTAGTCGTTGCTTCTTTGTAGGTTTTTTCCGTTTAATGTTGCCAAGACTCTTGGAGAAATTATCAGGGCTAACTTTCATGGTCCCTACCTCAACTTTTCGTCGGTGCCCCCAAACGTGAAGTACGTCAGGCTCGACGAGTTGAGGGTATATATCTATATCTTTTGGTTAATTATTAATTACTCTTTAATCAACCATTTTTTAACTTACGTGATAATTAAATTTGTATGTTAGACGACGTTCTGGTGGCTCCCCTATCACGAGGACGCGATCCGTCGGACTTACAGAAGCGCTGCCTCGAAGAAGATACGGGATATGATTCATGACCTTAAAATGGGGCAGACGAGGTCGAATTGGATCCGGCAGGACTATTATGAGGAGCTCTTAGATATGGTGGATACTCCTGCCTACAAGGAGAAATCGAAGAAGGCGAAGGCGAACCGACGGGCCGCGGGGCTTCATACGGGGGGATTAAGGCCCCACGTAGAGGCGCTTGCAGATCTGGTGATATACCGTAATTTCATTTCACTATCGAATTCGATATTATTAATATACAGAGTTAATTAAATTATACGAAAATTTTGTATGCAGACCCAACGGGCGGTAAAGGAGGGAAAGGTACCAGAATCGGTCACCATGTACGATGTGTTCCAGCATACGCACAAGAGGCAGAAGGACGGGACCTTCGTCGACGATATGGCCAAGGAGACCGATGTAAGTACTTATGTTTATGATATTTATGTTAGAATTAAAAGTATTCGGACTATAACTTAGGTAAACTTAGGATTCACACTATAACTTAGTAAAACATAGGATTTAGATTACAACTTAGGTAAATCTTATAGTATAAACACATTCATTTGATAGGCTGCGTATCGTGAGGCCTTTAGTCGGGCTCAGTCAACCGCTGCCGAGGATGTCGGTGAAACGATGCCCGCCCGGACGCCCTCTTTTATGGCCGCTCGTAACGACTTGTTCGTAGATACTGTCGACGGGTTTAAGAAAGGGCGCCTGTACGGAGTCGGCTCCCTAGGAGAGTTGCACATGGTGACTCAGAGATTTCTACCGATATGGCCTCCTCCCGCGACCCCGGCAGACGTCGCAGCTTGCGCAGCTGCACGAGGCGGTATCGTCCTTACGGGAGCAAATTTCTATGTACTTTCTACCTTCGTCTGCTGTTGTCGGTCCGTCTGCTTCTGGTGCCGGTCCGTCTGCTACTGGTGCCAGTCCGTCGGCTGCTGGTGCCGGTCCGTCGACTGCTGGTGCTGGTCCTTCTTTCGTCGGTCATATTTCTTTCAACCCTGCTACCCCTCTGGTACCGTCTCCGACTGTGACGACACTCCTTGATCTCATGTCGCCAGAGCAGCTACGCCGACTTCCGGGCAGTGTCTTCGACGGATTGCTGTCGTACATAGTGGAGCAGTATTATCGTCGATCACAGGAAGGATTACCACCACCGGATAATCGAACTTGTCACGACCCGCACCCACCATGAGGGTACAAGTACGTAACAGTGCCCAGCCTACGTCACAGTATCGGCGGTAGAACGCTGTCCAAGGTCTCATGCATCTAACAGTATAAGGCTAAGCAGTTTATACTCCCCGAATGGGGGTGACATAGCAGAATGTAAACTCAATCACATCTAAGGTAGAGCATAATGGAAGATAGATAAAACATGAAATCCAAAAGAGATACAGCAGATAGAAGTCTAAGTGTCTAAGATACACTAACCCAGAAATACATATCAAAGCTCAAATACAGTAATCCATAAATACAACTCAAGACAACTGAAAATAAGCTATAAGCAAAACCCTAGCTATCTATACAACCTCTACTAAGTCTCCTCTAGGCTAGCAGGCAACCTCCAGGCTATCTGTAAAATTTATCAACAGGTCCAGTCAGGACAGGAGCGAGCACAATATATCTCAACAGTTCATAGCAGGTTAGAAAATATAATCATGCAGTAAAGTAAGATACAGGTACTGAAGGAAATACAGTATGTAAACAGAGAGAGAGAACTGTAATAGAAATATCTACTATACAATAGAGAACTAACAGTGGCTAGTGAGTCAGAGTACAATATAGACATGTAAATGGCATAGGAGATTCTGATGAGACACTATGGAAAGATTCTGATGAGATACTACTTGGGTATTATTCACATTTCTACTTCTACTCTCCCGTACCCCCAATCAATATACAAGGATAAAACCAGGTTATGTTATGATTCCATGCAAAGGCCCCCGAAGGGTGATACATGGATGTCCTATAAATAGGGATTTAAGGAGATTCTAGGATACCCAGTAAATAGGATAGGGATTCAAGGAGACTCTGTGATCATAAGAGTATATGTCACAAGTGATCAATGAACCAACGAAGCATAGTGATACGCCATGTAAGTAAAACGCACAGAACATGTAGTACCCGATGCTCCCTAAGGATAACATCTCAAGAAGGGATCCATATAGTACCAATCCGTGTGACCAACATGACAGTAACAAGTAAAATAATTTAAAACAGGAAAATAATTCTAAGCAGGATATGAAATGATCAGAGAATGTACTCGCCTGGTATCCTGAATTTTCGAAGAGAATATACTGTCCGAGTGGTGTCTGTCTCCTATAGAACAGTACAAGTCACAACAAGTCTAAAATAAGGAAATAGACTACTACAATGCATCTACATGAAGTTTGGAGTCAATCTAGGCTAAAGTCAACCTTTGGTCAACTCTAGTCAACTAGACTAGTCAAACTAGGTCAACCAGGTCAAACCTAAACCAAACAAGTCTATACTAGTCTAACTAGTCTATTCTAGGCCTAATCAAGACTAAACAAGTCTAACTAAACTCTCACTAGGCAAACAGACACACCATAGGCTAAGAGCCCTAGGCTATAGGCTATATCATGCCTAAGCCAAACCACAAACACATATACACATAACAATATATATATATATCTAATATATTGTAGTACACTCATAACATATAGGCTACCTATATATACATCCCACACATATATATATATACATCACTATTCACATATTCATATACAAAGATATATATAGGAAAGCTATATATATAGGCACATACATATATATATAGAGAGAGAAAGAGAGGTAAAAGAGTAAGTGAGTATGTGTGTGTTTGGCATGTGTGTGAAAGGATATGTGTTAATGTTCTAAAATTTAGTGATAGGTAGGTGTATGTGACATGGGATACATGATGTCAAAGGGTGTATGAATGCATGTGTGTAAAAGGTTATAGGTTAACTCAGTTTATAGAAATACATACATACATACTTATCTTGTATACATGCATACATACATATCATGTATATTACATTTACATGATACATACATATATACTTGTATTATATTATACTTACATTCATGCATATTAGATACTTGTATTTATATTAACATATTGCAAACATTCATTTTATTCATGCATCTATGCATTACCTACATGTTTTATATATATGCATACATTGTATATTCATATCATTTCATACATTAACATAGAGATATACAAACGTGCACACATCATATATTTCATACCTTGCATTACCTTACATATCATGTTATATATTATCATTCATTCTTTTCATATATTACATTATCTTTAAGTTGAATACATCATATATGGATACAATACATTATCTTGCATGCTTGTATTCATATATTACATTCTATATTACCTATATACATGTATTTCCTCCATTCATTCATGCTTGCATCATGTACTCTACATTACCATACATGTTATCATTATATATTACATTATAATATTTATACATTATGTATTCATATCTATCATTACATACATATCTTCATGCATACATTGTATATCATTCTTTCATTCATGCATTACTTATATGCATTATATTAATTACATTCCTACATGCTTACATTCAACCATATATATACATTAATGTAAAGAGAATATATATCATATATATATCATTTCATTCAGCTAACATATCATGCATTATATACTCTATATTCATTTAATATCCATACTACATAGGCTCATAGGTTACACAAAATGCATATATCGTATAGTCACTCTTCTACTTAAAATTAATACTATACCAATTGGGCATTCACTAAATTCTAGGATTAAAATATTTCGTATCCCTTTGTGTTAGCTTTCCGAAGCTTTAAACGGATCGCATTTTTGTGTCCGAAAGCTCCCGAAATCGTGAAAATACCGAAACACGTTCGTCTTTCGTACAGCTGACACTCAAATAATTCTACAGAAAGTTACAGAAAGAATTTGGCTTAATAAAATATATATTTGGAAAGCTAACTTCGATACGGTTCTTTTAAAAAAACGAAAGATAAATCGGAGTTCTAAGCTAAAAGTTATGACATTTCTAAGTTGTTTTGGTTAATAAAAACGTGGATGAAAATTATGACGGATTTGACAAAAGAACACATAGGCCAAGATACTTGGATACAAACATAGGTATCCAAATAAAACTCATTCTAACCATCCTAACTAAGATCAATCCACTCTCTAACCATTATAAAACTGAATTTAAATATCTATTTAAACTATTATCGTACATACATACACATGGGGTGTCCTAATTTGGGATCTATCAAGTAGGACACAAGACACATATCTAAAATCCTCAAGAGAGCTCCAAATGGCCTCAAATTTGAATCTAAATGGGACATATGCATGAAGATGGATCCTACGGACTCAAAACTAATTTATATGCAAAGGAAATCAATTTAAAGGATGGGTTTTACCTATTGGGAGTGGAATCCCAATGAAATCCTTTAGGACACGGCTCCGATACGAAGATCCCTCAAAGTGGACACTCCTCCTTGCACTCCTCTTCTAATCCTTGGTAGCACCCTTCCCTTGGAGAATGGAAATGATTGAGGTAAGGTTTGGTGAAGGAATGATTTGATTTGGAGATCAAATCAATGGGAAGGCTCTCTAAAATTGGGGAAGAACAAAAGAAAAATAAAAGAGGCAAGATTGTAATGAATGAAATGAATCATTCTCTCCTAAAGGTGGCTACCATAAAGAGTCCATTAGGGCTAATGGGAAATGTCCTAATTTCCCCTCTCTAGTCTCATATGGTTAAGTCTAGACTAGGTTCAAGTTTGGGGTCAAAATGATCTAGTTTTGAGTCTCTAACTTAACCATTCTAACATGATAAAAATTAGTTTAATTAACTAACTTAATGTTGGGTCTTGTGAGCCATGCTTAACTTAATATTGGGTCCCATCTAGAGTTCAAGCTACCCGGGTCACAATACAAGTCGGAACGAGACGAAACTCAAATCCGACTAAACAAATCCAATAAAAACAATATTAAAAATATAAAATTTTCCCAAAATATTAAAATATGAAAAATGACCAAAATCATAATACATCAATTTAAATATTATTAAAATAATCTAAAATTCACCAATTAATCAAAATCCTAAATAATTCAAAAGTCACAAAATGACCAAAATATCCTTAGCCTAAAAAGTTGTAAATAGTCATTTTAATCACATGGTTAGGTCCCTATGGTTAGTCTCTAAGCTTAGCAAACCTAGGGATTTACTAGTTAACCATCAAAATCACAATTCAATATTTTAAATAGTTTTAAATTGATTAAAAAATTACCAAAAATCACAACATGAGTTAAATCTTATTATCAATTAATCAAAATTATAAAAGTTCAAAATTACCCTCATTTTAGAAAAGTGGGTGTTACAGAACTCCTCATGCTCCTTGAAGTATTATATAAAAATAGTTTTTAAATTTGGAATATTTTTGGGAATTTTGGATTACAACGATGGATATTAGTTTATAATTTCTGGATAATTGGTGTCTTTACAATTATTGTTTTGGGTTATGCATATTTGTGATTATATATTGGTCTATGTAATTTTTGGATAATTGGTGTCATTATATTCGTATGTGATTTATATTGGATTATATACTGGTCTCAGTGATTGTATATTGTGATTATATTTTGGTCCGATGTTCGGATGTTGTGTGACCAGGGAAAGCTCTGTAATTTTTTTCATAAAAATATCCCAGTTAGCGACGGACTGGTGATGGGTTAGCGACGGATATCATCAGTTACCGACTAAATTTTGACGAAATATCTGTCGCTAACTGGAGAATTGGAAATATTTCCAGTTAGCGACGGATGGTCGACGGCCAGCCGACGAAATACGTTACATAGCGACGACATTCCGACGGAACATCCGT